>VXBU01001111.1:0-64136 GCA_013400315.1 Bombycilla garrulus | reverse complement strand
CGGGCAGGGCCGGGCCGGGCGGGCCCTGTGCGGGAGGCCTCGTGGCGCGGCGCTGGCCGCAGAGCCCGGTGGGCCGGGGCTACCCCAGCGCTCCCGGAATAGCCACCGGCACCTGCAGGAAGGGGCTGCCTGCCAGGCTCGTGGCGTTGTTAATGGAAAGTGTCTCCCGGTGCCTGTGAAACGTAGTTCAGCGCTGTGCTCGCGCCGGTGAATGCGCACTTCTCTAAATGCGCTGTAAAGTCTGCTCCTGTTTGGCTGCAAACAGGTAGCCTAGTGCGGGTTCTCCGTGTGACTCAGTACAATTTCTGTCCATAATTTAGCGTTATACAGTCTGTATACCGCTGTTGCTGGTCTTCTGTGGAAGATTTCCCCCTGTGCGACGTTGCAGATGATAATAAATTTCTTTAGATTATTTTTGCCTTTGCATGAAGAAAGTGGTGCAAGTCAAGTTAGTTTTTTATAGTGAAATGTGTCTAATTCGGATTTTACAAACAAACATTTTCCTCTCTTACAAACAAATCTACTGCATGGATTTGTACAGCACTTTTGACACATCTGTATGTATGCGACCAACACATTTTTTAACTTGAACGAATCATTTGTGTTGTCTGTGTAAGAGTGTTATGACACTGCGAGGTTGGTAAGACAGGGCGAAAAAAAGTGCAAGAAATAGAACTGTAACTTGAACCTTTTTCCAGGGCTGAAGGATATTGCCTGTAGTTCTTCTCTTTTTTCTTTCTCAGACGTATATTGTTGAAGTTGCAGAAAATACTGCCTCCCAATTATTGATGGTTCAAATGAGGAAGTTTTGTTCCATTTGGGTATAATGTAATAAGCTGTAAATTCTGTAATAAGCATGCTCTTTACCCTGCTAGACTACATGCTAGAAATTGGTTTAGATGGCAAGTCCTCTCAGAGCTTTGTTTGGACCTAGTTCCCTTTTCGTGGTCAGGGGTGGAGGGAGTAAAAACCAAACAAAACTGAAAATATCCATGCAGTTGTTGTTTTGTGTGCACAGAATGGCCAAGTGTGAGGGTGACTGTTGGTGCTGCTGTGTAGAGCACAGAGTATAAATGCATTATCAGAGGCCTCCATAAATACTGTTAACTGCTCTTTTGGGACAGGAATTACTCTAATTGAACAATTAAATAGTTAGGTTTGTTTTTCTGCTAGTTTAAGCCTGGAAGTAGAGCTCTGACATACCAACTTTTGTGTTCAGTATGTTTGAAGGTGTTCTATGGTTTATTACATATACGCTTCTGATACACTGCTGTCCAGTTTTTCTTTTAAATAATAAATTATGCCCTATCTGTACTGGGGCTTTTGAGACTTGGAAAATCCAGAGCCAGTGCCCTGCAGGCTCTTCTCTGTATATAAAAGTGATTAAAAGGTGGAACATAGATCACTGAAATGCTGTCTCGTTCCTTGGAAAACAATATGAAACCTTTCCACAAAAGCAGAACAGCAAAGTAAAGCATCTAGTTTATCTAGATTTCATTACTCAGAAAAGCAATTAAAATGGCTTTTTTAAATTTCAGACTCAAATGGTGTGAACTCAGAGTTCAGTTGTATATACATGAGTTTTATTTGTTCAACTTGAGGTTAGTGGGGGACTTAAGGTTCCTATGAAATATCTTATTTGCTTTTTGAAAAACCATGGTGTCTCACATATCCCAGTTATGTTTAAGGCACTGCCATTAAAAAAAAAAAAAGTGGGAATTATGTTTTGCTTTAAAGTGTGGTCTACAGCTCTGGGAAATTGCCTTAGTGTAACTGCACGTTTACCAAAGCAAGCTAAAATGTGAGTGGGGAAAGGAGAGCATGTAATTCTCCTTCAAGCAAAATAGTTCTTCAAATTTTTTGTGCCACCACAATTTTCTTCATATGCATATGAAGAAGTCTGACAAAAATATGCCTTAGCTGCTATTACTTTGCTAGTCTATGTTTTCTACACAGACCTTGACTGAGTGAATCTTCTGTTTGGATACATATATGTATTTGTGTCAGGATTTGTTCTGGAGATATTACTACTGTTAAATCTCACAGCATTAACTATTCTGCTGCTCCAATGAGACCTCTATGCCTCAATTCTAAATTTATTCAAGAAGGAAAAGTATTTTAGGGGTTTGCATAAGTTTAGAAAATCTTTCTTACTAAGTTGGTGTCAAATTGCAAAGCATGAAAAACCCATGTGTGGGAAAAATCCAGAAAACTGGTAAAATTGCAAAGCAACTAAGGTGGCGTAGAAGATTGTATTTTTGCCCAGTTTTTAATTCTGTTATGGATAAACCCTTCAATGCTATAAATAAATGAGGAATACATACTTTCTGTGATTTCAGGTTTTTGTCCACATGGATGTTTTTTCAGTGTGCTTACAGTGATGGGACAGACTAGAGAAAAGAAGCTACTTCTGTGGGCTGAATTACTGGAACAAGTACTGATGCTCACCTGCAGCTGGTCACACTTCATATCCATGCTCTTAGGGTGTGGCTGGCAAGACTGAATTACTTTTACTTTCCTGATTTGCCTTGGTAAGAAGAGGGACTGTGCATTTGCTCCCATCCAGTACCCTTTACTTGCATGGCAGCTTGTATTTGTGTATGTGCCCTCAGCTAGGAGTGGAGTTGTTATCATTATTTACTATGATGGTTGATGTTAGTTATAAAGAGCACAAAAACTAATCCTCTGGGCCTTATATGAGGTGTAGAGGTGGCAGCAGCTGAAGGGGAAAAGCACAAGAAACTCAAAGATGAAAAATAACTGCTTCAAACAGCTCTGCAAAGCAAACCCCATCCAGCTTGCAGCTAGGCACAAGAGCCAGATTTTGCTCGTGGCACTTATGGGGTTCCTGTTTGATACCAGTAAGAAAAGCTTGCTGGACTTCCATTCAGAAATACTCAGTGGATATTGGTTTAAATTGGGAGAATCTACTTTTAAAGCTCAGCTGCTGCAAGAGACCATGGATTTGCTGTTTGGTTAGTACAGGTCAGTGGGCATAAAATTTAGAAACCTTGTTATAAAACCTAACTGCTCTCAGATGTCCTTGGAGGATTCTTCTCCAGTGTGGGGTGTTTACTTACTGACTGGATGCTATAAATGGGCAGACTTGAAAAAACAAGAATGAGGGAAGAAACCCCACACCTACATTAACATTGAAAGGAGCAATGTGATTTGAAACAGAATAAAGAAGGCTCTTTCAGAACTGAACTTAGATATTAAAAATACTTATTATTATGAAAGCTTGAAGCTATTACATTCCTGCTGATATTTTACCTGTACTTTTAGTAATTTAGTGGTCCATATGATGAAATTAAATAGCTTAAGTCTGAAATTCTGATTAAGTATGCTAGAAGATTCAAAGTGCTGGCCTAGCAGTGCAGAAGCTATTTATTTCCAAATGCTGGTTTTTCCAAACTGTTAGAACTTTAGGGAGAGGAAGGGAGAAAGCAAATAGCCATTGAATTTGATACCGAACCTTAACATGAAATTGGTTTATATCAGTAAGAAAGTCATCATGGCAGAAGGATTCCTCTGCAGCTTCTGCTCATTTTACCCCTGTAATATAAGAGTATTTACCTAAATGTTACCATCAGTAATGAAATATTTTCAAAAATCTGTGTTTTGTCCTTAAACTGAGTAGGCAAAAGGATAGATTTGTTTCAGGAATGTCAAAGAAAGGTGGAATGAATGTCATCACCATGTAAATCCACTGATGCAGTATGTTGGTTATGTTGTAAACAGTTCCATACAGTAGTCGATCAGACTGTGTGCCTCTCATCTGTTTCTTCCTGTCTTCTCTCACTTCACTGTTCAATCAGTTTTTGCTGTTGGAAGTCTTTGTTAAAACCTAGAGTGGAAATGAAAGAATGGAGAATGAATTATCCGTCACTTAGCCTTCTGTATTATTACTTTGATCAGCAGAGAAGCACTCTGTGACTGTCAGCATATAAATAAATGAAAGTCTGAATTAAATGTCTGTGTTATTCACTATTCAGTATGCTTGTGTAACACTTACTAACTTTCTTTTGGGCATTGTAAATATGTTTTAAGGATTTTGTTAAGCTCTTCTGTGCTTAATTGTTTGTTTGGTAGGCAGGATACAGACTAGTAACTGTTTTGAGGACAGGAGTAATTAATGTTGTATGTACAGGAGCCCTGTGGAGCAATTAAAATAGGAAGACAAGCAAAAGCATGTGTTTTTATATGGGTGAAATGTGGACTAGTTATAATATGTCAGTTCAAGGAGGACTTTATTCAATACGGAAACGCAAGCTTGAGTTTTGGGAGTGTGGTTTTCTGCAAAGAGCAGACAGGTGAAAGATGCCATGTTTGTCTGAGTTAATACAGTACATGCCCTTGTTGATGGATACATTTTGAAATGGAATGAGAAAAGGAATCACCATACTTTTTATGCTATGATACTAGGGAGGTATTTTTGCTCTTATAAGATATGTAATTTTTATTGGTGCTCATAAGGAAAGGAAAAACCCTTTCACCTTCAAGGTGTTCTTTTCTACTACCTCATGAATGTTCTCTTCCATTAGAGGCACATGTTCCATGTTTCATCTAATTTTTTAACCCTTTTACTTAATTTCTTCACAGAAAGGGTTGCCAGGCATTGGAACAGGCTGCCTGGGCAAGAGGCTGAGTCACTGTCCCTGGAGATATTTAAAAGATGTATGGATGTGGAACTTGAGGACATGCTTTAGTGGTGGCAGTGTTGGATTAGCAACTGGACTTGATGGTCCTAGAGGTCTTTCCCAGCCTAAATGATTCTATGGTTCATAGCTCCCTCTCTTAGAAGACGGTTCTTGATGTTATTTTTTTTTTGTTTGATTGGTTTGGTTTCAAATGCCTATTAAGCATTATGACATATGTAGATGAAAGTTGCTTGGAAAATGTGCATCTTACTACCCTTATCACAGGGAAAGCTTTCAGATGTTGCTAGGTTGTGCTGGAAATGAGTATTTGGTGACAGAAGTCAGTCATTCAATTGCTATCAGGTATGCAAAGACCTAACACATAGAAAGCTTCAGTCTAAAAATAATTTTTATCAAAGAGCTGTTACCTTATCTAACAAATTTTGCTGTGTTACTGGTTATTCTCTGTGGTTAAGGACATTAACTCAAGACCCAGTATTTATTAAGAAATAATACAATAATACAAATAATACAAATAATACAATTTGCTCTTGTTCAGGCAAGCCATAGTCTTAAGATGAGAATCACTTAGCATGTTTTTTTGTAACATTGAAGTTCTGAATCTGTTCTGTAATTTTGGAGGATAAAAAACTTATAGATGGTTAGATGCTGGGGTTGGATCTGTATACGTGAAGAGAGAACAACCTGAAGATTGAATACTCAGTCTGTATGTTCACTTACATAAGCATAAAATAATTTTGTCACTGATTTAATAATTGAACAAATTTAAAATGTCTTTCAATAAATTAATGTGAAGTTTGCTTCAGGTTTTGTAGTATTTTTAAAAAGTGATAGAAACCAGAAGAATCCTTCAGAAGAACAATTAATCTAAGTCTGACTGGTTTTAATTTGAGCAACCTGTGCTAGTGAGAAGTGTCCCTGCCTATGATGGGGGTTGGAACTATATGTTCTCTAAGGACCTTTCCAGCCTGAGCCACTCTCTGATTTTTGTCCTCCACCACACGTAAAAGCTTAAGATATTTATTTGTAAATATTTAAGATCTTGACAGCACTTTCACATTTAGAGTAACAAGTCTGGCTTTGGAAATCATGTACCTTTGTCACTATTATTATACTAGTGATGGCATCTTATGTAGTCAAAGAAAAGTAAAATTTGGGTTGACAGAGCTATTACTGTAACAGTTGTTATGACATCCTTTGTAGTTGAAGGAAGAAAAAACTGCAGTTGACAGAGCAATAAAATGTTTTGATGTCTTTGTTTCTAGAGTATGTAGTATGCAAATATTGCAGGAGGGTGCATTTGGTTTTATTAAGAATCTTAAATCCAGAGAACAAATAAAAAAATAAAATTAGGTGGACAATTTTTACTAGTTGAAAAACATAAGGCTAGAATACATTCTAAATTTGTAAATATTAAAATGTATGTTGCAAATTGCTTTTGATGAGTTATTTTTCTTTAATAAAATAAGAGTTGCACTTTAGAATGAAAGGGTTTTTGGTCAAGTATTTGTAGCTTGCTTGCCAGCAGGTTACAGCTATATTTTCAGTGCTGGAAGAGTAGCATTGCTTTAAGGTAAAGGAGAAATATTACAAGTATTCAGTAGACTACAGTTGTGAACTGAATGGTAAAAACAACAGAGGAGCAATATTTTTAGTAGTTCTTCCTTTTTGGAGTCAGTTATTATATATATGTGCCCTCTGTTCAGGGGTACACATGTTATCTTTAATAATGATGAAAGCTTACTTTGCATGCTTGAGGACTCTCTTCATAATACTTTGAATTTCTATGTCTCCACTTGGATTATCATACTAGGTTAAAACAGTGCTTGTTCCTATCAAACAGAAACCACAAAGTCATAAACCAGAAAACTAAGGATCTAGTTTTTGGCTGTGGTAGTACTGTGGTGGAAAGCTGAATGGCAATTTGTTTGTTTACTATAACTATTAACTGCAGCCTAAGCTTTTGCCCAGAATTGCCTTGGTAGATCTGTGTGCTCCCCAGGTTTGCTCCTTTCTGAGGAGTTGTGGCGCTGATGGCCGTTGTTTCCTTTTACAGCTGTGTGTTCAGAGGCACCTGTGCATGAGGAGAAGTTTGTTCTATGGCCTCGGAGCTGGGTGCCAGGGAGGATGGCAGCTGCTCAGAGCTGGCAAAACCTCTGTATCTGCAATACCTGGAAAAAGCTCTGCGACTGGATCAGTTCTTACGACAGACATCTGCCATCTTTAACAGGAGTATATCCAGGTACCAAAAGCTTTTCTACTTTCCCTTGGAGGTGCCAAGGAAAGACAGGCATTTTTATTATATTCTTCCCAGCCAACACCATATTAAGAATTTATCAGTGACTTGTTCATTAGAAACTCTTCTGCTTTAAAGGAGGAGAGGTCACTTGGATTGTTCAACTTAGAGAAAAGGAAATCTAAAAAGTGCTATTAAATTTAATAATAAATCTAGCATTAGCTTTGAGTTCTGAAACAAGGCCTTTTTTATTTCTGCTGTCTGGCGATCACTGACAGGACCTGAGGGAATGGCAGGAAGTTTTGTCATGGGGGATTTAGATGGGATGTTAGGGAAAGGTTCTCTATCCAGAGGGTGGTTGGGCACTGGAACAGGCTCCCCAGGGAAGTGGTCACAGCACAAGCCTGACAGAGTTCAAGAAAGATTTGGACAACACTCTCAAGCACACAGTGTGATTCTTGGGGACTCTCCTGTGCAGGGCCAGGAGTTGGGCTTAAAGATTTTTGTGACTCACTTCCAACTTGGGATATTGTGTGATTGTATGAAAGATTTTGGTCTGTGCTTCTCTCAGTTCCTAGTGACAATAGAATGTGTTACCAAGTCATGTATGAATTAGTACAATGTTTTAAAGCTCCTTTTTGTAGCTGAGTGGCCAAAACTTTGTCTATAAAAAGTAGGATGAGGAAGCCCTAAGTAGATTTTCATGGATACTTACAGCCTTTAGTCATAAAGAAAATGGAAAGACTGTTGTCAGATGCAGAATTTGTGTAAGTTGTATCAATGAGGCATCATCAGTGTGTGTTTCTGTCCCAAAATATTTCATTTTATCAGTGTTTTGGAGTTGTAGAGTTACAGAACTGGTAGCTGAATGGGCAACAGATAACAGATATATTTACAAGCATGTAATAAAACCCACAAAAGGATTAGAAAAGGCATATGTATTTCTCACATGTCCCAGTGAGTATAATATTGTGCTTCAGTTTGACTTGCATAGTTGATGCTTCTAAAACTAGTTATCTGCTTAAAGACTGGTGGTGCAGGTTGATAGCATAGCCAGGCTGATCTCATGATTAAGTATTGCTTAGGGGTTAATGGGAAATTATTAACAGCAATATTTCTAATGTGTAAAAGTACATATTATGTTGTCTCAGGTCTCTTTAGACAAATGCCCATGTATAAGAAAGCTGAATGGACATCTTCTCTTTTGAATATTTTCCTGTCATTGTCACTGTATTATGGATCTTCTTGCAGTGATGAAAGTGAAGATGGATTGGATGACAATCCTTTGCTGCCTCAGTCTGGGGATCCCCTGATGCAAGTTAAGGAAGAGCCTCCAAACTCCTTGCTTGGAGAGTCTTCTGGAGCGGGGAATTCTGGGATGCTGAATGCACATTCCCTGAATGGAGTACTCCAGCCAGGTAGGCATGTACTAGGTTGAATCTCTGCTTTCTTTGGGTTAGTCTGGAAAAGCATTGCTTCTTAAGAGCTTTATTTTCTATTTTTTCTCTAAACAGAACCAAAGTCTGAAAAAGGGAGCTTGTATAATTTTTCCAAACTGAAGAAAAGCAGAAAGTGGCTGAAGGTAAGAATATTGGAAAGAAATGCAGCTATTGTGGAATCTATGAGTAGAGTTACCCACTTAACCATTCTCAGTCATTTACCAGCAGTCCTGGCTAACCAGGGAGGTCCCAGTTGACTGAAAATTTGCAAATATGACAACCATTTGTTTGTCAGAAAGGCTGGCAGGAGGACCTAAGGAACTACAGAACTGTCAGACTGTCCTTGGTGCTCTGTGAAAGGTTATGGAGCAGATGATCTCGAGTGTCAGCACACAGCATGTGCAAGATAACCAGGGGATCAGGCCCAGCCAACATGGGTGTATGTGAGTCGGGTCCTGCTTGACCACCCTGATCTTATTCTGTGACAAGGTGACCTGCCTGATGGATGAAGGAAAGGCTGTGGATGTCTGTCTAGACTTCAGTAAAGCCTTTGACACCATCTCCCCCAGAATTTTTCTTGTTGAGGTGGCTGCTCTCGTTTGGATGGGTGCATGGTTTACCAGGTGAAAACCAGCTGGATGGCCAGGCACAGAGAGCAGTGGTGCCTGGGGCTCCATCCAGTGCTGTTCAGTCACCAGTGGTGATCCCCAGTGCTCAGTACTGGGCCTGAGCCTGTTTATTGTCTTTAGCAATGGTCTGAATGAGGGGATCAAGTGCATCCTCAGTAACCTGCAGACAAGTTGTGTGGGAGTGTTTATCTGCTGGAGGGCAGGAAGGCTCTGCAGAGAGATCTGGACAGGCTGGATCATGGGCCAAGGCCAATTGCATGAGGTTCAACAAGGCAAAGTGTCAGGTCCTGCACTTGGGTCACAACAACCCCGTGCAGCACTACAGGCTGGGGGAAGAGGGGCTGGAAAGCTGCCCAGCAGAAAAGGACCAGGGGGTTCTGGCTGACAGCAGCTGAACATGAGCCAGTAGTGTCCAGGTGGCCAAGAAGGCCAATGGCATCCTGGCCTGCATCAGCAATAGTGTGGCCAACAGGAGCAGGGCAGTGATTGTCTTCATGTACTTGGTGTCCTGGTGAGGCCACACCTTGAACCCTGTGTCCAGTTTGGGCCTCTCACTATGAGAAAGACATTGAGGTGCTGGAGCACATCCAGAGAAGGGCAGTGGAGCTGGGGAAGGGTCTGGAGCACAGGTCTTAGGAGGAGCAGCTGAGGGAGCTGGGGTATTAAGCCTGGAGTAAAGGAGCTTTGGGGGTGACTTTATTGCTCTCTACAACTCCCTGAAGGGAGATCGTAGTGAGATGAAGATGAGTCTTTTTTCTCAAGTAACAGGCAACAGAGCAGGAGAAACAGCCTCAAGTTGTGCCAGGAGAGGTTTAGATTGTATATTAGTAAAATTTTCTTCACTGGGAAGGGTGGTCAGGCATTAGAACAGGCTGTCCAGGGGAGTGTTGGAATCACCATTCCCGGAGGTGTCCAAAAGGCATGAGGATGTGGCATATGGGAATACAGTTTAGTGGTGGACTTGGCAGTTAGTTTACATTCAGAATCTGAATTTTAGTGCACTGTCCAAATTAAACTAATCTATTATAAAATGTATTAAATGGAGATTTGGGAATTGACTGAAAATTAGTTTTTAAGTTGAACTCAGCACAAGGCCTCAGTGAGGATAGCAGAAGAGAGTGGAATGGTGGTTTTATACTGTCTTTGCATTTTCACTGAATTGTAGCCATCTCAACTTAGCAAAAACATATTGCCAAGAGCTGAACAAGAACCAAACTTGCAGAAACTGATGCAGGTAGAAGTTGTAGAATCACAGGACAAACTACAAATGGGGTAGGGAAGCACCTGCAAACCACACCTCACAAAATACCCCTGCTCTTATCTTGGCTTTTCTCACTGCTGCTTTTCTGAGACCACAAAAGACAAAGTGGACTAAAATTATTTAACTATCACAAACACAGAAAATTACTTTCCTCCAAACAAAAAATGTGTGTTGAATTTGCTGCTACACACGACACTCCTCAGAAAACTGTTTCCTATGAGACATTTTAGATGGATATTTTATAGGTGCTAAGTATCATTGTTGGGCCAGATCCACAGCCCTTCATTAACTTTTATTAGGTAAAGGCTCAAGAGTGTTTTGCATGAATAAACAATTCAGCACAGGGGCTTAGGATTGTTAAATTAGTTCCCATTTCTTTTTGTTAGAGTATCCTTCTGAGTGATGATTCCAGTGACACAGATTCACCAAGTGATGAGGATGGAGACGAGGAAGAAGAATTTTCTCTTTCAAGGGAGGAACTTCATGATATGCTGCGATTACACAAGTATAAGAAATTGCATCAAAGTAAATTTAGCAAAGACAAAGAGGTAAGAAGTCAGAATTTTTATATTTCCTTGGTTTTTATTCTTTCCTCTAACTGCATTATTTTAACTACTCTCATGTTTTTATCAAAATTCATAATTTTGTGGACTGGAAAATACACTGTTTGGTAGACAGTAACTGCCTAACATCACTTTTAGACAAGGGTTATTTAATCAATTACCTACATAGAATGAAAGATGCTGTGAATCTGTCAGTAATGTATGTAACCAGTACTGGCGCATGTTACATGTAGCTTCTACAGAGCTCTGTCCCAGTCACTAGAGCAAATAATTTGTGTTAGAACACAAGATTTGGATGATATATGTGCAATGTATATCAAAATGGAGATGCTTCAAGTTAAATTCTGATACAGATAGTAGCTGCTATTCAAGTGTATTTATATCATCATTGAAGTGATGAATAGTAAGGTGATGTTTACAATATTGAAAGGGATTGCCTAGTTTACTACCTTGTCATTTTCTGTCATGGCTGGAGGTTTTGCTTGACTCTTTATTTTTACTTTTTTTTTTGTTTGTTTTGGATTTCCTTTTGATATTCTTTCTTTCCCTTAGAAGAAAGTAGTGTGCTGCATTTTTGCATTTCTCTTAATATTAAGCCAAATTCTGTATCTGCTTTGATTCTAACAATATATTTCTTCAAATTATCAAGGCTTTTGCAGAAATGTTCACTGCTGATTTGAATTGCAACAGAAAGTCTTAGATGAAGGAGGTTATCCTATTCTGTTACTAGAGAATGTCTGAAGTTAAAATTTGTTTTTGTTTTATATTCTTTTTGAATTTCACCAGAAGAGTGAAGAAATATTTTCCCACTTCTCTCTGCTTCTTTCCTTTGTTTACTTGCGAAGCTCTGAACCAATATTGTGTTACCTTCTTGAAGTAATGCATAGCTACACAAATACTCATACACCACATTTTTACACAGGTCGTAATTTTGTTAGATTTTGCACAAATACTTATTTCCAGACTAGTAAGAAATGATACCCAGTGAAAGTAACCAATGAGTGTATAGTCGGATCAGCAGTACAGTTACGGTATCAGGAAAGTTTGTTTATGCTCATGGTCTCACTTTTCAAAAATCTTCTATTAACTTAAAAGTATACTTAGATTTTAAATAGTTAATTTTTGAGCAGTACTGCCTTTAATATGCCTGTTTATGTGTAACCTGTGTGGAGTTCTTCAGTACTTCATTTGAATAATGCTGGGAATATACTGGCATTTGTCCTCATTTAGAGGAAAAAATGCTGAGACAGCTATGTTTGTACTTGACAATCTGAGTGTTCAAGTTGTTTGTCCTTGTAGAAATCTTTTAAATGCCTTTTCTTTAAACCCGTCCTTTTGCATCCTTTGGAATGATAAAGTAGAACGTGTGTAATTTGGGAATGCAAGCAAAACAAATACTAGGTCCATAATTAGACCTCTTCATGTAATGTATTGTCTTTCTGGGCAGCACCTGTATGGAAAAGACAGAGCAGTATGTTTTGGAAGTGCAACCTTCACTGCCTGCTTTTCCTCTTACTTAACCAGGTGGGCTCAGTTCCCAGTGCAGAACTTGGAGGCCACCCCTGGGAGCAGTGGTTTTGCTTTAGATACTCTCTGATAGTTGATAACAAAAGCAAAATATGGAGAAGTGCATGCTTCCTGATGTCTTCTTTATGTTCAGGATGTCAGCTTGTTTAGGGGCTGTGTCTGTTACCTGCTCACTTTCTCCCTTCAGTTGCAGCAGTACCAGTACTACAGCGCGGGGCTGCTCTCCACCTACGACCCCTACTACGAGCAGCAGCGCCACCTGCTAGGGCCCAAGAAAAAGAAGTTTAAAGAAGAGAAAAAAATAAAAGGTAAAGTCACCAACCTCATTTAAATGGCTGCTGTGGTTTAACTTCTTTCCTATGTTGTTTCCCTTGATTAAACATAAATGTTCAAAACTTGTGGGTTTTGCAGGAAATACCAACTTTTGACAAAGAAAAATGTATTTAGAAAATACTGTGCTTTATCATCTGGCTTCTAGAAAGCTAGGGTGGAAAAGAGGTGTGCGGCTGGAGAGTTCATGATTTTCTTTGTGGACCTTATTCAGTGGTTTGGAATCCATAAACATTGGTATTGGTCCATTTACTCAAGAGTATTTTGAAAACATGATAGGTCCTTGAAAAGTGTGAGAACTTATCCGGTACCTGCTGCAGTTAGTCCTGAATATGTAGTTTTAGTGATCAGGAAGTTAGAGAGTGTGAGTATTTTTTCTGGAAAACAGAGGGAACTTGGAGTTGGTGTTTGATGTCAGAATTGAATTATATCTCTGATGTAACAGCTGGAGTTTCTGAGATGCACATTTGCCAGGAAGTACAGTTGCCTTCTTGTTTGGGCTGGCAGTAGTTGTAAATCTGTAAGGAAGCAAGGAAGGCTATGAACTGTCAGTGTAAGGTGAACTCTCTTAGTGCAAGTACTTTGAGCTTTGTTTTAAAGGGGTTATTTCAGGCTGTCTTCCTTTCTTTTTGCAAGTTTCTTTAACTGTGGTGTATTTTTCCTCCACTAATCTTGCAGCATCCATAATTTTGCATACTCACAGTGAACATTTTTAATATCTGATACCAGTATCAGTTTCCTCTGAAAGAGGGTATGACATGACAACATGCCAGTGTCTTTCAATGCAGTCTTCTCTTTGCTGAGAAGTTTGCTTTGAGACTTATTGTACCAAATGATAATGTTGTTTTACCTTTACATCTCTTTAAGTAGAATTTTTCCGCAAAGCAAGAAACATTTCACCAAGTCTTAGACATTTTAACTCTCGAGGTGTGTTTCCCTGAGTGGAAGTAATTGCATTTCACCCCTCTATAAACAGGAAAATCTTTCCGTTATAAAGTAATGAGGAAATATCTAATAGTGTAAATTAATTATACCAGAATTTGCAAACATGGAAAAGTTTGGCTTTTTGTTGATTCCATATATAAATTGACTAGGAGAATTTACTCAGGAAAGATGCCTGATCAAATGTGCCTCAAAAATAGAAATGTATTTTTATGATTGTTGTTCCCATGCAGGCAAGTTGAAAAAAGTAAAGAAAAAGAGGAGACGGGATGAAGAACTCTCTTCAGAGGAGTCACCACGACGCCACCATCACCAGACCAAAGTTTTTGCCAAGTTCTCCCATGATACACCACCACCTGGGTCCAAGAAAAAACATTTGTCTATTGAGCAGCTTAATGCACGTCGGCGGAAAGTGTGGCTTAGCATTGTTAAGAAGGAGTTGCCAAAGGTGAGCTTGGCCAATGTCAGTAGATCAGTGATGATACAAGAAAGTGAAATAGAAAATTAACTTTGTGGGGACTTGACACTTAGAAAAACAGAGTAAAAACCTGATTTTTCTGGTGGTCATTAATGACCTAACTGGAATTCTGTAATCTGTAAGCTAAGTGTAGTTGAAATACCAGCAGTGGTGCCCAAACGGATCATGCAGTGTTTTGTCATGGCTGTTCAACCCTCTGCAATGAAAAGTGCAGTAAGCTCTAGCAGGTACTCACTGATCTACAGGATGACAGTATAGAGCAAACCAGTACCTAGGTTTACCATAAAGTTCAGAAAAGGTGTGTTTCAGTCACAGCACTTGTGTTTTTCAAACCTTACCTCAGAAACAGATTAGGGAATGTTTGTATCATTTACAGCACAAGCTTCAGACACATTTGAAACAGAAAGCTGGGTTGTTCACTGTTGATAGTTTTCTGAGATGGTCAGAGTGGGTCTTAGAACCTGCTCTTTGAAGTTCACAGTTAACAGACTTTGAATTTTAGGAAGTTACAACAAGTCATGACTGTATCATCCTTTATGAACTTAAAAGCCAAACAAAGCATATGTGCAGTGGGAGACACCATTTTTTTTTCAAAAGCTAATTTTGGTGATGTGAAGAACATAGGATCTACATAAATTCTTTGAAACATCTTTGAAAAACAGTGGAAAATATTGTTTGCCTCAGTGAAAAAAAATGGAATAGCAAAGCCCTGCTTTGTAACAGTAGTAATTAAAGAAACAGCTGTGAAAAAGGAGGTATTTTCCGTGCTTTCTTCAGGATTTGGGATATATTTATGTATGCCTTCAGTAACTTAGGTTTAAAAAGCTGTTTCCGACAAAATGAAGAATACTTACAGTACCTATTCTCAATTATGCAGTAGTGTGCATGACTGAAGTTCGCACATGTACTGGCTGAAGACAAGATAGTGATTTTTAAAAATGCTGTGAAGCCATTACCCTTTAACTAATTTACAGGTTCTGTTCTTTTACAGGCATACAAACAGAAAGCTTCAGCCCGTAACCTCTTCCTAACCAACAGCAAAAAGGTAGGTGGTGTTTAGTTTCATACTGTTCCTTGTACTGGATGTAATAAGCAAACTGTAATCTCTTTATGTTTCTTCTGTTTCTTACAATGCTGACTGTACTGGCAGGGCAGTATAGAAGAAAACATTGTATACAAGTAATTGTGATTTATTATAAGGCTTTTCATTTTGTACTTGTGTCATTTTGTCTTGTTTCATAAGGAACAGATGAAACAAGCAACATGTGTTCCTTTCATGAGATCTTTTTGGCTTTTGAAAGATTCAGTTTGTATATTTTAAATTTACTGATCTTTGATACTGTATATTAGTGGCTTTGGTACGCTTTGACTTTTGAGGTGCCCATCTATCCACTACTTAAAACTTGCCGATTTAAGCATTTTGCTTGAAATCAAAGGGGCTCTTGGAATATTAAATGCTTTGAGATAAATATGTAGAGGACCTGAGATTAAAAATAGAGCAGTTTTCAGTTTAAGTGATTGCAGAAGCAATCCAGCTTCTCAACAGAGTCTTCTCCGAGAATCAGCATTGTTTCTACCTTGAGAACTTTATTTACAAACACTGGGTAACAGCTTTCTGAGTACTTTTCAAGGGTTGTGCTCAAGTGTCTGATTGATTTATATGGCTAATGATGAAAAGGTAATCAAGCAGATGACTGAAAATTTTTAAGAGACAATGTGGAAAATTTCCTGTTCTGTCTATACATTAGCAGGAAAGGGAGCATTTTCCATGTAAGGGATGCAGAAAATGGGACTTGCTTGTTTATGTTTAAGGAACTTGGCTGTAAGACTTACAGGTTTTAAAGTTCCACTTTTTTATGCCTTATTTTGTTTTATCATTTGAAATCCGTATGTTAGAATTGTTGATGTGCAAATTCTAGTAGAAGAAAAAAACTGTCATAAACAGAAAAACCCAGCAATTTTGACTGTTATGAAAATGACATCAATTTATTTGTACTAAAACAAAAAATTACATTGTCTTATGCTTCCCTCACTTTTCTGTGTATTAATGTGAACAGGATTGTGTTCCACCAACACTGCTTTTGCAGTATTCTTAAGCATATTCTTACTGAAAAGTGAGAAAATAACCCCAGAAAAGTGTCAAGAAATAATTGAGTCAGAGCTGTAGGCAAGCCTTGAATTTTGTTCTAAGTCCCTTTCAAGGACCTACCTGTCAGATCCGTCTATTAAGTGTTATGCCATGCTGAAACTGTCTTTAGATTTTGTCCTCTCCACCATGTCAGATTTTTTTTGGACAATTGCATTCTCTCATGCCATTTCAGAAGCATTGCTGCTGAGTAAAGTATCACAGTTTTTTCTCTTTTGAAGTATCAGACTTGGTTATAATCATATGTGGTACTGTTCATTGCTGGCTTTCTTTGCAATCAGCCCATTTTACCACTGTTCCTTAATCTTCTTTCCTCTAGCTTGCCCACCAGTGCATGAGAGAAGTCCGCAGAGCTGCTATCCAAGCCCAGAAAAACTGTAAGGAAACTCTACCACGAGCACGTCGTCTCACCAAGGAGATGCTTCTCTATTGGAAAAAGTATGAAAAGGTGGAAAAAGAGCATCGGAAACGGGCTGAGAAGGAGGCTCTGGAGCAACGCAAGCTGGATGAGGAGATGAGAGAGGTACAGCAAAATCACAGACTGCTGATACTTAATGTGCTGGGGAGACACAGAAGTGACTGGATAGTTTGAGTTTCTAAATCCAAGCCATGAAATTATTTGTTCTGTTTCAGTGCTATTCCACATATTTCTTCTGCTGTCGTATTTTTTATTACATAATTATTCTAATGTTAGCAGGAGGTGATTTAAAAAAATCCTTCAAATTGCATACATTCTTTATAGCTGAGTGGAATTCTGGAGGGAATCAGACAAGCTGTGCGTGTCTCACAGACATAGCTCAGTGTTGGTAAGGGCCAATGTTTTGTGATTCTTTGTCCATCTTTCTGGGTCCAGAAGGGAAGGCTCTTTTTCATTGACATTGAATTTTTTTCCTGTTCTTTTTTCCCTCTGCTGTAAGATGATTCTATAATTTATGTAAGGGCACAAAATTTTTCTGTGCTTGCTTTTTTGTTGGCCAACTGAGAATTTCTTGAACTCTATTACAGAGTGGTAAGGGATTGAATCCCCAGTAAAAGGGATTGGATTTAAGAGAGTTTCCCTGTAAATGCTGTCTAGTGAATCTGTGGTTGTTATTTTAGATGTGTATCCCTTATATGAGGAAAGGTTGAATCTTAAAACTAAATATAAGGCCTTCTAATGCTTAAATTCTTCTTGTATTTATTGTGTTCCTCTCATTTGTGCAAATTCATTAACATTTGGTGAAGTTTTCTGCTGACTTAGATTAATAGATAAATTTAAACTTGCATTTTTTTTGCCAGAGCCTCAGGGTGAACATAGCTTCTGCACTGCCTTGCTGAATGCTGAGTAATGATAATATCTCAACTCTATTACCTATTGATGTATTTCATGTGGACTACCGTAATTCCCTACTAATAAGTAACAGAATGTGGGAGTGAGGTTGCCATGAGAGCATTTCTTAACTGCTGTGTTCCTTTACTGTAGAAACATTAAAATCCTGCTAATTTTTGTTGACTTTTCAGTGTATGCAAAAATTGTAAACTTTCTTTTATTAGATTTTGGTGTTTTTTGTCACGATTACCGAATTTAAAAGAACTTTCCATTTACAACAGTTTCATATTTTAATATAGATGCTTATGAAGGTGATCAGTGTTCTTATGTGCAACTAATAATGTAGCATTTAGCACAGTGATGTGCTTAACATAATCTAGGTAGATGAGTTGTTGAGACATTATTAGATGAGGTTATTTTTTGTTAAAGTGTATTTTAGACATTGACCTGTTTCTTTTTCCCCCACTTCTATTTTTGTTAAATGCTCTTCTCTTAGGCTAAAAGACAGCAGCGAAAACTTAACTTTCTGATCACACAAACTGAATTATATGCCCATTTTATGAGTCGTAAACGGGATATTGGACATGATGGGATACAGGAGGAAATCCTGCGCAAACTGGAAGACAGCTCTACCCAAAGGCAGATTGATATTGGCGGAGGAGTAGTGGTCAATATCACCCAAGAAGATTATGGTAAGTGATTCATCTACAGTTCTTGCTTTGCACTCTTTTGAAACCTAGTGTACTCTGTGTGTTATCGTGCAAACTTAACAATTTCAAGCACAACATCCTTCTCTGCAAGAAGGACTACTGCAATTACTGGAATTTATCTTGTGTGTTTGGGTGATTACTGCTGCAGAGCTCTAACATGGGTATGGTATTTTCAGATAGCAACTATTACAAGGCCCAAGCTCTGAAGAATGCTGAGGATGCTTACCAGATTCATCAAGCCCGGGTATGTATTTTTTGGATCCATGAAGTAGAGGAGCAGGTAAATTAATTGGCAGAGGCCACAGTACCAGCGTCTTTGATAGCAGCCGAGTCAAATAGGTTAATCCAGGAGCCGGTGACACATTTTGTGCTAAACAAGTAGAAAACCAGAGTATAAAGGTTTGGGCTATAGAAACAGGCTCATTTTCTCTTCATTTCTGGGGAGTATCATGTCTTGATGTGACCTGTAAATCCTTTTACACTACAGTTTCTTGATATGTTAATATATTCACCATTTTATCATTACCTTCCTCTTCCTGTTCAGACCAGATCATTTGATGAAGATGCAAAGGAGAGCCGGGCAGCTGCTTTACGGGCTGCTAACAAGTCTGGTACTGGGTTTGGAGAAAGCTACAGTTTAGCAAACCCATCTATCCGAGCAGGAGAAGATATTCCACAGCCTACCATTTTCAATGGAAAACTGAAAGGCTATCAACTGAAAGGCATGAATTGGCTGGCCAACCTATATGAGCAGGTATATTGATACATCTTGCAAATTTTTATAACTTCTGGGATTATTTAGGTCACTAAAGTTGGCCAAAAGAATCTATTGTTTTTAAAAATAGACTGTGTATAACTGATCTTCAAGGAATTTGGAAGAAATAAAAAATATTAGGTAGGCCACGTACCAGTGTTCTTGATTATTTAGGACATAACAGCTTTGAATAGGGCATTGAGTTCAGTATTCTTTCTTTTATACAACTGTTTATCACTTAGATCATACATGGAGGAGACTTTCCCTGCTTGGAGTTGCATACTGTTTCAGGCTTGGGTCAGCTAATAAACTGCAGGCAGTCTTGTCCTTGTGAGTGTGCCCAGGTCACAATAGGATCGTGAAGTGCAGAGAGGTTTAGGGGAAAAATTAGACTGAAAGATCAGTGAAATACAGTTGGGATCAGTTACCTCTCAGGAGCAGATGTAAGAGATGATAAAGTTTCAGAGTGTCAGAGTTGTTACAGTGGGGCTGTTCCCACTCAGTTCAGTAGCAACTGTTCTGACAGTTCTTTGTAGATTAAAAAGTAGTAAAGTGAATGTGTTCATTTATGGATCTTTTGCAGGGCATCAATGGAATCCTGGCAGATGAAATGGGTCTGGGTAAAACAGTACAAAGTATTGCTCTCCTTGCACATCTGGCTGAGGTAGGTGGATTATAGCTTGTTCCTGGGTAGTATGCTTGATAGAGGATGCATACATTTCACATGTTGGAAATGAATTTTGGATTATAAAGCTTAAATGTCTTAAAAGGTATTTTATACATTGTTTTCAAGTGGAGCCACTGAAATAGTTATAAATATGTATGTATGTCAGTTTTTATTTATATAGAGTTTTCATTTATTTGCAGTTATATCTTCTCACTTGCACTGGATGTAACAGCCTCAGGAGAGAACAAGTTGTATTCTTGATGGTTCACTGAGTTTTACAGATCAAAGTGCTCAAATTCTGAGCTTCATGGCAATTAGCATTAATTTCCATATTCCAGTGGGGGTTTTTATGAAGCATAGTATTTCTTCTGTGCCAAGGCAGACAAACAAAACAGAATAAGCAACAGGAGCTTACTTCCTAATGCAGAAATGGATACATTTATTGCAAAAAATAGAAGGTCTTTATTGCAATCTAGTCACTTGCCCGGAATAAGCGATTGTGAGGAAGTATACTAGAAAAAATGAGCTGCACTAGTGACCAAGTGACAACTGTGTGCATTTCTTTATGTTACTGGTACTGTTGACCAAAATACTGTAAAGGTGTGAGAGCTGAAGGTTCTTGAGCTCATCTGTATGGAAAGAATAACAAGATAAGCTTGTCTTACTCTGACACTGCACCTTGAGCTTTCTGAAGGGTTACACAGGGCTTTATTCTTCTGCCTCTTCCTCGTGAGGGCCAGCTTGTAACTGCTAATATATTAATGGATCAACTCAGTTATTCACCAGGGAGTACTGTTATTTGTGATGTGACAGAGCAAAGTTTTTCAATGCCACCCAAAGGTCTTTTCCTTATCAAAATGACAGAGGCTGTTAGTAACATGAAGGTGGCAACTCTCAGAAACAAAGACATTTGTTCTGGGAACAACCTTGCTATTATGAAATAAGTCTTGGTTAAACATTAGATCAGCTCTGTTTGATTTTCTATCTGCCTGCTGTGCTGGCAGAGTTTTGCTATGTTATGTATAGTTCCCTCTCATGTAGCCACTGTCATTTAGTAGATGTAAATCCATATCAAACCATCTCTATATCACTTCCCTTCAATTATTTTTTAAATTTAATTTTTTATGTGTGTTTTCCAGAGAGAGAACATCTGGGGACCTTTTTTAATAATTTCACCTGCCTCTACTCTGAACAACTGGCACCAGGAGTTTGCCAGATTTGTACCTAAATTTAAGGTAATAAGCATGTCCAGGGAAGTTCTTTCTGTTTTCTGGAGAGCAAACCATTTTGTTCTCCCAAGTTCTGTATCACATCTGGATTGATTACTGACCTTGGAATATGAAAGTCTGTAATGAGCCTGTTTCTGGTATTTTTTTTCCGTCATCCTGGTTTTTTTCCGGAGTGTTTAGTTATCTAGGGCTTTAAAATATTCTTTAATCACATGATTTTCATTTTGCATTGACTTAAAGACACCTTCTCAATAAGGAACTGTAGTAGGTCAGCAAGGGGACGTATAATTTTAACGTGTGGGCCTGACAGCAGAACCAAGAATTATATACCAAGTTTTATATAATGTCTTTAGGGTTAGAGCTGTGTTTTCAGTCAGTCATGTGAATTTGAGATAGCGATTGTATGTGAACGAACATTAAACAGATAAGAGGGAAGCAAAATGTAATTATTACAGAAAAGTAGAAGAACCATGGACATACAGTTAATAGTCAAGAAAAAAGAGAGAAATGAAGCACAAATAGATAAGAGCAAAAAGATTGGAAGAAAACAAACGGAGTTTTTCAGGTATATTGTGAATGTGAAAGCATAGTAAATAAAAATAATAAATAATAAATTAGAAAGAAAGGAGCTATCAGTTGCTGAAAATCAAGCTGCTAACCTGTCCCGCCGTGGAAAACTTTGGAGTGTTGCAAAAGAAAATTTGAAAAGAAATGTGTACTGCTAAAACAGTGCTGTAATTTCAAAATTCAGGATAGACAAAAATGTCATAAGCTTGCAGTTACATTTGCAAAGAGGAACAGATTGTAGTTTAAGTGTTTGGGTTCTTAACATAGCAACCTTTGGTATGAAGAAGTCTTGATTGGTTTTTTGAAGCATCAGATTTTCTTTTTTACAGAAAACAGTAGAAGACAGTTATGAGTAACCAGTATACCAGTAACATTAGGTGAATTGTTTGAAAGTCTTGGCTACTTAAAAAAGTGGGAGGAAAAAGTTTTGAATGTGTTACTGCAAGTGCTTTTTTGATCTGGGGTAGGGCAAAATTAAAGGACTTAGCTTTTACCAACGAGCTTGCTCTGGAGATCTCTGATGAGACTCTTGCTGATGTACGTTGGTTATGGTATTGTGTAGTTTGAGGTATCTGTATGCAGAGAAGTTGTGCTAGAGCATAGATCAATACTAGATTATTCAAGTGACTTGTATTTTGGAATAAATTTGCATTACCAAGCCTTCAGAGCAACTAATGAAGAATTACAAACACTTGTGTTATTGAGGAGGTGCTCAAAAGAAAAAAAAAGCCAACACAACCTAAAGATAATTGATTCATGTCTTTTCATAGCCCAAAATAATAGGGGCTCTTGATTAGAAAACTTAAGAGCTGTTGGCCATTCTATCTGCTTTCTCTCACTTCCTTTGATCAGTTCATTGTATAGAATAGACAAGGAACTGTTTATGCTTTCTACTTCTCAGGAATGAAATACAGCAAATGTTTGAAAAATGCAGTCAGGATGCATGTAAAAACATGGTTTTCTCTTTTTTGACTTAAACCCCAAAGTGTTTATATCATTGTATAGCTGTTCTTTGGCATGCTGATCTTATTGCATGCTGGTGTTTACCTCATCCATGGAACAAAACATACTTTAAAAAGAAGTTTTCTAAACTTACTGTCACATGTTTACAACTTAAATTAGTCTTATTCGACCAGTTTTGTTTCTGCCTCTAATCATACAGAAGTGTGCAATCAGTTTTGCTTGTAGTAAATCACAGTGAATTTATGTCCATGGCAGAATATGTAAACTAAAAGACAAATCACTTTTCAGTCAGTCTGGTTGTTTTACAAGCATTCTTATTTCAGAACAATAGGAAGAGTATTCAATAAAAGGCATTTGGAACCTGTCAGTTCCAAAGCTGTAAGACATTTTCACCAACTCAGAACGCAGCATTCTTCTTCCCTCCCAGACCTCCCAGTCTTAGCTGACTGTAGGTCCTTCCACCAGGCAGGAGATGGCAGTACAGTGTTATTAACCAGTGACAGGAGTCCATGCTCTGCAAAGGTCTGAGTAATAGGACCCGTGCAGTTTTGAACTGTAGATAGTTTAGCAGATTGCTCTGGCAGTAGTGCTTGCTTTTAAAATTTTGTAATAAATATATCCAGGCCAGACATTTTAACTTCATCTCAGGTTTTTGGGGTCAGTTCTGAAATAGAAAACCAACAAGACCATGGGGGTTGTTAAACAGGCAACAAGCCCTGTAGTCCTCTAGATTTAGCTATATAGCAGTTAAGTGCAGACCTCCTTCTGTCATAAGTGAAGTATAATTTTTAATTTTTAGGAAAACCTCACTAGAAGGTTTGTGCTAAATGCTAATAGGCAGTTTTAGATTCTCAGCAGAGCTTGATTAGGCCAAGTTGCTTGATATTTTGCTGGAATGCTCTTTTTCAAAGTATTTTTAAATGCTTTCTGATTTTTCTCAGTGGTAAAAAAGGTAATTTCCCTCTTTTGTTGCTTTGGAGAAAGAGGTATGTAATTTTCTAGACTGCAGTCTATAAAATTCTAGAGCTGGTGTCATTTGAAAATAATGTCTTTCTATTTTTTTTTTTTACTGTTTCAGGTGCTACCTTATTGGGGAAATCCCCATGACAGAAAGGTGATCAGAAAGTTCTGGAGTCAGGTAATACCAGCATGAATGGATGCTTTGACTGTCTTTCTTTGTGCAGAGTAAACCAGAATCTGTTGATACATGTCACCAAACTAAATTAATGTGTGGATGCAGAGTTTCTTCATTCCGGTAGTAACATTTTCATTAAGATAATGAGGTGGAAGACTTCTCTTGTGCTGAAGAGCAACACCTTACAGGTCAATTCAATGCAGTGTGGAGTTCAGGTGAAGAATTGGAGCTCTGTAAATAAAGCAGGAAGTTTAAGTGTCAAGGACTGTTTGTTCTGTTTGAGTAACCTAACTTGGAATGCCTCAATCCAGAATCCCTGCAGTTCTGTCAAGGTTGTTCCTTATTCAACAATAGCATTTTGTAGGGTTCAGTAGCCAGGTCTTGTCTTGCACGTTAAGAAGTGTCTGAAGTTTTTCAAGGGCTGAAGTCCAGGTCCACTAGTTGAGTAACTGAAATAATTAATTTTAAAAGTCAGCTGGGGAAAATGCAGTAGTAATGAGAAGAGTGTAAAACAGGAGCCTGAATTTACAGTAAATTCTTGACAATGTATTTACACTTTGTGGACATTTGTTTCTCCTTTTGTGGTTATAGAAGACACTGTATACTCAGGATGCTCCTTTCCACGTGGTGATTACCAGTTACCAGCTGGTAGTGCAGGATGTGAAGTATTTCCAGCGAGTGAAGTGGCAGTATATGGTGTTGGATGAAGCACAAGCACTCAAGAGTAGCTCCAGGTAATAAACTAACTGGAAACAAAATCTTTTCTGTGGATCACCCTCTTGGAGGAATATCAAAAAAGTATCAAGAGAACATAAATTGATTGAAGCTCAAATTGACACACATATGACCCCTTAGGTATCTCACCTAGTTAAATATCTGTATAACTCTCTGACACTGGATTGATCCATTAGGTGTTTTGCATTTAGATTTTCCAAAAATGTAAAATGTAATTAAAAGGTAGCTCTGGAGCAGAAACTTGAATGGAGCACAGGACAGTTAAACAAAACAGTGTGAAATGCTGTTCACTTTCTCTCCTGGCTACTCACAGAATTCTGCCTGGTGAATGGTCTGTAATCTTCAGCTTATATTGCTTATCTTGGCTCCATTAAATGCACTTCCAGACATGAATGAAGGTCAGAACCCCCATGAGTACTGTTGGCTGCAGTAAAGCCCAGTCTGTGTCATGAGACTCTGCCAGAAAATTTTGTTTGTTTTCAAGTAATGGATTTGTCCGCCTTTATTTCTGTAATTGCTTTCCCATAACCTTTGTCAGAATTGCCACTATACACAGTAAGCTGAGGACTGCTCTAGATGCAGGCTCATTCTGACTAAAGTTTGTCTCTTCAGCATTCTTGGAAAACCACACCTCTAAGAGGATTTTAATGTATAGCTCAGCACTCCTGCCACAGTAGCCTGTATACTTCCTCTTGTAAAGTGTGAAAAATACATGACATTTGGATTCAAAGTACCCGTTTATTCTGGAAAGTTAATTATTCTGATAATGAGATTTTATTAGTGAGCATTTGTTTTAAAAATGAGTAAAAAAGATAGAAAAATAAATCACACTCTTTTAATTTTTTTTTGGGGGGAAAAGGCTGCTCTTTTCTTGTAGCTATCTTTTGAAAGATTGGGGAACAGCTGTAATAGTTTCGTCCAGTGACTTGCAAAGATCATTTGGGAAACTCACTGGAAGCAATTAGCCTTAAAATACCTTATGTTTCACATCAATCTACAGTTTTCTCTAGAAATTATTTTTCTTGTTTTTATTGATCAGTGTTCGCTGGAAGATCCTACTGCAGTTCCAGTGTCGAAACAGGTTGTTGTTGACTGGGACCCCAATCCAGAACACAATGGCTGAGGTATTTGGAAGCTCACAAGAGTAGTTTTTTCTTTATAACAATGATTCATACTAAATATGTGTAAACAGTTGAGAAACCTGTTGTATTTGTGTGGTTGTGGGATCTTGTGTGTAGCAAACAAACATGGGATCAGCCCTGGGAGGAAAAAGTATGGAAACTTGCCACATATTTAAATAAAAGTAAAGCTAAATATATTTGAAGTAATACTTAGATTACAGGATGAAATCTAATTCTAGTGACTTTTCCTTTTCTTGACTGAAGTAATTATGCTGTGTTTCTCACTGCTTTCTAATGGGGTTTTGTTAAGTTGATATCTGTGGCATTTTGGTGGGAAGCAGGAAGAGAATACAGCTGAGGTTTTGTTTAATCTTGCCATGTCTCATGATCTAGTAAAGTGATTTTGCTTATAAAGACCTGCAAGATTTTGGGATCCCTAATTACCTTGTCCACAGTAGGATGACTTTTGCTGATCCACTGTTTTCTCCTTTCCTTTTAGCTGTGGGCCCTGCTGCATTTTATCATGCCAACACTGTTTGATTCCCACGAAGAGTTTAATGAGTGGTTTTCTAAGGACATAGAGAGCCATGCGGAGAACAAATCTGCCATTGATGAGAGTGAGTGCAGTGTGTGACTGCTGTCATTTTTATATCAAGAGTCTGTTGCCTTTTTGAAGTAATAATGGCTAACATTTCTATGAGATACGGAATCTAAAGCAGAGGATGCAAAATGCAATTGGAATGTTATTGCATTGTTGTCGATAGTTTTTGTTAAAGTTTCTGTTTCTGACTGTAATGCAGTGTGTGTAATGAATAGAAAAACAGTATAGCAGAGCACTTGCTTAGAAAAAGAAAATTCAGCCGAGAAATATCAACTCTATGCTGTAAGAAATCACACGGGGAAAATGGCTGAGCAGTAAGGCGCTTCATTTGTGGTAAAACGCCGTACAATATTCTTCTTTGATGAGGTAATTGTTCTTTCTTTCCCCTTCCCTTTATTTCAGACCAGCTATCCCGCTTGCACATGATCCTAAAGCCTTTCATGTTGAGAAGAATCAAGAAGGATGTGGAAAATGAGCTGTCAGATAAGGTGAGAGAAAGTATTTCTCTGGAATGAGTATTACAGCTGTATTGTTATAGCTCTGTTCTCTGATCTTGTTTTTGCAGACTCATTTGTCAGTCTGCATACCTGAAATTTGACAGTAGACTCCTCTTGGACTTTCACTTTCTTGCACCACATCCCAGCAGTGTCATAGACGTGAATGTAACTGAAGAACCTCTAATTAACAAACTTTTTTTCTAGGGAAAACATTTTGTTACCAGTTAAAAATGAAATATCTTTAAACCTGGTTAGGTTGACAGAAGTATCTCTAATGGCAGTGAAGGAGATTGATACAGCAATTGACAGGGTGATAAGCATTTCAAGTTGTCTTTGTGAAAGATTCGGCATGGGTTTAGGAATTTTTTGCTTGCCCCATACAAGAGTGAGAAATACATAGTGGCAGCATCATGCTCTTCTCTCTTGCCAGTCTCTTAATTTCACATAGATGTTAGCAATACTAGATGATCTGTGGTCAACAGTCCCCACGTTTTGGCACCATTGGCTGAAAGACACCTGCTTTATTCTGGTGTGCTTATTATTTTCAGTGGACTTCCCACAGACACCGTTGTTGTGCAATGCACCTGTTGCTGCTGTGGGTTCCTGACACTCCTTATCGTGGCTCTGAGTGGGGAACTGTAGGATGGTAGAATTGAAGTCAGATTTTAAACTGATCAGCTGCAGGTGTGATGTCAGCTTCTTAAGAATCTGTCTGTTTACTTAGTTGTGTTCACATACTTTTAAAGGTCTGTCTCCTACATCACTAGCAAGCCTTCCAAAGCACACAAGTCAGTTAAGTCTTTTCCAGGTTAGATCCTGAAATGCAGATCTGAATGCAACTGCCTGTAAGTGTATTTTTTGAGAAAGTTATATTTTCCTCAAAGTATGTTTCAGCTTTATGTACACTGATGTCATCATCCTTCATTTTAGAGATAGAAATTACTAAATCTTCATTATTATTTTGCAGATTGAAATTCTTATGTACTGCCAGCAGACAAGTCGACAGAAGCTCTTGTACCAAGCTCTGAAAAACAAAATCTCTATCGATGACCTCCTGCAGTCATCAATGGGCACTACTCAGCAAGCACAGACCACCACTAGTAGTCTCATGAATCTAGTCATGCAGTTTAGGAAGGTAAGGCTACTTTAAACAATAATTTTTGAAAAGTATGATCCTTCATTTGCACAGAACTAAAATACAGCTTAATAATAATATCTAGAAAACACAATATTTAAAAAAATCTGGCATAGGCAAACAAATTTGCATGCAGTTAATTTGTGTGTGATGGAGTGTAGCATGATGTTGGGAGAAGAAGAACTTTAGCCATATGTTGCATGCATCTGCCAACTGGTTTGGTTACAAAGGTTGGTTTGGTTGAAGGAAGCCATTCACTTGGGAAGAAGAGACAACAACTGTTATATGAATAGCAATAGGTATGATGCCATCATCAAATTTGAGCAGATACGCTAAAATAACCATGCACTATTAAGCAATACTAGAGTTTTAGTAATCATTGGTCATGGTTGATAAGGGATGTAGATGATGCATTGGACTAAGTTAATTCCTCCCAGCTTTTGACATGCTCTCTGTCTTACAGGTGTGCAATCACCCAGAGCTGTTTGAGCGACAAGAAACTTGGTCTCCATTTCACATCTCCCTAAAGCCATACCAGATTTCCAAGTTCATCTACCGTCATGGACAGATCAGGGTCTTTAACCACTCACGAGACAGGCAAGCCTATTCCACTTCCTATCCAGTTTAGCATATTTATTATTATTACTGACATTTGTTTTATTTTTTTAAGTGCTAATTAGCTCCCTTACCCGATGTACTTAAATGTTGGCTGAGCTGTCCATTTGCTTTTAGTCATTCAGCTGTAAAACATCTGATATAGGTGCTTTTCCTTGGTGGAATCCAGTATGTCCCTTTGATTGAGTAAGAAAGCCAGGAAAATGAATTCAAAGTTGTTGCTGATGATGTGTAGTAGAATTAAGCTTTAAAAGCTTAAAATTAAAAACAAAAAAATTACTTGCTTTTCCTTCAGTGAGTTTTCACAGGCAAGGAAGCTGTCACTATCTGTCTGTTGCAGCATGGTATAACGTGAGCATCTGCCAGTGCCTTGACAGCTTTTAATGCTCACCTTGGATGAGGAAAATCTGCCTAAGTGCAGTTTGCTATTTTCTCCAACCATGGCAGTTCTTGTTCAATTTTGTCTGCATTCAGTTATGAGAAGTGCTGAGGGAAGAGATGAGAGAAACATGTATGAAGACAAGATCAGCTTTTCTAGAACATATAATGCAGTTCCACAACAATGGTGAGTCTCAGTGTCAAATTAGCAGCAGTGTTTGTAGACTGACAATGCTTTCCTTCTACTGCCATGCAATCCCAGATATTCAGAGCTCTGAAATACTTACAATGAAGTGAATGGCTACTCTGTATCTTCTGCTGATTGTATGATTGAATATATTATGTGTTAACACCTTCTTAGTGATGTTGTTTGGATTTGTTCTTTCATTTTCAGGTGGTTACGGGTTTTACTTTCGCCATTTGCACCAGACCACATCCAGCAGTCACTCTTCCACAGGAAGGGTAGGTTTACAGTCTTAGGAAACAAGTTGGATTTTAGTATGTTGTCTTCTTCAGGGGGAAGGACTGAGAGTCCAGATTAATTACTTCTCTGAGATAACCTGATCAGAATTTACTAGAATTTTGTTAGTGTTTGTACATATATTTCATTTGCTCAGACAGGAAAGGATGGAAAGCAGCTGGAATAATCTGTGGATAGCTTATCATGTACTGCTTAATCCTAGTGCAGTATCTTAATGCAGTCTGTCTTGTTTTAGCTTGCTTCAAGAGATTAATGTTGCCTTTTTAGTCTAAGGTGAATTTTTCACAGATTCAATTCTAAGAAATCTTGGATTCATTTTAGTACATTCTGTGTTGTATCTTAAACTGCCAACTCACGTTCAGCTAGAAACTAGATGAGATGCAACTTACCAAGAATCTATCAATGAGCAAAAACCCCAGAAAAGCTGCTGATATTGACAGTTACAATTTGTTATAGATGACTGAATATTTTTTCTACGAGAGCTAATTATATCACTCAGCTACTGGGATGGGAAAATCTTCAGAAGTCTGAAGCAAGAGAGATACTGGCTGCATTACCATGCTGAAATCTGTTATCATGAATGTCTTCAGCTGGTGTTGGGGCTATGCAGTGCCCATGGGTGGGCCTGCAAAGCTTCTTCCTACCCATACTTGTATCTCCTTCTAACCCATTTGACTTTCTGGGTGAAAAGGAGCATGTGAGACAGGCATCCTAAGGTATGCATGTTCTGGTCAGCTGTCTGGAAGATGTTTGTTCAAATTTGCAAATATGCACACTGCCTATTGATTCTTGATATGAGTCCACAAATGTTCTTACTGGCTGCCCTTGGGCCTAGAATGTATTTCTCTTTTTTGGTAAGTGCTCTTCTCTTGCCCACACTGGAAAATGAACTGGAATGTGGAGTCAGGCAACAGAGATTCAAACTGATTTTTCAGCATTTCTACAAGATCTAGGTTAAATTATGGTCTCCTGTTTACTCACCTAGATTTGTCATGTGTCATAGAATGTGTATCCTGAATTGATGAAGTAAATTTAGTTTTCAGCTATGAGTGTCTGTGAAATGTGTTGGCCTAACTTCAGTATTTTTGTAACCTAGGCATCAATGAAGAAAGCTGTTTTTCTTTCCTCCGGTTTATTGATGTCTCTCCAGCAGAAATGGCAAACCTTATGAATCAGGGACATTTAGCCAGGTGAGGACAACTTTTTTTTTCTTTTTTCATAATTACGGGAAAAGTACAGATGATGTCAGTCATTTCTCTCTAAACCTGTATTTTCTGTGCCTCCTGATCCTATCATTTCTCTCTTGTTATCTAATATTAGAACAACCTCTGGAGTGTTCCTCCAGGTATAGGGTACCATTATGCAATGCAATTTTCATGCCCTTGTCACAAGAATCCCTGTGTTACAAAGAATTGACATTGTAAATACACAAGATGGTCAAAGGGCAAAAGGAGAGTTTGCTTAGGGTCACCCTGCAGGTTGCTGGTGTTACCAAGTGCAAAATCCAGACTTTGGAAGGCCAGTTCAATGCAATTCTTACCAGTTGCACTTGAGCATGTATTTTAAAAACACATGGAATAAGCTTGTGCTGTGGTAGTTGTTCTTCAGCCCTGAGCCATATTGCCTGTTTTCCACACGTCTTGTTTTTGACATGGAATGGAATTCCAAGATGTAGGCTAAGCACTGTGGGTTTATCAACTGTGTTATCTTGAAAGGAGAGGTGATCTTTTTTAAGTTACAGTGTACTCTGTATAGGACTTTGAGTCAAGTTAATAGTGACTGTAAGAAATTTTAGATTAAAAGTAAGTCTTTTTTAATAAATGTAGGTGTTCTGTTTTGGGGCTTTGTAAGTACAATATTATTTCTTTGTTCTGGTTATTTTGATTTACTGTTTCTTGACTGCGCTTCCGTAACATAATTCAGATTTCTCTTGATGTGTCTCAGTGGTATTAATGCTACATTCTGCATTCACTAAACAGGTTGTTATGAATAATTTATATGCAGAGTAATTCACAGAGAAGTTGGTGCAGTTTTAAATAGTAGTGGCTAACCGGGACTTGACCATTTTAGATGAAGTACTTCAAAGTATATCCTCAATTAATCACTTAGATTCAGTTAAGCCACCTTAGAAAAAATTGAAATAAGAATAATTTGAAGATGTGTAGCAGGTATTATTTTCTTTAAGACAGGATGCTGTAAGCCTTGATAATCTGGAAAAAAAGAAAACCCATTTCTGTCAAATAGTTATGCTGTAAATATATTCAAGCCTTTCTTTCACAAAGCAGGGAATAAATGCATCTCCTGTGTTTTGTTTCAGATGGTTAGCTCTTTTCCTGTCTCTGAAAGCATCCTACAGGCTCCATCACATGCGCTCCTGGAAGGAGACTGAAGAGGACAAAGAGCAGGGGTCATGTTTTCTGAGGAACAGGGATTTCTTGCTTGATGTAAATTTCCCACTGTCTTTCCCTAACTTGCACAGCTGCACTTTGCTGCAGGTAAGCAAAATTTCTGTCATCTGGAGACAGCAGCAAATCCTCATAAGTGAGAAATGGTGAAAGCTATTCTGTCCTTATAAAACAGAAAAATAAAAAAACAACTTGGAAATGAGATGATAATAGTGTCTGCTTTTATAGATACAATTAAGAGGCTTTAGAGTGCTGAACAGAAAAATAGTTTAACCCTATCTCCTTCCCATGTGGCATTACATTTCAGAATTTGCTATAATGAATAAATCAGTTGACTTAGACTCCAAAATATTACTGGAGCCCCAAAAGTAGATACAGGAGCAGCAGAACCAGACTCATGATTTGTCAGGGATAGACTCTATATGTAAGCTTAAGAGTTTTGTAATGTTTTTTACATGCAAAGTGCTCATTTTCTGGCTGAAACTACTCTTTTCTTGTCAAATTCAATACATTGTTGCAGCAGCTGGGGAAAACAGAGGTCAGCCTGACAGTGTTTATTATAGTTTGGTGGACAAGTATTTTCAGTGGTGTATTTCTACTCTAAAATGTGCTTCTGCTGCTGTCTGGTAGATCCAAATATTTTAAATTACTGTGTAATGCAAGATCATTTTTTGTTAATCTTTGGCCTAGGATATATGTGAAGATTTTGCCTTTTTATGACTAAATTGCAGTTGATTTCCTGAGTTAGATTAAGGCTCCATTGATTCAGTTCACTGGGAAATAAGTTCACAGAAGTGCTACCATGGAGTCAGGAAAGCATCTAGGGCAGTTCGCAGATATGCAGTAAAAAACTTTTCTGAAGCAGTGAGATCATGCCAGATTTCTCTAGGGAATATTGCTTTTGCTCATGAGTCTGGAAGGGGAAAGGAGATAGCCAGAATTCAATTGAATATTGTGTAGAGGAAGTTGAAATTGAAGACGCATAAGCAGTAGGAAACCAACCTTGGACTTGGTGTCATGTTTTGCAGCGTTAACAGCAAAGCCAACAAATTGAGTCCTCCTAGTTATCAAACAAAGAGCCAGCCAAGTGAATGTGTGTGCCTGTTAACTCTGGCTGTGCTGGTATTTCAATGGTCTGGTTTTCCATGTCTAGCTTGTTAAAATCTCTATGCTATAGTAATTTACTTTCAGTTAGTTTTTTTGTGATTACAGTCAGCTGTTTCTGTAGTGCCTGCAGTGCTTATCTCTGAGACTGCAGTGTAGCTCTGTCCTCTTGTTGGTATGGTTAAAGAGAGTTTGTGTGGTAAGTGTGGCAGTGAAGAAGATGGTGTCAGAAGTTGTGTGCACTTAGAGAAGGTAGCATTCATTTTTACATATGTAGAAAGATGATCTAAGTACTTACATAGCCCTTGGTTTGGTGTGTATGAATATCAAAATGAAAATCATTATATTTTCTGAAGGACAGAAGATGGAATAAGATTACAGATTTAATATGTAAGATGTGGAATATGCATGTGTAGGTTTTAATATTAATGATTAAATGCAAAGCATTTGGATAGAGTACAGACCCATATATACCACAGTCTAGCAAAATTTAAACATGGATTTGGTTTCTCCAAATAATTTCTATTCTTTGAGGATGTCAGTACTTGTGTCTCAGGGGTTCCCCTAGGGCTGTTGACTGTGTGTAACTAATGACTGTTGTAACTAGTACATTAAATACAGAAAACAGCCAGCTGTATTGCTGTGTGGGCAATACAGTGCATTTGTGATAACCCTGGTAAATCTGAAGGAAGAAAAGCCCTGCAGTTATGACAGATACTTTAAAGCTGTTTTCTGACCTGCATGTTGGACAAATTACCACCTGAAATCACTTTAAAATGAGATGTATTTACAGAATTTTGTTTGCAGAGCTTACATTTAGAAAACCTTAAAAAAAAAAGTGGCTGAGGAGTGCAAAACCTGAAGGAGAGTTTAAAAACAAACTGCCCTTTACATGCCTGGTGTTTTAGCACTGCACATTATTGTGAGTGAAAATGGACTAACTTTTTTCTTAGCTCAAACTGGAGAAGATTTCAATGTAAAATTCCCCAAGACTTCCTCTTGGGCTTCATAAGATAGTATAATGTAGGGAGTGAGGAGGGTGAGAAAAGAAGAAAAAGGAAATGGTAAAAATCTGGAACGGCTTTCCTTAACTACTCAGATCAGCATTTCCGATGTAAGAGACAAAGTATGAAAATAAGCCAGTAGAAAAAGAAACATTTATATTTAATGGATAGATAGTATAAGTTTCATCATGTAAGTACAGAAATTGCTTGCAGAGTGTGAGGCCTCTTCATTGCCCCTGCTCAATGCCTCCACACTGTATGTATTATTTTGTATGCACTGAATTAAATTAGTGTAAAATCAGCTCTGTTTACATGAATGCTTCTTTCCTTTCCTAATTTTACTTCTATTAGAAAGTTGAGGAGTGTTAATGAGTGTAAGATGCTGGTAGCAGTCACCCATATTCATGTGTAGCTCTGTTTGCAGTATAGGAGAGCCTCTTTCAAGACTGGATTGCATAGTTGTAGTAGATGTGTACATTCATGGGTTTTAACAACCTTCCTCTTTGGTTCTTGGCTTTGTTGTACTAAAGTATGTGAGCCATTTCAGGGCTGTGGCTCTGTTTAGTTCTGTAACCTTACCCAGTCTTTTCCATGTGTGTGGTTAATGGGTTTCCACTGTCCCTGTTATATCTGGTGACTGCTCCATTCATGAGTACTTAACAGCTGCATATATCAGAATTCAGAAGGATGTTTCTTAGGTGACCTGCTCATAGTTTGTACATAGGAACATAGCACTCAAAGCCAGATTAATGCCCAGGTACAAATATCTTTCTCTTATTTTGGATACTTTCTTGAAGTTTTATTTATGTTTCCTCCTAAGTACTTCAGTTGCCCTAAAGTCATCTTAAATGGATCTTTGATAATGATTTCCAGAAGAGAATTATGTAACAAACTTGCATAGCTTTGGAATTACAGTTTGTTAACTTACTCTCTATCCATTTCTTGTATTCTGACTTTCCAGGAAATAATTACCAAACCTCTCTCTTGACCAGGGCCACAATCAGCTTGCTGTCATAAGACTTACGGGAAAACTCTTGTGACTGCCTGCAGTGATTCTCCCTCATAAAATCAGCTGTACTCCCAGTGTGGGGTTCAGGGGTGGGGAAGAGAGAGGCTTTGAGCTAAATCAGTTGCTCCCTCTTCCCCCTCTAACTCTTGCTGTCCTTTCTTTGCTGTCAGCTGTGGAACCCTGCATCTGCTGATGCAGGCATACCCTGACACATCCTTGTATGAGCCAACTGCAGAAAACCTTGTATTTTCATGGCTGTTGAATTTTTTTGTTTGATCAGATGTGTAGCCAAATAGGCTTCTGCAGGGGAGACAAAATTAGCACAGGAAGTGGCACAAATATATCATGGGAAAGGACTTGCCCTTTTCAGCAGCAGTGTTGTGCTCTGTTGCCACTGTTTCTGGTTCTCAGATGAGTAAGCCAGCATCCATATCCATTGTCCACAGGCATGTATTCCCACACTGCTGTTTCAGCACATGGCCTGTTTTACCATGTCACAAAACTCACTTGAAGCAGAGGGGCCAAGGGTTTGTTTTCATCTTGATCAGCATCTTAATGAATACAGACAGCTGGACCAACAAGAAGGGGCTTTGTGGGGACTGGAGTAAACATGTGAGGCAGTTGTTGCATAAGCCAGCGTTACTGATTAAGAATTGTCAGCTGAGTAAGAGCCCGTTTTTGGGATCACTTCACGTTATCCAGTGTGAGCCAAGCTTTGACTTGTGCTTTTTAGCTCTGCTGAGTGTCAGTGAAAGATTACTGTTGACTTTTGGCTTTCACCTTTTATATATAGAAGAGGAAATGTTCAGCGTATAAACTTTATTTTTGCCAGTTCCAGCCCATGAGTCTTGCTGGCAGCAGCCGAAAGATGCACTTAGAGGCTGGGGTTGAGTGCAGGTACTGCTGGCATGTGTGTACAGTCAGACTGCTTCCCTGTCTTGTCAGCAGTTTGCAAATGATATGTGCTTGCCACCTGCATCTTGCCCAGTGAATGGAAGTAAAAGGGCCCAGTATTCATGATCCATAACAGACTCCTGCTGTGGGTGTTTTCTAGCATTTTTAGACATACATAGAAATTAATATATCCAGTGTACAACATGCTATACAGGCTGTCTGCTTCTATCATGTATCTGGATGTTTACAGCTTCAAATACTGGATTTCATAAAATTGGGAGGCTCTGTAAAGTAAAAGTAGCATGCCATTAGTTTTGGTGCATTAGGAACTGGGGCAGAAAAATACCAAAACTTGAGCTCCTGCTTACCTTTTACTTAAGTGAACTTAAGTGCTGGAATTGCCAGGAGGGCACATCCTGTGGTACTATGGCAGTGAGAGGTATACCTCTTATTGGTTCTAAAATTATTGCTAGTTTTCTGTTGTATGCAGAATAATGCTCTGCATACTGTAGGAAACAAAAAAGAACTATTGATCTCTGTGAATATAGAAGAGTCAGAATAAAAGCTAAGTGGCAGAAATGGCTTAGTCTATAAGCAGTTTATTTCACGGATGCATATATTTACAATAAAAAAGGAACTGTAACTGATGCAAGCAAAGAAAATTTCCTTTTTGTTCTTTTTCTCTGTAGAGCTGGGCATCTTCAAAGAGCTTTCCTTTCTTTAAACTGTACTGTCATCTGAATGTTCCCACTTCTGAGTCAGTATATTTTTCTGTATCAAAAGGACATTTTGGCAAATTCCACGTTTTAAACATGGGTTTGTTCATGTTTGTAAACCTGCTGGCACTTCCAAAATCTTCAGGAAAAAATTTAGAGCTTTTTTGCACAGGAAGGAAGGAAAAGGTTGGAAAAGATGCAAGTGGAAAGATACCAATCTGGCCTTATTTCAATTTTAATTTTTTTTTTCTCTCTGCAAAATTTCATTTTAATTCAGAATAGATAAATAAGTAGCTAGAAAACACTCTGAGGGTCAGACCTACTAGAATATTCCTGTACTTCCTTCATTAGAAAAGCTAAGGACAAAAGATACAAAGAGAGAAAAACTTGTTTCTGGTTCCAACTGAGCATCAAGACAAGTATTGATATGTTCTATTCTGATTGCAAATGTTTCCGGATTTAAATGTTCTGATAATTGCACAAAGATTATTCACATATGCACTGAAGAAAATGTGTAGAGTTTTCCTTTTTCAAAGATAAATATTTAAGGAATGTGCTTTGCCTGTCTTCCTCGTGGGTGGGTACAAGATTCAAGAGGAGTATTTCTTCATGGACATGGTAACTTCTTCATTTTAATTTTGTTTTCAGAACCTTGTGTTCAGCAGCCACTGTAAAGCAGTTACTGGCTACTCAGACCATGTCATATATAGAAGGAGATCAGCTACCTCATGTGTACGATGCTGCCAGGTGACTGAGCTGCCGTCCTTCCTGTGCATAGCCAGTCCACGGGTAAGTCCAAGTGAGGTTGTAAATTATGTATTTTCTATTGTGTTTGAAGCCTTGGTAGAACTGTGTCCTAGGAACAAAATGATATATGACTTTCTTTTGGTTGGATAAAACTGTTGTGAGGATATCCTTTTGCTATGGTATTCAATAGTGGGTTTTTCATAGAGGAAATGACTGTAATGTGTACTGAGGGGAAAAGGAAAGTTGTAAAATGCACTCAACAGGAGTTGTTCTGAGATTTCACTTTCTCTTCTAATACCTAAAACAATTATAGAAGAGATATTAAAGTAAATTATTAATTGATAATCCAGGGGGGAATTTAGGTATAATATGAACAGAATGAGGTGATTGGTCAACTCTGATGACAAAAGAGGGCTGGGAAGCCATGCTTTTTGATAAGGATGTTTGTTTTCTTTATTATGCTCCAGAGAGGAAATACCAAATTGCAGTACATAAGGATTACTCAAGTTTGCATTTTCTAGGTATTTTGGATGTTAAGTGCTACAGCATGGAGTTCTCCATCATCTATTAAATGAATTTTGAAATTAATTTAGTTGAAGTTTCCTGGGCTGATACAAGAGACATTCATTAGGTCTATGGCTATTGCATTCCGTGTTGTTGGATCTTGACAAAACTGGACAAAATACAGTTTTATTACCAGACCATCCAGCTGTTATATTCTTTGGTCACTGTTGAAGTTATTGCTGTAGGCTTCATCAAATGGTGTGCAATTACATTTTTGCATCTGGAGAAGGGTGGATGGCAAGCAGGACCTCACAAATGCAAGATCATTACTGACCTGCTGCTGCTCAAGCTGAATTTGTCTCAGCAGCTCTAGGGGCTGGGAATCCAGCTGAACTGCTCGAAGTCACATGTCACCTCCCCATTACAATGTACTGCCTCTCTGGAAAACAAGAGGTTTTTCTGAGAGGAAATTGTGAAAACAACTTTGCCTTCGTATTCTTTTAATTTGTCCCTCTTTGTACATAAATTTGCATCATGGATGAAGAAAATGCTCAGTTACTCTCCTACAGCAGAAAGGGTGGAGAGGGGCTTAGAAGGCTCCAAATGAAGGAAAAGGCGAGAAGAAATCCTATCTGACATTTATTCTAGTGAATAAAAGTTACTAGTCTTGGTTTGGCTGGTGTATAAAAATGATTACGTGTAGACATGGCTTTTTGTTTCTAGGAGTACAAAGACTTAATTTTATGCTTGTTAAAAACTTTGGCAGGAGCATAGAAGACCTGAAAGAGCAGGAAGAGCGCATATGTTCCCAGAAACTAAAGCCTTCTGCTGATGTTTGACCTGTGATGCATTTTGGGAAGTTAATGGAGCAAGTGATAGAAATAGGAGCGTATGTTTATGTAGCAGCTGGGAGAGGGGGTCAGTCTTCTTTCTGTGCAGACACTTTTCATGAGTACAGACAGGTCTCAATCATAAAAAATGTAACTTGGAGGATGGATCTTGCATTGTCATTAAGAAGCTAATTAATTAGATTTTGAGTAATACTGTTTGGTTTAATTTCAGCAGATTTCTTACACACTGGAATACTGTGTGAGGCAATTTTGATCATCTCACAGTTTCTGAAAGATTAACTTTGCATGGGGATAAATGCATTTTACAATTGCCTTAGCCAAACTAAGTTGTTCAATTTAGGGTAGAAATGCATTCGTACATCCCACTGTATTTTTGATGTATTTCTGAACCATGACTCTTACAATCAATCAGTTTGACAATAATGTGTTGACAGAGGAGGGTTTAGTACTAAGAAGTACCTTTTGCTCTACCTTTTGTTATGACTAAAACCACAAAAACAACACTGTGGGGGAAAAAAATTGAAAAAATGCACCATGACAAAAAAAAGAGAGAGAACAAACTTGAATGAAAGATTTTTTTTTCTGTTTCAGAAAAGTGTTTTTTTCTCTTGTAAGGGCATGTAAAAGATACAGGCCTCTACCTGAGAAATATGTGCCTGCATTCTAAAAAAAAAAAAAAGGAACTGATGATGAAGATAGTCTTAGGTCCTCAGAGGTCAGTCAGTTTTGCATGGATGTGTAGGAAGATTAGTTCTTGTCAATGAAGAAATAGCACTGAGGCAGTTTGTCTCAAGATTATCTCCTACTTGTTCTTCCTTAGGTTGAGGTGTTACTGAAACATGGCTTGTAGAATCTTCTGACTTTGTCTTGTAAAAATCCTGGTACACAAATCTGTGTATTCTTTTCAGTAGATAAGATATGTTTATGTGTCAGAAGTTAGTCTGCTCTGCTTTGTGTGTAGTGGCTGCCTGTCTGAGGGGTGGAAAATCTTGGTCTTGGAAATCAGTATGGGAAATTTCATGTGCTTAAAAGGAGTGCTTGTTCCAGTCTGTTCAGTGTAGAAATATGAACTGAAATGTGATGGTGAATAGTGTCTCATAAACAACCTAACTCTGTACCATCATTTGTGGTTTATAGCAGGTGACAGAACTTGCTTGCATTTTGATTTTTTTTGCATTTTGAAAGAGGTTTTGCCCTTTCTTGCAAAGGTCAAATGTATGCTTTGACTGCAGGTGGCAGTACAAGATAACAGTAACTCTTAAGAGTACCTTTTAGTTAGTAGAAAAGTGTTCCAAGTCTTAACACATCCCCTTTCACTTTGCAGTGTTCTGTGTGGCTATATGTAAGACCCATAGACAGATTTTAAAATAGCTCTTGGCATCTTGAAAAACAATGGCTTTACCATTATTGCGAAGATCGTGTGTGGTTTTTTTGTAGGTTTTGTTTTTTGTTTTTTTTTTTGTTACATGCTACAACTGTGCTTATTAATCTGTTTAAACAATTGTTTGGTCCTTGTAAAGAGAGATTAATTTATTCCTATGAGAAGAGCTCCTGTAAAACTGGTCTGGGCCACAGTTCCAGCTAGGAAACCATGCTTAATACCTGTTACTTTTGAGTTAGCTGACAGAGAGGTACAGCCAACATCTAAGATACCAGGCAGTCCTGAGGTATGTGTTGCTATCTTTACCTTACAATTCTAAAATGCATTGTTAAAAACTGGTGATAATTAAACTATCTTATTTAGATAAGCTGTTAAAATATTTTCATTTGCATGATACAATGTTGTATATATTATTCTCAGTATGTAGTAGTTCCATCACACCAGAGTAAACTGGAACAATAATTTAAACCCCTTTCAAATATAGAAGCTTTTCATCCACAATACAAAGATGGTTCTTTTATTGTGTTTAATGTTTCAGATGTCCCATTACTGCCCTAACTTCCACCCCATCTCAATTCTGCAGGAAGTCCACTGCTTACTATAGGCCATATGAAAACCTATAGGCTCCTGTACTGTTTCTTCCTATGCAGCACCATTTGCCTCTTTTAAATGTGAAAACTCTCACAAGCTTGATTTTCTCTGTTTTTCATTTGTTACATTGCTTTTCACAGTCCTGGAGGAAATGTCATTTTGCACACTGTTAGGATTCAATGTTTTTAACTTACATGACTGTACATGGGGGATTTTTTTCATTGTACTTCTGAAATAAAAGCAACAATGACTTCTAAATTAATGATAAATTTGCTACTTCCATTGGTGATGAAATTATCATGGCATTTCAAATTTCTTCGTTACTAGCCCATATACTGTAAGGTTGTCTAAATAGTAAAATTTATTTTCATTTATATGTGAGTTTATAACACATTATTAAGTTTTTAGATAGTATGTAAAAGCTTCTAGTAGCTCTCTTTTGTAAACTTGGTTGTAAATAGTTTTGTGAACACCCCAGAATGTTTTCCCAGAACAAATATACATTCAAAATGGTAGAAAGAAGCTGGTAATCTGCCTTTTCTTTTTTTATTTCTTTTTATTTTAAATTCTTGTGCTAGACAGTGAATTGTTTTGCATTTATATTTGTGTTAAAGTGTTGTAATTGTGTTTACTTTGGATTGTGGTATTTAACTCTTGGTGAAGTATCTGAAGTTAAATTCAGCAGAGCAGTCTGTCCTGCTGTGTACCAGCTCAGTTTTGCTTTTGGTTGTTGTCTTTTACTGTGGTAAGGGAGAGAAAGAGAAAGCTGCATATTTTACAAAACCCAGCCTTGTCTGCTGGAACAGAGTTCTTCTTGAGCATCTTGCAGCCATTGGCATTCAGCTGTTTGGCTCATGTGCACCTTCCACTCTGTACAGATTTGGGTGGATGGGGCAGAAAAAGGGGAGTTAAACTGATGGAGCTGTTCCAGAGCAGCTCACATGCCATGAAATCACACTTCCCGTGTTTGCAACACTGGTCTGTCCAGCTGGGTTGTATACACCAAAACAGGTAATAGGGCATAGGATTCATAGAATACCACAAGGAAAAGAGCACTTCTTTGGTCAAAGCAGCTGTAAAGCCCAAGAAATACGCTCTTCTTTTTTTTTTTCCCCCTTTCTAATTTATTAATCTCCTTAATTTTGAATTATCACATGAATTTCTGTTAAGGACAACATGTGTAATTTCTACTAATAAGATAAATTCTTGATTGTGAAGGATGGAACTAAAAATTAATAAATAAATCTTGGCAAAAGGAGTGGGAGAGCAAGGATATTATTCTTCTAGCTTTGCTATCAGTTGTGTAGCAGTTGGCACAAGACATAGTTTATCAAAAGGCAGATTTTCTGTGGCTGGTCATTCATATGGGTTTTTTTGTGGTGCGGAGAGATGTTATATCTTTGCTTGGTTTAAGCCCAACCAAAGATTGTTTTTTGTTTCTACGTTTCATAATGACTTGACTTTCAAAATGTGATCCCGTGGTAAGGTACTTGAGCTGAGGACCCTGGGACAGGGAGAGAAATGTGAACAAGAATATTGATTATTGTTATTTTACTTGTAGGTAACAGCTGTGCCACTGGAGTTCTACTGCAATGACCGAAGTGCAGAATACGAGCGCAGGGCACTAAGGGAAGGAGGAAGTCTTGAAGCAAAGCAGTGTGTACTCCATGGATCCCCTGAGCTAGCAGCTGACTGGCTGAAGCAGTGCTCCCAGTTCTTCCCAGAGCATCCAGGAGGGCTGTTAGGGATCAGGCCTCAAAATGGCTGGTCTTTTATCAGGATACCAGGTAAGTTTGGAGGTTGTAGTGGAGTTGAGATATTTGGTGGTATATCTGTTATTTGGTGGTAATTTACACTTGATTGTGGGTTTTTTGAAGGGTTGGGGATGGTGGTGTTTGTTTGTCCTTCTGAGTGAAAGTTAGTCCTGGTATCTTAAAATTTTACATCCTCTGTCTGAAGTAAATCTTCGATGGATACCGAAAAGAATCTAATACAGGTTTTTCTAATGCTTACAAACCTCTCTTTGCATGTCAGTCCTCCAAATGACTGTAAAGAGACAGACTTGCTTACTGGAGCCCAGTCTGCTCTCACGGCCAAATACTGTTTTGAGGTTGGAGATAGGAAGATTGCATGAAAAGTTAAGAGACATACCTTGCCTCCTAAGATGTTGGAAGAGCTTCATATTGTCCTAAAAGGTCTTTTATTGGTCTGCCTAGTGAAAAGGCTAAAATTACTTGTAGCAGTGTACCATGAGAAGGATGGGTTTGAAGACCAAGTTCAGAGGAAATTGGCCTGGTAAATAATGCATGAGGCATGTACTGAATTTCTGTTGAAATAAAGAAGACTTATTCATATTTCCTTGTAAAGTGGTAAAAAAGTTCCAGTGTACCAGTAAAATAAATGTACTTTATTTTTTCTAAGAATTGGACTGAAGTAATCCAAGATCTCATAGGGTTTGATTGCCAGTACTGTGGTGACTTTCATGGGCCAGACATGCTCTAGCTGTTAGAAGATGGTCCTGAGCAGCAAGCAGAATTCTGCAGAAAGTACTAGAGATCTGATAGATAGCCAAGAGGAAAAACAGCTTACACTGCCAGATGCAAAGTTATTCCCAGACCCTTTTGGGTCAAGGATGTTTGGCAGGGGAAGTTAGTACAGTAAAAGGAAAATGGCCTTTTGCTTGCTACAGTCCGGTTTAAGAAGTTACCTTCTTACATGTTTGGAGTCACTTGAAGCACATGCATGTTTGTACCTAAGTAATGGAGAAACTGTTTTTTGTGAGCTTGCACTCATTAATGCTCAGTCATAGTTGATGATTTTATAATTCCTTCAAGAATTCTGTTAATTGTTTGCCAGTTATTTGGAAAAAGAAAATTAATCTCTGTAGCAGGAAAGTGGGAAATGTTGAAGAGATAAGATAAAGGACCTGGATAGAGAAGTGTAGAAAAGAGACAGGACTGCATTTTCTTGAAAGATTTCCATTTTAAGCTGGGGGCTTTGTTATCAGCAAAAAAAATTAGAGGAATAAAGGTAGGCTACAAGAGGCTTTCAGGAGAGAAAGAATAGGTGCAAGGTTAGCCAAATTGTTGTCAAAGCACAACAGAATTTGGTTGAGAAAGAGGTTGGGATGAGCATGTTACGTAAAGCTGGCTTAATTTAGGAAGTGTTGGACCTAGAAGTGGGTATAAAAGTAGTTTTGTACAGCTGTGTTTTAATTAAGTGGAAAGTAGCATTCAAACCTAAATTTAGTCTAAGAAGAGAGGGCACACACAGCAAGACAGATGTGTTCATAGGTGCAGAAACAGGCATGGTGCCTTGCAGAAAGTGAGTGATGTACTGAAGGAACCAAGGTTAAAGTCTAGCAAATGTCATGGATATTTGGAATATGGAATGGAATAGTTGCTGTGAAGGTCTGTGGCACATAGGTGACAAGAAGGAAAGGGGGACACCTTTCTGTCCTAAATCCTGATCTATCCTCTCCCAGACTCGGCGTTCCCAGTGCCCTGGCAGCAGGCTCAGCTGTGATCACTGTGGGAATCTCTTGAGGTTTTTCCTGTTCTTTGAAAGAAAAATGGTCCTGGATTAAATGGCAGGAAGTGTCTGAGTCCTTTTAGTATCGATAAAAAGCACTGGCCTCACTGGCTGTTTACTGTGAGAGCCAGCTAGCTCCTCACTGACCCCATTGTGCCGTCAGGAGGGGAACCAGGGGTGTCAACTGGAACCCAGGCTTTATCTCTCTTTCCTCTGCTTATTGCATGTCCAGAGGCACTTTTTCTCATTCTCCAGAGAGTGCTGAGCCCAGCTACAGTCATCAGCCTTAGCTCCTGACAAAGGTTATTCTGAGTCATAATCATTTGTAACTGTTCTTCCCAGGCCCACTGTATCCCCTTGTAGATAATTTATGTCCATATCCTAGCATGGCTGGAGGCAGTTTGGTTTGGTTTTTTTTCAGAATGAAAGCCATTTGGTCTGATTCCTTTCTCTTGTTTATTTCATATAGTGCTGAAGACCCAAAAATTGTATCCTAGGGAGAGCTCTTTGACAGTGCAGTACAGGACCTCTGTCTCCTGACTGACTGAAAGTTTTAAAAGTTCCTTTTAAACAACAACAACAAAAAAAAATTCCAAAGAATTTGTTATTTGAAGTTGTTGCTGGTCATTAAAAGTAAAAACATGTAGAACTGCAAATTTTGGAAATCCCCTTTAAAAAAGTAATAGTTTGTCTTTTTCTTCTCCTAGGTAAGAGAAAATTAGAAATAGAAGTGAGAGAAACTAGAGGTGGAATATACGGGGTTTTTTTATCTTTTGAATAGTTTTGGTGTTTTCTGAAGATGGCATGAGTAAAGTACATTTTTTGTTGCCATTTTTCAGAATTTGTTTGCAGCACTAGGTGGCAGGCTTTCAGCATGGAAGAATACTTGATCTTGGAAAACACAATGGCATCAGGATAGCATGCTTAAAGGTGTTAGGTTAAGGACAAATGATTTTCTCTTCCAGCGATGATAAATCTCTTTCTTGGTAGTTCTGTTTTGCTCTCCTAAAAAAGGCCTCAAAAACTTTCTCACCAGTGCAGTCTGCTCTGCTGCCGAGATATTGGATGATTTATGAACTGTTAGCAAGTTGCTAACTTTTCTGATCGTCTGCAAATAAATTCTTTATTTGTAATTTGCATTTCATTGAGATTTAAAAATAGTAACTTACACAATGGAGACCTCAGGAGCCAGCAGTGAAGGACACACATCATTTCCAGTTAGTAAAGCTTAATTCTACCTATTCATGCCTTTGTGAGAAAAACAGTAGCATTTTGCTTTTGGAAACTTGCTAATATATTAATCTATCCTGTCAACACTGACTTTTGAACACACCCTGTTGGTTCTCTGAGTTTTCTTCCAGTTAGATAGCTTTTCTTTAATAATCATGTTTGTTTGTCATGTATATCCAGACTTTGCATGTAGCTTCACTCAATATAATTTTTTCTGAAATAGCAAGCTGGCCAATTAGAATGAAAGCAGAATGTCATGGCTGTATTTATAATTAAAGGAAATAAGAACATTTTGTATAAAGAATAAGCATTGCTGTTGTACAGATGTTTTGGCTTTCATAAGTGTATTTTAAAACCAACTAGCTGTAAGTAATTTCCATTTGCTTAATTGCCTAAGTCGAAAATTTGGTTTTCCTTAGAAGAACGCATAAAGCTATTAATGATTTATATGTAATTGAGACTGAATGCTGTTCTAGAGATGAGTGCATCATTATACATTATGTTGCACTTAGAACAAATGCCAGCCTGATATGTGGCTTGAGTTTTCCTTACAGTATTTCCTTGGCTTGGCTCTCCAGTTAATCCATTCCCTAAGGTAGTTACTAACAGTTCAGGCAATGATATGGTATTTGCTCCAGAGAGAACAAGACCATCACTGCCAAAAAGAATAGCAAAAGGGGGAAAAACAGTCACTATCTAGATGGGCAGACAAGCAAAAAAGAGCAGACCTGTCTTGTCTTGGGTTCTCAGCTAGTGAATTGCTGGTGCATGGCTCTAAAATTACTATAGGAGAGAGCATTCACAGCATTGATTTATAGAGCCAGTGGAATAGCTAATTATTTTAAACCGTATGGAAACTCACCATTTTTTGAAATTCAGAAAGGAGACGGTTGGTTGCATTTTCTGATGTTCTGATGTAGATTCCAGCATCAGTCCATTATTTATATTTAAGCTAAAGATATTTTTGAAAGAGAGCAACTGCATTTCGGCTTTTCTCAGCAAGCCCGTAGCTGTACTTGCAGGAATCACTTACTACTCTGCCACATCACTGCACACCTACCACATCACTTGGGTACTCAAGGACTGTGTTGTAAGATCTTTTTAGGAGTGCTGTTATGTGATCTGTGCTCCTCTCTTCTACTAGTATGAATCTGCTTTTGGCTATATTAAAATGCATGGTGGTCAGATGAAAGAATTTGTATATAACTTTTTTTTTTTTAATTGGGATATTGGGCAAGACAGTTAACTGCCGTACAGAAAGCTGAATTTTATTAATTCCATGAGTTAATTCATTCTATGAAGCAGAAAATATACAAAAATCTTACCTGTTAGACATCAGAGAACATTACCTGCTAGACATGTTGAAAATACTTGGGTTCTGCACTAGCCTGCACCATCTGCAGTTGTCAGCTTTCCGTTTTGGCTGTAAACCTAAGTTCAGACATCTAGAAGAATAGAGAATCATCAATGGCCTTTTCAACAGATAATTTTTTGGAAGAAAATTTCTCTTCATCCTCTTTCAACAGTAATGTATTGTTTACTGAAGTTTATGTACAAAATGTACAAACAGGAAGATCTCCTTCCTGAAAAATACTTCATGAGCAGTGCTGAAATAGAGAGGACATGAAGTATAAAATCTGAAGTGACTGAAAAGATTGCCATCTGGAAACATTTCTTAAACAAAACAAAAGGGGAAAAAAAAGGGAGAGGGCAGGGAAGAACAAGGCAGTGCTGTAAGGGGATTTTTGTTTTACAGTGACCTAGATAACTGTTATTCTTTTCTGGGAAGGTGAAGGGTTTGATCTGCAGAGGATCTAAAGCTCAGCAGCAGGTATCAGCAAATGTGCAAAAGACAGCATTTTCATGTGTGAAGCAGAAAATATTTCTTTAAATGTCAAGGCATATAGTGCTTGTTGATCTGGTCAGAATAAAACCTTAGATGAGCGATATGGCTGTACAAAAAAAGGATTGAGCTTTGATATCGGTCTGTAATGAGATTTTTGCCACATGGAACATATACATATGCTCCCATCCCAGCAATCAAAAGTTATTCTTACCATTGTGATTTTAAGTATCAGGCAGAAGGAATGTTGCACTTTTTTCCATCATACCTCCTTACTTCAGAGATTATAATGCCATGAAGTGCTAGGAAAACTTAAAAGATAACTTGTTGCATGTATCTGGGTTTGCTTTATTAGTTACTTGCTTTTCTTCTATTTCTTTTTAGATAAAGAGAGTCTGATCACTGACAGTGGAAAGCTTCATGCTCTTGATCTTCTGTTGACACGGCTGAAATCTCAAGGACACAGAGTTCTCATTTACTCCCAGATGACACGGATGATTGACTTACTGGAGGTAGGACAGCTATATCTGACAGAAGACAAATTATGAAGATGGAGATATAGCAACACTATTTTGGAGAAAGTACAATAATTTGGATGCAACAAACATGACATAAAATTATTGTACCAGAGGATACTCAGTTAATGCATTAATATGAGAATGTAAGAACTGCCATACAAAGTTAGATCTAAGGTCCAACCTAGTGTTCTACTGATACCAGTGTATAACAGCAGATGGTGTGGGGAAAACATCCAAGAATAGTGATACTTCACCATCACTCACTCAATTTCCATCAGTTTGCAGTTCAAGGGATTTCTGAGCCAAGTATGCCTCCTATATACTCAGTAGTCCAACATAGATTGTTCTTCCATGATGTTGCTCATTTGTGTCTTGACACCTTGTTAGTGTTGGACCTTGCACTGCCCTGTGGCACGGGGTTGCATGGCTTAATTATCCTCTTTAGGTGGCTTGAACTGCTTCCTTCTTTTTTCATTTGATGCTTACATGCCCTTTTATTGGAAGGAAGAGGGAGAATAGTGGTAAACTTTACAGTGTTTATGTTGCTTGTAATGTCACAGACTGTTACCATTTCCCTCTAATATCTGATTCCTCTGCAGAAGTTTTGTAAACATTAAGAGGCTGTCTGGCATATGGGATAGGAAAGAAGTAAAGAATGTAGTCCTAATTTGTTTTTAGACATTCTGCCTCTGAAAAAAAAATCTTTATTTGATGAGCAGTCGTGCCATCAAAGAGCTAGGATAATGTCTTCTCATCAGTAAACTGAAGAGAAAAAGTGAGAAGCCTGAATCAATAGCTGCCTAAATCATGAGTTCTGTATGAACAGGAGAGTATTTTAAGGTCAGCAGTTAATAGTTCAATAACAAATCACAAGCTGAATATTTTTTTGCTGCTGTGAGGAAAAACAGAACTTGCATGGCTGCAGTTCTGTATTTTGGCACTTTGCCTAGCATTGCTTTGTATGCCTCTTTTTTGGCAAACACTGGACATGCTGTAAGTTTGTTGATACACTGCATTACGCCATGAGGCTCATAAAGCTGTGTTTAGGGCTTCTGTCTGTTCTCTTAGCATTCCATTTGAAAGGCTTGTGAGCACACCATTTTGCTGTTCCATTTCTTGAATGTTTAACTTCACTTGTGTTTTATTATCCAAATAAGCCACCTGCTAAGTCCTCTGTTTTTCTTTCTCCCCACCCAAGTAACAGAAGCTGAAGTTAAGCAAGCTAAAAATCAAATAAGAACTCAATTAGTAAGAAAATTCTTCCAAAAGCAATCTATCTGTAGATATTTATTTTTTTTCCCTGATCTGTCAAAATATATCTGTGTACTTGAATATGAAAAACACAGGATGTCTCTTTTAACAGTATTTGGACTATATTGCATTAAACTAATCTATGCAGGGCAGAGAGCACAAAGGATGTTGTTTACAAAGTTATAAAACCGTGTTTTGTTTTATGTAGCTTCAGCTAAAGAGCTGTTGTGTAGTTCAGCCATTATAAAATGGCTGAATAAATACAAAGAGGACAGTTATTTTCTCTCTTTCTTCCTCAAGAAGAGGATAAATTATAATTTTAGTATTATTTTTTCAGCAGATGTGTATTTCATGCTTCTAAAGATTTTGTTTATTTTTCTCCATGTTACTGCTCTCTTCTGTAAAAGTAATTGTCCACGGTTTCTGAGGAAATCAGATTGTATTCATGAGATGAGAGGTCAAATTATGTTCTGCATGAAGTAAAATGTCTTGCTTATACTCTACTAAAAGTTAATGAGTTGTGTGAAAACATAAAGAGTGCTCAATTTAGACTGTGAAATAGTATGAAGGGAAAATATTTTTCCAAGGAAGTATCAGTGTAGAAGCCCAGAGGAGCACTGGCTTTGGCAGCACTGCATTCTTACCATCCTCGGGTCATCGTGTGTTGTTTATTCCCTGTGTAGGTGCTCTGTTGCAAGGGTTTCATTGTTTGTCCTAGACTGATGCTTCTGGTGGCTTGGTGACCCTTTACACTAAACAAGGTAGATTTTTCAAGCAGGTCTAATGCAAGGATCTCTATATGAGACTGAAGCCTCCCTGTGAGGCTTCCCCCACCCCACTCCATCATTGCTTGTGGGGACGTAGAAAAATGAGCAGTCATCAGGTGCCTTCCACAGTTGCAGTAGAGACCGGGTAATATTTACTTCTAAATATCTTCTTTGCCATCAGGGTTCTCTCTTTAGCTAAAAGCATGCCATTTCTATGAGTGATCAGAACATTGAACGGCTGGGAAGTGTAGTATGAATTGCAATGTGGAGTTTTTCTTTACTTTTTTTCTGAATTAAAAGGGTGTACTGTTAATATTTGGGAAAGTACTGCACAAAACCAGTTAACGGCAAAAGGTGTTTCGTATGAGCACTGTTACACTACAGTGAACTATCCAGCTTGAGCAGAGGAAGGTGGATGAAGACAGACCAGAAACTGTTGCATGATTAGCTAAGGGCTAATGTACAAAGCTGGTTTGCAGACCTGGGGGAATAAATGCCAGTACTGCAGGTGTAGAATAACTTGTTCTTTGCACTTTGTGCCTTTGTGAAAATGTCTGAAGTCTGGAATAAGGATAAATGCACCTGATGGAATGAAAGAAATTGTTTTCTGTTTGTGCTGAAGTTTGTTTAGAAGACAGAGAATGAAAAGATGTTAACAGATGAGGGAAGACTAAATCAAGATCAAAAGGTTGAGTCATCATTAAGGCAGAAAAATTCAGTAACAAAGAGATGAAAGGAAAAGATTCTTGTGATAATAGTAAAAGAATTGATCAAATCTGTGGAAAAGGTGGAATAGTGCCTAACTGACAACTGTGTATCTCTGGTTTTAGTTGGTGACAGAAACCTGCCACATAAATTAAATAAATTAATAGTTAATTAGGTTTGTTTTTGAGGAGAAGTAGCTTTGAACTTCTGTTGTTGTACTACAGAAATCCTACTAGCCATGAGCTCAGTTTCAGAGAGGTAGTCCAAGTGTAGATTTGGCCATTTCCACACAGTTTTATTTACTTAATTTTCTCTTTCATCTGCCTCACACTGAAGCTTGCTTCCTCTGCATGTCTTTTTTTTTTCTGTTTCCATATAATCTGGCAGCTCTTTCCCTATTTCTGCAGAACACAAAGGGATCAGGAGCCCTGAAAGATAGGTGAAAAGGAGAACTGGGCATGGTACTGTCAGAAAGTTCATTAGACTGCAAGCACTGCCATGTCTTCTCACAGCACATCAGTTCTGTGTCTGCTGAGCACTGTGGCTTGGAGCAAGATGAATCCAATATTCCTTGCTGCTAAAGCACTATCTGTTCCTTTCTGTCCTCATTTGCACTCAGGGACATCTCTAAAGGACTCATGCACCAGTATGGTTAAACCTAACACGTGTCACCAGTAGGTGTTGCATCTTGTCAGCCAAGCAAGGATCCCAGTGGTTAAGCACCCCAGAGGATAGCTTTCCAGAAAAATTCTGTGGTTATTTGAGCTTTGTATGTAATTCAGATTTTATTGAAATTGTATTTTATTGTAATTCAGCTTTTATTTATAGTTGCACAGGTATCAAAAAATGCTGAGAACCTTAGAGCATGAAAAATGTGTCTCAGTGGAAAAAGCCTTTGCTTACAGCATTCCTAGCTGATGCCATTTGATTTGTGTCTCAGGCAATGGTTTCAGTTCCACTGCTTGGCAGGAGCTGTGGGCTGACACACCACTGTAATGTTCAGTGCTCTTCACTGCTGAGATAAAGCCTGGACAGACATTATACTGCACCAGGTTTTTAAAACCACCAGTCAAATGCGAGTAAGAACTTGGGATTTAGTAAAAATTTAGACTCTGTGAAAACAAACTTCCCATCTTAGTGATTTTTGTTTATCTGTTTATTTATAGAAAAAGGCATGTACCAGGTCTGCAGTGCAGCAAATGTACCCCCAACTCTGAACTGACATTGTCATTTATCTCTTATATGAAATGCAGAAGCTGACATGTGTTTGAGTAGCTTTCATTTCTGGATTGTATTATTATTAAGTATTGCTTAAAGAACATTTGTTGATAATGTTTATGGAACCTTGTTGTAATTAGCAATCCTGCTTTTATTGTGTGTAGGGGGGATTCTGAAAGAATCAAGATTGAACAGTTTCAAGAAGAGTGTTTTTTGGTGTATGTTCTTTGCAGGAGTACATGGTTTATAGGAAACATACCTACATGAGACTGGATGGCTCTTCAAAGATTTCTGAACGAAGGGACATGGTAGCAGATTTTCAGAACAGGTATTGTATTCTGCAAAGCATGTTTGTGCTAAAATACATGTACCTAGGAAATCAGTGTAATGGAAATAAATGAAACCCGCACTTATCTTTCCTTGTATCATACTGACATAATTTCTCTGAAACAGTTTCTTGGTGGTTTGCTGACCAGTAGTCAGTAATGTTGCTATGAATCTGTGAAAGCGTACTGGAAGCAGTTTTTATGTAGCCACCTATTGTACTTCTTACCAATCCATGTAGGTTGTTGCTTGGAAAGCAGCTCAATAGAAAAGCAGCAAATGTCCAATGGTTATTTAATGCTTTGACAATTGACACTGTAAAGATGAGATTGAAAATCTTGTATATGCTAGTATTGAAAGTGACCTAGTTTTCTAAAAGCAAAACAAAGCATTTAAACATGTTTTACTAAGAAACCTTAAGCTAGTATACAAAAGATAAAATGGGAATTTTATTAGCTAGAAAGGTAGGGTAGCTCTTCTCATTTAGGAAACCAAAATGGATCTTTACAATTTTAATAAGTGAACCAGGGTGCATTACTTATAATGATTGAGTTTATGATTATTAAGTTTCCTTTTAATCATGAGATATGGCTTGATACAATGTAATTTTGGTATGGTAGTTCACAGTAAAGTTATCCTTCCTGTATGTTGATGTCAACTTGTAAGAAGGTCGCTTTGCTATTTCAATGGAGTTAGGTTCATAGATAGTTGTTTATTGTAGGGTGAAAGCAACACTAGACTTGAGAAAATTCCTTATGTTATTGGTCCCAAAGTATTGTAGCTGAAGATAGGAGTCAAGGCCTTTCAGGTCACTGGTTCACGAGACCTGAAGGACTGTGTTGCAATGATGAATCTTCTAGTAAATTGGAACATGCACAGAAGTAAGTGAGAGGACCATGTAGTACCTTTCTTTCTGCCTATTTCCAGGTGTCAGAAACAAGCTCCTTGCAGGTTATGCTGTCCTCCTGGAATCCTGGTGCTTCCTCCTGTAAAGTCCCTTAACCAAAAGAAGTGAAAGAAAATGGTTTTATTAATGAACAGAATTTGTTTTTATTAACGAATAAAACAACAGAAGAAAAATAATTATTTCAGCAGGAAATCCTTTTGAAATGTAGGTCAGCCAGTCTAAACAAGAATTCCTATTAAAACGTTAGTTGAGTTCCTCTTATACATGATTTACTTATGAGAAATATTTCCAGGAAAAAAAGCATGACTGAGACTAAACTATTCTGCAGGATATCCTTGCAAGGCACTGAAAATATATAGCTATGAAATGATAATTTGTTCACGTAGTCTGTGGCTCTGTCCACTTTCCATCCCATATGACGTATTCGAAGTATGTCACAGCTGGATGTTCAGGTGACTGACTGTATATACACACATCTCACTGTTGTTCAGATTACCTGGCCAAGGATTACCTTCAGTGCAAACGTGCACCTGTTGACTCCCTTGGCTTTGTTCACGCAAGATAAAGTCTGAAGATTGACACCTTGGTTTTAGTTCCTTCCTGTTCATTCAGCAGGAGTTCCTGGTACTTCACTGATTTTACATTCAGGTTATGCTGTCCACAGTGTGGTATCAAAAGGATGTGACATTCCAGACTGTCTTCTCTGAAGCAGAGGACAGTGTGTCAATGTCTTTGGAGTCCCTACTAGTGTACTGTAGTCTACTTTGTGTCAGAGATGCTGTTCACAGATCCATAAGGTGTTGAACACTTCTAAATACTGCTGACCCTGCAGAGACACCAGTGCAGAAACTTTGATCTTGGTGTTATCACTTAAGTTTTCTTCAGTACTTGGTCATGCTACATATAGCCTTGTGTCCTTGTTTATTCTGTTCAAAGCGCCAAATTTAGAACAAAACTTGAATCTACACAGTTTTGACTTTAAGTTTTCTTTTTTTTATCAGTTGAGCATCATTAAGGCAAGATTTCTTTAATGTCGAGTCAGTTCTTTGAAACAATAGATTGTTCTTTGTCTATATGAAATCTTAATTTCCAGTGTGGGCAAGATAAACAAGCCCTGGTTTGTTTTAATAAACTGCTATTGCAAATGGAATGTTTGCATATTCAAACAGTCCTCATTTGTAGATTACCTGCTTTCACTCTTTCTTATGTTTGTTTTCCTTGACCGTGAATGAATAGCACAAAGCGTTCTGAGCTGTTCTGAATAGAAATGGAACTGTTCAGAAGTAACAGAAATAGCCCTGATTGCTTCATATGGGTCAAAAAATTGCTTCTGTAGTTATTCCTTGTTCATGCACAAAATAAGGGGGTTTAATGTCTTTCTTCTACAGGAATGATATTTTTGTGTTCCTGTTAAGTACAAGAGCTGGAGGCTTGGGCATTAACCTTACAGCTGCAGATACGGTAGGTATTTTAGTAATGGTAGTTGTGAAATTTGGTAACAATTTATATGGGAAAATCAGTCATTCTCTGTGTAAGTTGGCACTGTCTTGCCTGTACTGATCAATATTTTTAGTACTGCCATTCACAGTGTGAAATTGCATAGCCTGTTTACTTTGTTATTCACAATGTAACATTATCTTGATGATAAATTTGTAGACATTGAACAAAACTGGACAGTCTTGGTTTGCAAAATGTTTTTGATTACAGTTGGAAATTTATTCCCACTCCACACATACTTTAGTACCAGAGTCCAGAAAGGAGTTGGATTACTGATGGGGTTTACAGGTGCAAATGACAGATGAAACAACGTTCACTGTATGAATGACCGTTTGCTTTAAGGTTCAGTTGCAAAGTAACCAGTGGAATAGTTATCAGTTACCATTTTTTCTGTGCCCAGAAGAATGAAACAATGCCTATAAAAGTAGGAAACCATTTGTAACTGAGGATCAGCTACTCAGGAAGGATAAATTTCTTCCCCTGAGGTGTAAAGACAGACTGATTTAGGTGAATTGCAAGGATTTGCACTCTGGAGCAGCTGCCACTAATCACTAGGGAAGGAATACTGATGAACCATTCATCTTTTCATTAACAGCTATTCTTGTGCTTCTGACCTGCACCTGGTGTACTTGCAGATTTGACCTCAAGCCTGTAGCCATACAAACCAAATGATCTCTGGATCAAAAAAATCCTATATCTTGCAGTCAGTCACAAGAAATCAGAAGCAAACAAGTATCTGTAGGATTTTCAGGGTTTAAAAGGAGAAATAAACAGATGGAAGCTCAGGCAGGCTCCTTGCATGTCTGTGTTAGGTCTGTGTTTTTCTGTGTAACTTTGCTGTCTTAAAAATTTTTTAAGTGCTTCTGGTTTTTATGCTTATTGTGCATAAAGTACTGTTAGCATGATGATGCAGTAAGAATGTAATATGTCATTTCAGTTTTTTATAGTCAAAGTGCTAGAAATGTTAGACTTTATCTAGGTTTTGAATAAAAATTGGAGTATTACTTTTTGCATTAATTCTGATATGGTGGTAGGTAACACTAAAAGGCATCCATGATGTGGTTAGTCTATAATTAATTGCATGACAGTGATTGAATGTGATAAGAAACTTAGGAATTTTGTGCCTCCCAATCAGGTCTATTTAAGAAGATATTAAAGACATTCTGTGGAACTTGAAACATTCTTAGTGTCAGTTAGTTTGAATTCGCCTGAAATGCAGTGGAAGAGACTTCACAGGACTGGGCAAGGCTAGTTTAACACAGCCTACGATGGAGCTGTAATTCTGTGAAACATGATTAAACTTTTATTGTTATCAGTATATTGGATTTCTGTTTGTTTAATCACCAGGTGCTCTAAACATATGTTTTTATTTAATCCTTTCTGGTGTTTGCTTTGCAGGTAATTTTCTATGACAGTGATTGGAACCCCACAGTAGACCAGCAAGCCATGGACCGGGCCCACAGGCTGGGTCAGACCAAACAAGTCACCGTGTACCGCTTGATTTGTAAAGGCACCATTGAGGAGCGCATCCTACAGCGGGCAAAGGAAAAGAGTGAGGTAGGAATGAGGAACTCTCCTGGAACAGGAAGTTACGGGAATGTATCATAAAGCACATACTGACATGAGCAAAGAGACAGAAAAAGTGTCTGCAGGGAGACAAGAGAGAAGTCAAAAGGAAGTGTCTTTGTTCAAATATGTGTCTCTTTCACAGCAGCAGTCCAGTGACATCATATGAACTGGAAAGAAGCTGGTTATTTACACTATGACTTCATGAAAACTATTTCATGTGTTGCAGTGAAGCTACTCAGGCTTCTTTAAGACTAGGGCTTCTGTCTTTGCTGTGTCAGAGTTACTGATTCCTCTTGTGTACACAACAGCTGATTTTTTTTAAAGACATTTGGAAGGTAATCAAGTGGAAATTATTTGAGGTGTGAGGGTTGCCAGAAAAGCTCAGTGTCCTGAAGCATCGAGCAGTAAGTGTGCTAGGAACTTAAAACCTCATGATACTTTATTGGCAAGAAAGGAACTAAGGAGGTTCATGTTTTTTGGTAGCAGTAGATACACTGTATACAAGGTTCAGATGTTTTGCATACTTGGAGTTTCTTCTAGCTTTTGTCTTATTTGGTTGCTAGTTCATGATGTTGCAGCAACTGAATGCATTTGCATTTCCCTTGTTGAAACCATTTTTTCTGTGATCCTGCACTAGAGTTACCTAAAATCAACCTGAAAATTAGGTGTAGTCTTCTGCTGGTGTTGTAAATAATTGAAATTGCCTTATGTTAAAGCTTGTTCTCGTCTGTTAAATTACAACTCTTACTAGTTGTTGGTTTTTTTAAATATAGTTGTAGTAATAGAGGCTGAGTGAATCGCTTAAACCTCAACACCTACTCAGGATGGTGATACAGTTTTCAAACAAGGAGACTAAATATTTTGCACCCTTTAAGAATGGTCTTCATGATCCTTTGTGCAGTTACTTGAAAATTTGAAGGGGTAAATCATGCTTGAGAGAACTGTTGCTGTATTTTTGTTTTTATTTGTTCAGCAGTGTATTAATTAATACTGTTATAATTTGCAGTTTATTGCATACTGCTTCAGAAAAAATGTAACTTTCCATGACGGATGGTAATTTTCTGCTTTCTATCTCAGTTGATTTTATACCCTGAAATTTTGCTACTAACTTTAGTATGATAGAGAAATTGGATCAAGCCTGACTTAGAGATGTACTTGGATGACTTTTGCAGCTGACTTTCAGAGATGGGTAATGGGAAATGTTTCATGGCTGTTTTGACTAATTTTTCCTTTTCTTCACTTGTTTTTCCCTTCTAGATTCAACGAATGGTAATTTCAGGTGGCAATTTCAAACCTGACACCTTGAAGCCAAAAGAGGTGGTCAGCCTTCTGCTGGATGATGAGGAACTAGAAAAGAAATGTATGTGAAATTGATGTTGCAGCAATTCCCCCATTTTCCGCTTCATTACCTTATGAAATCTGTGTTTTTATCTCTACAAACACATGTATTGCTGATAACAACTTCTGTTTCCTGTCTCTTTTTGTATTGCCAGCAAGCTGGTTTGATATCACTGTTGAGCTGAAAGAAGTTGAGCAAAATGAGACATGATGATGTGATTAAGTTTTTATTGGCATTCATTCAGGATCATTACATTGTTCCTGAATGACAGAGCTTTTGACAAGAGCTATGTAGGTCATGACAAGAAAAGTATTAGTAAAAGTGCTGTATTTCATCGTATTTTTGAAGTTGGAGGCATACTCTTTAATGTTATTTAAAAGAGCAATTTCTCTGCAAGACTTTTTAGTGAGTCAGAAACAAATAGTTTTAACAGAGTAATGTTTTCAATGTGTTTTAGTTTCAATACAACTGACTTCTCTTCCTAGTTCTGTTCGAATTAGAACTTCTTGTAAGATTCATAAAAGGATAGGAAATTTCTTTCCAATGCCGAAGCTCTATATTTCTTTTCCAACAGTGCGTCAGCGTCAAGAAGAGAAGCGACAGCAAGAGGAAACAAATCGTGTGAAGGAACGTAAACGTAAAAGGGAAAAATATGCTGAGAAGGTACGTTGATACAGAGAGTTTGCCTGTGTCAGTGATAGAGCCAGAAGAGCTTCAGGATCACTGTTAGGGAATGTGGAAACATTTTATGCCAAGGCAGTCTTAATGAATAAACCTTCTTGCCTTTGCAGTTGAAAGTCACGTCTGTGGCAGTTCCTTACACAGAAGAGGAATTACTTATTACAAAGAATAGAGAAGAGGAATTACTTATTACAAAATAAGTAATGCATAGTTACGTGTATTTTAGTCATTAGCAACTTCCAAATAGGGAGGTACAGCCTATCCAAACAAATGTGACGATCAACTGATCATTAAATTGGTGACTTTATCAAGATTTTGTTTTGCGAGGACAAAAGGGAAGGAAGCACTAGTAAAGGAAGCACTAGACACAGATAAAACCTGTATAGCTGTGAGGCTTCTGTGGAACTAGGGAAGATGAGTTTGTTTGAAAAGCATCACTAAAATCAGTTTATGAAAATTCTGAGTTTTTAAGACAGGGAGGCTTCGCATTAATTATTTGGAATTTTGTGTAATCGCAAAGAATTTCCAGCCCACTCCAAAAGGTACTAGAAATCAAAGTAGTTTTGTGAGACTAATACTCTGTCATTCCACCTATTTTATGAAGAAAAACAAAACCCTGCTGAAATCTAAAGGAGCATTTAAGGGATCTGTTACCATATCCTTCAGAAACTTGTTTTGGGAGATTCTTCATATGGCGTTCCTTGAGTTAAAATTCTGCACTAGATTTTGAGATTTCAGGTTGCTTGTTCCCATTCTTCTGTTTTTATTGCCTTTTCATTCCTGGTGTTCCTTCATTTATTTCAGAAGAAGAAGGAAGATGAATTGGATGGGAAGAGAAAGAAAGAGAACATGAACCTTGTGATCCCATTTGTTCCCTCAGCTGATAACTCCAACCTGTCTGCTGATGGGGATGACTCTTTCATTAGTGTAGACTCTGCCATGCCCAGTCCTTTCAGTGAGGTAAGACTCACTGCTGCTTTAACTCACATACTGTTTCAGTTGTGGCCCTACATCGTGCAGGATTCTTGCTGTCTGTTACTTTAGCTCTTGTAGAGCTTTGAGTGTGTGGGGAAGTGAGGTGTCTTAAAGGTGAACCGTGCAAATGAAAATAGTTTATTGAAAATGCAACAGCTGCTAATAAGCTGATTTACAGCTCCTCATGTTACATGACATTCCATTATTCCCCTCTTCCTTCACTTTTCTTACAGTGAATTTATGCCCTGACTTCCCTCCCTTCCAGTCCATGAGATTTTTCCACTCTTACCTGGAGTCCCACTTACTTTCTTCCTACTTTCTAGTTCCTTTTTCCCGCCTTTCTCATGCTCACATTTATAACCATGTGCCCTCTCCCGTACCAATATCTTCCATAGCAAGAACACTCTGCTCCTGAGCCAAACAGTATCCCTCAAATAGCTCCCTGACATTCAATGTCTTTGTAAGTACCCCTCACTAACCTCATCTGTGTCTCCATCTCTGCTTCCAAACGTGCATGAGATTCTGAATTATTGTGGTTTTTCTCCTCTGGAATTTAAATTAAAAATTCTCAGTGGCTCACATCTTATTTTCCTTCATCTATGTATAAAGAATTGCAAATTTGTTTTAGCAGAAAATGTCTTTTGTTCTGTGCCATGTCAATTACGATTTCTGCATTGTACTGTTCCTTTATTGATCAAGATTTTTATTAGCAGTAGTAGTGGGCTAAGAATCCTATTTTGTCTGTTGCAGCTGAAAATGCACAGTTGAACAGCAATTTACTTAAATCTCTGCTGAGCCCATGAACCTTTGCTTCATAATTTAAAATGTATTTTTATGAACTGAAATTAAATAGCAAGTGGAAGTCTTTACTGCTGCTGAGCATGTAAATAAAGTGTGCTGTGACCACTGAGATGATGTATCATGCTCATGCTGCTATTGTAGAGAAAATGGGAAAGAACAAGTACCAATTACTTGTGATTGTATTCAGATCTTACTATTTTTGTACCCTTTCCTAACCTGAGAAGCTAATGGCTTTGTTCTCTGTCACATTTAGATATCCATCAGCAGTGAATTACATATGGGCTCTATCCCTCCCGATGAGAGCAGTAATGATATGCTTGTGATTGTGGATGATCCAGCTTCTTCAGCACCTCAGTCAAGGGCAACAAACTCTCCTGCTTCAATTACTGGCTCAGTTTCAGACACAGTGAATGGTCAGTACTCTTGCCTTGATTTACTACTAGCATTTATTAAATCTTGACTTTGCATGGCGAAGTGATAGATTTTCTCAGTTTACCCAGGATATATGAATGGTTGGCAAGATTTGGGGGCAAAATAACTGCCTTTTAATTGTGAAGTTACTTCTGATTTGATAGCAGATCTGTTTATATTCTGTCATTCACCATACTTTGCCTCTTTTCTGTGTTAGTTACTTCAAAACATTGTATCCCTTTTTCTTGTGTTATGGAGGGCTCTCCTTCCCTTACGTTTGTTACCAAATTGCAGACAACCAAAGAACTATTAATCCCTAAGCTTTTCCTTGAATTTGCTGTTGGGTTAATAATTAGTTCTCTATCTCCAGTGAGTGGTTGGAGCAATTTTTTTCAAGAGCAATGTAATTCTAAATAATGTCAAGTGGTTTTAATTAATTTAGTTTTCCACAGTAAAATAAGTAGAATCATAATTATTGACAAGTTTCTTCAGAGACAGCAGATGGAAGATCTGCGTCTCCATCTTCAAATAAGAAAATGCATCATCCTAAAGTAGAACTCAGAATCCTCCACCTCTTTGTAGGTTGGATTCATAATAATACAAGTAGTTGCAGTTAATAAGATACTGTTGCTGAAGAGTGAAGTTTTGTATCCATAATTTCTTTTCATGAGACCACTGCTTGCTAACAGTGTCCCTGTTACTGTAAATGCCACATAGGAGCAGTATTAATGTAACTGGCATGTGAAACACTGTACGAGTCGCTGTTTTAACATTCTTTCCTCAGGCGTTTCAATGCAAGATACATCTCTGGCTGCCAGAGGCCAGTCAAATCGAAACAGGGGTCGTCCCAAGGGTGGCTCCAAAGGTGGCACAGGGAAGGGCAGGAGCCGGAAGTCGATAGCGGGGAGCGCAGCAGCGATGGCCGGGGCCAAGGCGGGGGCAGCAGCGGCCTCAGCGGCGGCGTACGCGGCCTACGGGTACAACGTCTCCAAAGGTGCGTGGGGCAGGGCAGGCACCAGGCTGCCCAGGGCACAGCCAATATGAGCTTGGGGATGGCTGCTTACAGCCTGTCAAGAGATAGGTTAAAAGTGTTGTGTGGTTGGTATTGCTTGTCCATTATGTTCTGAGATCCAGGCAGTACAAAGTGTGACATGGTAAGGCTGTGAGAGGATAGCCAGTTTCACCTCGGTTTTTCCTTCAGTTTCGTCTGCCCTTTGAATTTTCTCTTGCCATATATTTCTCCTCTTGTTTGTTGGGTTTTTTTTTGGGGTTTTTTTTTTTTTTTTTGTGGGTTTTTTTTTTTGGTTGGTTTGGGTGGTTTTTTATGTGGTGTTCAGACAGATCAAATAGTGTTGTTTATGCCATGGCTATGGCTGTGGTTTTCCTGCATTGCATCATGTTGCAGTTACAGTATCACATTCCAAAACCTGCTAAACTGATGGTGACTGAGCTGCAGCTTTACACCAGCTGAAGATAGCCCAGGGTAAAGCTGTAAGATATTTTGTGTCTTAAGGACATCCTTCTTCATTAACCTTTTGTAAGTCATGAATACAGAGTGGTCTTAGGATTGTTAATACATTGTCTGCTGCTGAAGAAACACAAGTGCAATAATATGCTCATGTAGAATTTGATTCTCTTTTCCATTGCTAGGCATGTCTGCAAGTAGCCCTCTACAAACAGCAATCATTCGGCCTTCCGGACTTGCAGATTTTGGACCTTCAAACTCCTCTTCTCCCTTGAGCTCCCCTTTGAGCAAAGGAAACAGTGTTTGTGGGACCCCCAAAAGTTTAAACCTGACCAGCAGTCTCATATCAGAAACTTCAATTCGGAAGCAAAGCAAAGGTGCCCACACCTCAGGTGGTCGGTAGTAATTTTGAACCCCCCAAAACTTGTCTGAACTGTGTTGGCTTTCAGAGTAGACTACCCTGCTATTCGAAGGCATGCTAACAAATGCCTTGTTGCTGTCCAGCAGGTGTGTGGAAAGAAAATCAAAGCACAGTGGGAGTGGGTGGTTGATGTGAGCACTTTGATTATGTGTATTCCAAAAAACTATCTTTGCAGACACTGCAAGAAGGAGGGAAGGGAGTCTGGGGTAAGAAGGCATCCAACTACTCCATGCAATATCCTGCAGCTGTGTGTGCTTGAAGTCACACCAATATATTTCCTCTCTTGTAGCCTGAGGTGGAGCCCAGCATTAATTTTGTCCTATGAAATCAGTATCTGAGCCCCAGGAGAATCCTGTAGAGTCACAAGACATTTCTGTCCTGGCAGCTGGTCAGTGAACATGCAGGAGTAATTGGGGGCTATGCTGAAGATGATGTGCGATCAAACAAAATTCTTGGGTTCTTCTCGTGTGGGTCTATGGGTTCTTTAAAGACTTGAAATTCAAAGGAAGGTGTCTCAGGTGGTTTCCAGGGAGCAGACTCTTTCAGCACCATTTGTCAGGAAGATCTTCAGAGCTGCAGAATACAGGGAGCGCTGTCAAGGCCTTGTGAGAGCAGCAGCACAGCCTCTGCTTCACACAGTGGAGGAAACTACAGGCCAGCGTTGGTTTGCATTTCAGAGTTCTCATCAGCATGAGCACTCACCATGTTCAGAATGATTTCTCTGATTTTTGAGGTGTGCAGAGCTCTTAAAAGCTTAGGAACAAAATAGTGCTGTATTTGTGCAAATCTTGAGGAGGAAAACTGAAGTGCTGAGGAGGAGTTTGTGCTGCTCCTCTCACCATGCCATAGCAGAGCATGGATCTGCAGCTTGCAGTGCTGTGAGAGGAGCAATGAAAATCCTGAGAGAGAGAGAACTGTGCCATTTCCCCTTCCAGCCAAATCCTGGGAAAAAAATTGTCTCATATCCCAGCCATCCCATTGACTGTTCTTGCAATGTGTTTTCCCTTCATCTCTGTGACCATCACCCATACTGGCGTGGTTGAGTTCACTGCAGTGTGCGGGCGGTAGCCGTGTCCCGTGAGGCTGAGAGAAGGCAGTGCTGCCAGCACCCATCCATGTTCTTGTTCCCTGGTTGCTCCTTCCCCATTCTTGATGCACAAACCCTGCCCGTAGCCCCTTGCTTTGCTGTAAGCGTTGTCTGCATTGCACTGAGATTTAGGTGTGGGACAGTTGTTCTGTCTCACACATTGAATTAAGAGGCTGTTCTGCCGGGGCACTTTCATCCCTTGAGAGAAGCAAGTTGAGTTGCAGGTCTGGGCTGTGACAGTGGAAGATGATTTCTTTTTTTATTATTATAATTTTTTTCTGACCCCAAATCCTTTGCCTGGCGTCCTACAGTGTAGAGCGAGTGCTTCCTGTTGGTTCTGCCTCTAATTTGCACACCTGAAAATAGCAGAACTGAGTTTAGTTAGATTGATTTTTGAGCAGATTTGCAGGGGATAATTGAGGGGGAGGTGATGTTTAATTAACTCATAAAGACTTCCCCCCGTTCCCCTTCTATTCACATGTATATATGATATTTAGAGGGAATCAGACAAATGCCAAGCCTTTTTTTCTCTTTGAATGTGCTGTCTATTTTTGTAACTGAACTTGTACATATGTATAAAGAGAGACACATCTTTCTTTTACTAACTGGAGGAGAAAATCTTAAATAAAATGGAGTGAGATAATTTTATGTAAATCAGTGTCTTTGTGGTTTTTATGCATGTAGCTGTATGAATGAGAGGATTAGGAAAGAGAGCATGGAGGGGTGTGCATCTGGAAGTGCTTCTGGAGACAAACGCTGCTCAGTGTAAAGCTCTGGAGTGTCTGTGCTCTGCCAAGTATCATGTTTGTAACCTTCTTCAGTTACAACTGTACCCTTATCCCATGTTTGTAGTCACTGATTACTTCATAATCTATTCTGGAGTAAGTGTGCAGCAAGTCACAAAAAAAGCAGAAGCAACTCTAATATATGTACCTACACAGTACCTGAACTTCAGTGGTTGAATTCAATACAGTTGATTGTTGAGACGTCATTCTCTTATAGTTATTTCTTTTTTTTTTTTCCTTTTTTTTCTTTTCCATGGGAGTTAAAAGGACTTTTTTATGCACAGTCTTGATCTCCAAACTGCTAGACAGTGGCATAAATTTATAATCCAAAGTGGAGAGAGAAAAAAAATTGTAATTTGAAAAACTGGCAAAACTGTAATATGTACTGTAACATACTTACTTTTGGAAGATTAAATTATTGATACTTAAAACACTGATAAATATGAAAACAAAAATATTTATTTAGGCATATAAATATATTTAGAATATATTTATA
>VXBU01001110.1:134111-188781 GCA_013400315.1 Bombycilla garrulus | reverse complement strand
TTTTTTTTTTTTTTTATCTCCAGATTAGTGATGTTTAAGAAAGTTTCTTAAGAAACAGATTCAGATCCAGATATTTGTGGGGGAAAATGACTGTCCTACCCTTGTGAATATTCTTAATGCTATTTTTTTCAGAGAAAAGGAGAGGAGGAAAGCTCAGTTTATCTTGTCAGGGAAAGGCAAGATTTTGTCATCTTCAGCTTCCTTTTGACAATTGATATGAACTAATTTCTTTCTTATGGAATAATATATGTAGCTAAGAACTCTTTTTTCCTCTCATTTCAGCAAGAAAAAAAAACAAAAGAAAAGCAACATTAAACCTAAATATTTTTGCTTATTGCTTTTTCAGACTCATATCTGTACTGAAAGCCAACTGAAAATACATTTTTTTGTGACTATATGTTCACCCTAAATGAAGTGGAAGGAAAACTATGTATTGGGAGAAAACTAAAACTGATTATTTCCCCCTCAGTTTTAAGAAAAAAAAATGTATTTGGATCAGTCTTCTTGCCTTGTATATAATCTATTAGAAAGAGATTGTTTCCTTTCCTTTGCTAATGTTAGAAGTAAATAGAGGTTTCAGAAAACCTGGGCACCATTCAGAACTTTGTACTTAGCTCATATTATAGATCTAACTGCACAGAAATAATGCTATGAACATAATTTCCATAAAAATCTATTTAGAAAAATATAATCTTAGTTCAGTTTACATATCTTATTTTCACAGTGCTCTGATTTATGTAGGTTCCTCCTTAATTGGTTTTAAGCCTAGACACCGAAATACATTTTTAAGTCATTTCTAGTAACACTGAGAACAAGTTGCTGAATCAAGTTTAATATCACTCTTATCCTGTGTTTGTCATCTGGTTTTGTATTCTTTGTTTGCTTAATTGGTTTCTTGATGAAAGTTCACTGTTCAGACTTCTAGAAAGTGAAAATTCATATCACTGAATGTATTAAAAGAGAGATTGCTACAGAGCATTTCAGGAATGCCTGTCTTTTGACATGGACTCATACTGCACTAGGCTTTCCAATTATTTTGAAATTATTGTTAGTATGAAAAGAAAAATATTAAAATGATCAGCAACTCAATATCTAGTTTTATTTCCTCCTAGCTCATCAAACTCTTTGCTGCATTTTAACTTTTAAATGTGTGACTAGTAGTCCTTTAAAAATTAAGTAAGTTATAAATCAAAATCTTTGCAGGAGCTCTTGCCCATGCCTTCCACCAGTACTAAATATGCACTATTGAAAACTTTATATTGCTATAAATGCAGTTCCAATTATAATGGAAGATGCTTTTCAACTTCACTTTTGTATACATAGAATAGTATTTTACTTTATTAGTAAATAAATATGTTTCTTCATAAAATAATGAGTATTTTTAGGAAAAAAATCATTCTGCAGCACAGCTGCTTCAAACAATTCTATTTACTACTGCACTTACTACTAAAGAAGTTAGCAGGGATATGCTATGACTTGTATTTTCCACATAGGAAAAGGTGAAAAGTTTAGATATCAACCACTTTTTTGCCTTTCTCCCTTTTCTACCCATCACCCAGTCAGCAAGGAATATTAAGTGTATGTTCTTTCCATCACCCCATGCAGCTAACTTTGGAGTCAGAAAGCTTGAAGACATTAGAGGAAAATCTGCCTAACTTTCCCTTGGAAGAGCATCAGTGAGAGTTATGATGAAGTCCACAGGTTTGCCAGTTTTTCCATGCCTTATTTAGAATTCTCCCTGATACTTTAAACAGAGTATTTAATGTAACGAAAATTCACAAAGCATTTGGGAGCATATGATCTTTCAATAGTATGTTAAGGAAATGCAACTAAGCATCATTAACCATGTCAGGGTAGATATATGAGGACCAGTTTATGGACATCACAAGGAGTCTGACACGTGAAATGGAAGAAAGATAGATGGTGAGTGTAGGAGTTTGGAGATATTCTCGTATGGAACCCACAGTTTGCAGAAGTGTGTTATACAGTAAGGTAATAAAGTATGAATTCTGTGTATGCCCCGCTATTTGTTACAGCAGATTCTGCCAGAGGGCTTTGGTTTTTTTTTTTCTCAGTCATTCTAGCATTCTCAGACAAATCTTCATAACTACACTCACTATGTGTGATTGGTTGGTGCTAATTTCATATAAGGGAAGAAATTACTTGAGACCATTTGTGGAATTGTTCCTCATTCAGCTACGATTAAAAGCAACTGAATAAGTAATCTATACTAGTAGACTCAGGAACTAGATTGATGCCTTTTTAATATGTAAAAGATGCTTCACCTTCTATCTTTATGTTTTTGCTTTGTCCTTGCAAATATTATTGACAAGGGCTGTTGGTATGCAATAAGGATGTTCTAATAATAACTTCTTTTTACTGCCAAAGTTATAAAAGCAGTAGGACGGACTTATAAAAATCATTTTGCACTTCAACGAAAATAGGCTGCTGGGATATTGCTTACTTCATTTTCTAGACCCCTTGAGAAGAAAAAAGCTTTCTAAATTAATATAGACATGGGACACAATATTTCAAAAAAAAACCAAAAACAACCATCCAAACACAAAAAGAATCAATGCTGTGAAAAAATAAAAAAAGAATGTAACAACAATTTATTACTATTTAATTACATATTCCTAAGAAGAGGAACACATTATCTATATAGATATTTATATATAAATATACTATTTATTATGAAAATAATGTTTCCAGGAAAACCAGTAGGAAATGTGACAGCACAGTGTAGTCACATAAAAAGCTAAAAGCTTGAAGATTTCATTGCGTAGTATTCATGATGAGTTTGGGCAGCCAAGTCCCAAATGTATTTCAGTGGTTGCTTCATTCCTTGCTCAGTGCCACAGTCTTTTGATCTAAATTGCCCAACATTTGCGAGGCCTTTTCCTATTCAGCTGAAAAGCTGCGTAAGCTTGAGACCCACCATGATTTACATGCAAGTCATATTAGCCCACACTTTTCAGAAGATGAGAGGACTGGGTCTGAAAGTAAAAGTATTAGAAGCTTTTTAATTTTATAATATGAATGTATGGGAGAGAGTGTCTTACTATTTTAATAATTAGAGATCTCACTCAAGAAATGAGAAACCAGATCTTCTAGTTTCTGACAGTAATGAACCCCTTCTGAACTTCTACTGCCAATTCTGTTGTGAAACACAGAGAAGATGGAAACAGGTGTCTATGGCATGCAAAGACCTCAACTAGGAAGCCTATATCTTGTTTTAGGCTCCTATGTCTATTGTAGTTTATTTATTCCATAATCAGTATATTGTATAACCACTTCAGTGAATAATTAAAAGAATATTAACAAGTGCTCAGGAGAAGACTGCAAGCTTCTATTGTCTTAACTGATGCTTAACTAAAAGGAAATACCGTTATGCTGTAATGATCTTTTTGTCCAACGTCCCCTTGTGCAGATTTGGCTTCAGAGATTTGTTCCAGCAGTGGAATGATGTCATGGTCATCCCAGACTCTTCCTGGGACTTCCTCTACACAATCTTCCAGGTAGTAGACTTTCTGGCCACAGCCAAAGTTGGAAATAGGCAAAATTTTCAGTGCTGATATTACATCCATATCCTTATGTTCATTCATTGATAGCAGCTGTCATAAACACAAACAAACTAAGCATCACTAGCAAAATATCTGGTGTGTTCCACCAAATCTTCTAATCTCCTTATCTCCTTGATTACCATGAAGTATATTAACAGGTAAGGTGATTCTGGTGATAAGAGGTGAGAAAGGTGTGAGAAGTATTAAGAATTCTTAAAATATCTCAGTATGGTAAATAAGTTTTGCTGAAGTTGAGGTACTTCTCTTTTCATTTTCAAATATTCTCATTTCCTCAAAGATTCATTTAATAGTTGAACTTCTTGCCCACATTTATATTTACTCAAGTCTAGATCACTGCCCACTGCAAAGTGCTGCTAAGAAAATAAACGCCTGTACTCTGTGAAAACCTTCACTGTGTTTTGCTGATCAAAAATTCTCCTTCTTTCATGAAAAACATTTTGTCTTTTCAATTGTGATGTTCCCTCAACAATAGAAAGACCCAAGTTGGATCTCTCATCCTACCATAAAATTTAAAAAAAAAAAAAAAATTAGTCTCTACTAATTATATAGTGCAGTCTGTTACAGGGAGATAAAAATGCAAAGCAAAGGGGAAACAAGTGAGTCTTTAATTTGACTTGAGAGTCTGAAAAAGTAGTGACATCCCTGTCAGATTTGTGAAGGGAATTCTTTACTGAAAGTGATAACTAGTTGAATTAATAGCCATCCAGTATTGCCTGTTTGGACAACAGGAAAGAAAAAAAGCAGATTAGCAGGAGATGATTCTCCATGAACAATTAAACTGGCGTAGGAGAAGAAATATACAACTTCACAGTCCAGTCCTATATTGCTTGATCATTCAAATTTTTTACTGATTTCTGTCTAATGAAGGATTACAGAGATTAGTGTATTTTTCCAAATTTTCTTCATTCCAGACTTCTACTTCCTTTAGACTACTGAAGATTGGTACCTGTGGTTTCCACTTTCTTTTTTTTCTTTTAGACTCAGGTTACCATTTTCTATTTCAAGACTCAATTAAGCTGAAACATGGAATGCACTACAATTTCTTCAGTAGTTCTGGGAATACTGTTGACGAAAATATTCACTCAGATATCATTCAGTGTCAGAATACAGTTTTTCTATTTAATTCCTTGAAAAGTGTGTTGGAACACTACAGTGATTGTTTCACCTAAGTATACTGGAAATGGAGCAATCCGTTGGTCCTCAAGTCACCTTGCAGTGCCATTGCATTCTGTTGGCAGAGAAACAGCAATGAACAGCAAGAAACATTATCTAGCTCTGTGTTTTAAAATGCATCCTAAGAAGCTGGTGCAGTTTGTGGATTAACTTCCTGTGATAGCCGTTCTAAGGAAATAAAGATTTAGAGAATTATAAAAGCTAAAATCATGCCTAAGATGGAAAGTAAATAAAAATCAAATTTTGGACAACTTTTCCCACCTAATTAATTGGAGTTTCTGCAACTTTAAAACCATCATTTTAAGAAAAATAACCTAATTTTCGAGAAATAAAATAAAGCCAGATAATGGCAGTAGATTATAAAAATAAATAGAACACATTTGATTTAAAAATAAGCATACATTAAAGGCAACTGGACATTTGAAGTCCTGAACACAAAATTTATGTTGCAAAATATAGCTATAAATGAAGTAAAACATATTCCAAAGAAGCAAAGGTTGAAGTTTAGTTTAGGCACTGCTTCTATGTCACAGGCAGCTACTTCATAATGTCTAAAGAGAATGTGTAAGGTGACAAGGTAGTTGTACAAGTATGCTGCAACACAAATCATGCACTTCATTTTGGCATATAATCTAACATTTATTGTGGAATTCATTGTGACACAAAACAATCAGGGAACATTGATTCTAAGCTAATGTGAGGGGAAAAGAGGTTTTTTTGTTTGCGTTTTTCATTCCATCTACCAGTAAAAATACAAGTCACAGCACTTCTCCATATGACCCCTAGTAGCAAGCAAAATATTTTTTGCTTTCACATAAGTGCAATGACGAGGAAGATGTTCTCTGTGCTTTTACAAAACTCAGTAGTAAATTAATGGTCTTCATTCTCACTCAGTATCTGCAGCAGGAACTTTAAAGGCCTTAATGAGAGACAACAAATACCATGGTGAGAAAGGAGGACTGATCCAGTGGTATGCAGAAACTGGGAGAGAGAAAGTAGGAGAGAGGAAAAATGCATTAATCAGATTTTACAGGCAAATTAATTTCATTTCCTCTTCTAATATAAAGACACAATCCTTGCATGGTCAGTTAATGTTTGGAGAACTTAATATTTGTTGTCTGGTTAAATTGTATTTATCTTTACATGCTTTCACTCACAGCTCCAACCTTGACAGAAGAATTCTGTCAATTCTTCTGCTTGAGATTTTTTTGATTGGGTTTTTGTTGTTTATAGGGGAAGGAGTCATTTGGCTAACAAAATAGAAGGACAGTTGTTCTTCTCAGACTACAACTTGAAGTCTTCTCCTGATGTAACTGTAGAGAGGGAAAAAAGAATGAAAAAAATTGCATGTGTAATGTGGGTACCTTATTTATATATCTGTCTCATCAAATTCATCCTTTTCTCCTCAGCTCCACAGTGTATCCCCACAGCACTCAAAACACGCATGTTGCTTCAGGGCCTCTTTTTGCTCTGGACTCATACATGTCCATTAATCTCTTTTCTGATGATGTTTTCCTCATTCAGGATAAGTCCTAGAGCAGTAGCAGTCAAGCTGCCACTCCAACTCTGACTTTCCTTCTGAGTACTACTCAGGACTTCCTTCTTCCTCTGTTGAAATTGTTTGTTTATCCAAATCATCTGAGATATATCCCCAAGGTCAGGCCTTATTGTTTCCAGTTCCATCAGGTCAGTCACACTAGCTCTTTTCACCTCGGTTGTACTGCTGATTCTTTACCGCTGACACCAGTGGTCAAAATGGAGCTTCATTGCTCACAGGGAAGAACCACAGAGAAACAGCTCCCCCAAATGGTGCCATAAACCTGAAAGATCCAGCCTCACACACTCAGACGCACATTCTTATCACTCTGCAAACATGGAGACTAGAAATACAACCTCATCTTTCAAGGTGTAATATTTTCCATGGTTATGGACTTAAATTAACAATTTATGTTCATAATGAAATGCAGATCTCATACTGTGTGTTCTTTCTAAGTAAGGAAACTGTCATACATGTTGAATTTCCTGCTTTTTCAGACATATTCATATCAAGCCAGGGGAGAATACAAGAAATACAAGCTGTATCTTTGATTAAAAATATGCAGGAACTTATTCAGTGGAACAAGAAGCATTTTGCAGAGCAAAAGGCCTGCATTGCTGCTAATCTCAGCATTATATTGTGATCAGAAGAACAGTTTTCATCAAAGAGACCATAGAGCACATAAGAAATGCTGGAACATCTGAAAATACCCTATGGAGGCACTGTGTAAGAAACAGTAAAATACTTTGGACCTCCTTGTGAAATGCATAGCTACCTCTTTATTTTAAGCATGTAGTTACTAGATTTCTTTTTTCTTTAAAGGGATAAAATTTATTAAATCCTAATAGTAAAGATAGTCTTGCAAAATTTACTTCTTGGAGGGAACTGTTTAATGCTGCATGAGAAAAACATGCATATGTGTATTTTAACCTTATATTAAACTGTATTGTGCTGTGCTATCTGTGTGGCTTCCATGTTTAAAAGATCAAGACATTTCACTTGAAAAGCTTAACAAAGCTCTTTTTCAAGGCTAAAGATTGCATGTTTCATGACTACTTGCTCTATTATTTCAAGCTTTCTTAGATGAAAGTAAAGCTGTTAGGCCAATAAATGTGGGAAGCCTGTTTGGACAGATATTGTGTTTCTTGCTTTGTTCTTTTGTTCATTGTCAGTAGTAGAAAATAGCTAATAGCCTTGAACTTTTCAACCTCTGAAGGATGAAACTATGATGCGTGTAACTCTTCAGGACCTGAGTCATTCCTCTTTTCTTTGGTACCAAGGGCAGTCATTACAGCTCCTCCCCATCTCTTTCTCTCTTTGCTGCATCTTTGTTAAACTGTCAAGGATGTTTGAAAGCAATATAGTTCTCCTTTTTTATAACTTCAAAGTTTGGCCATAGATTGATAACAGGCTTCTTATTGATCTCTTCTGCACCAACACAATTCTTGCTTCTTTGTAAATACAACACAAGAGAATATAGTACAGTGAAAGACAGTTAACCAACATATACTTCTTTCATCCTTTTAATCAGGACTGGGCAACAGAAGTTCGCTTTTTAAGTCAAAATTTTTAAGCAGAAGAATAGCATCTTCAAATAGCATCTTCATTTAAATCTTTTTTCCGGATATCAAACGACATAGATGATTACAGAGTTATGATAACTGCAATACCTCTTTCTCTTCAGTTCCTCATGCTGTGCTAGGGGCCTAATCAAAAGTCATTGATTTTTTTGTGGGTTTGAGGAAAGTTTGAGACATCAAGAGGAGCGATGTCTCCTGTGCCAGCAGGTGATTCTGCCTTGCTGCTTTGCCTTTGTGAGACCTCACCTGAAGTGCTGTGTCCGGGTCTGGGGCCCTCAGCAGAAGAAAAATGTGCACCTGCTAGAGCAGGACCTGAGGAGGGCACAGAGATGTTCAGAGGGCTGGGGCACATCTCCTGTGATAACAGACTGAGAGCTGGGTTTGTTTAGCCTGGCAAAGAGAACACTTTGGGAAGACCTTGTGGCCATCCAGTATTATAAGGGGACATGCATAAGGGAGGGAAAGGGACTTTTTATATGGGCAGATAGTGGATTAAAAATGGTTTTAAAGTAAAAAGGGGGAAGATTCATGTCAGATATTATGAATAAATTCTTTACTCAGAGGGTAGTGAGGCACTGGAACAGGTTGTACAGAGAAGTTGTGGATGCCCCATCCCTTGAAGTTTTTGAGGCCAGTTTAGATGGGGTCCCAAGCAACTTGATCTCGTGAAAGGTATCCCTGCTCACGGCAGAGGGATTGGAAGTAGATGATGTTTAAGGTCCCTTCCAACCCAAATCATTCTACGATTCTTTATGAGGTAAGGCTGTCTGAATGTGTGCTTGACTTTGGATGTAGAAGCAAGACAGAGAACTGTATTAAATACGGCTTTACTATAATTTACTTTTAAGCACTCATGTACAAGAGAATAATTTAAAAGTGACATGGAAGCACAAGTGATTTGCAGAATATGTCAGATAAATTAGTCACCTGAGAATAGAATTCAAAAGATCTATCAGATAAGCCAGGTAACAGTCATCTTCAAAGTCAGCATCTGCAATGCACTGCTGGACTTCAGAGCTGGAGCCCTGCAGTGTTCTCTGGTTTGGTCTCTACAGCTCCCTGACAGCCCCTTCTGTTTTTGTCTGTGTCTCAAATCCCATTAATTTTGCACTGTCTACACAAGGGCCAACAGGATGGATTAAGAGCATCTTGCACTCCTCCCTCAATGTCACTGTGCCAATGACTTAATAGTTAGACCACTTTTTGATTCATCATCAGTCATGAGCCTTCTCAACTTTTGAAGCCTGCTCCCTAAATTTTCCAAACACTAAATTATTGTAGAAAAGAACGCCTCTTTCTGATACATATTTGTTGCTCATATTCATGTTCATTGACTGGAAAGGCTTAATCTTGACTGTCAAAACAGTCTGTATTATTCTGTCTGCTGTAGGATCACTAACAGGTTGAGGTGACATCGTATTCCAATTAAGTCTTCAGTTATTTTTAGAGGCATTACTTTCAGAGTTACTGCATTTCCAAAGTGATATTGTCTCCCTGTCTAGCCTTGATGAAGCGACAGTAGTGTTCATATGCATTCTTCTCCAGTTAGAGTTTGCACAAATCATAGTTTTTTACAAACAAAAGCTTGAGTGGATCATAATTTTGACATATTTTAAAATGTACTCTATCAGTATTGAGTACTATGTTTCCAAAAATATTTTTTTTCTTAATACTTAATAAAGAAGTTCAAATGGAGGTTGACACATTTTGTTTACTGTCTGGGCAGAGGAATACTCCATCTGCCTAAGCCAATGGACATCAGCCATTCTGAAATGACTCACTGTCTATAAACCTTTAGAACCTTATTATGAGCTACTGTCCTGAAAAACTTATTACTTCATTGAACTCTTGAGAGAAAGGACTAGCAGGTTTTAATCTAAATGCAATCCAGAAGGCATTAACTTCCAAGAGAACACATCAAATTCTGAAATTCAAGTGTCTAGAAGATCCTGCCTATGTTCCAGTGTTTCACACACATGCTATAAGGTAGTGTAGAAAAAGTTGCAGAATCAACATAGATTTATACCCTACAGTCAAGTATTACAAAAAGCAAAAAAAGGCAAAAGATATTATAAAAAATCATGTCCATTGAAGCCCAAAGTCATATAAAAAAGGCATATGAAATCACAGCCACAGGAAAAAACTTTGTGTTACCATGACAGTGTATAGCAGTATTGCGATATCAAGTGTCATTATCAACGTCACAAATAAGTATTGAATCATAGTGCTTTAGTAAGCTATTAATTTGTATAATAGCCATTCATATATTCTATATTCATATAGAATTCACTTTTCTCATTTTTAGGACAATATTTTCATAAATGCAAGGTCCCAATGAAACAGCTTTGAAAAAGGAGGAGATATTTCTCAAATATTGAATGTACCATCAAAATGCATTACTTTTGAACCTACTTCAGAATAAAACAGTTACTAAAAGCTCTAAAACAAATATTTTCTTTCACTATGAGCAGTCACAAATGGCACCTTAGAAAAAAAAAAATTGTTATTAACTATTATTTAATTTGTATGCTTAATTTCTATTTGGTTATTTTAATTATTGTATAGATTTTAACTCTTAATGCCTTTAATTTTTTTTTTAATTTGTATTTAACTTTCTATTATTTATTATGCAGTCTCATTTTACAGTTCCTTCCCTTTTTGCATTTTCTCTTTGGAGTGAAATACTTCAGTTTTCAGATATTAGCTATTTTATGGAGGTATCAGTTTCTTTTCCAGTGACAGAGTCTGGAAGATCAAGTTTTAATGCTAATATTCCCACTCAGCAGCTAATGTTTTTTCATGAAATCCTGACCTTTTTGCTTCAGGACACATTCCATAGGACACATTCTACTCTATGTCCATTTGCAAATGGCTGTGCCTAGTGACCAGCGCTTTCTACAAGTAATTTAGGCTCCTCAGTGATTGAAAATTCAGTCTTTAGAACAAAAGAGACTCAAGTAGGGTCTAATTTTAAAGAGTTTGTTTGGTGTTTATTTTTTTTTAATTAAAATTTAATCTCTTAATGTCAAAAGAAGCTAGTACTGCATTCAATATGACCTAAAGCAAGTTCTTGATCAAGAATGGATTATGACAAAATAATTTTGTTTGATTACTTTATCTGAATTTGTTCCATATGGAAGAGGCTGATAGATTATTTTTTCATGACAGATTTTTCCATATGCAGAGTGCTTGTATGAATGCATATTATCTTTCTTCTCTGGTTGTCCTTCTTTTAAACAGCAAGAACTTTTGGCTAGCTACAAAAGACCTTGAATACTTGATAAACATTTACATATAGACCTCCCTGGAACTGTTTTAGAAAGGTCCCAGAAAATAGCAGTCCTAGGTATGCTCAATAAAACTCTATTCCTCACTGTGATAGCATGACAAATGATTCAGTACTAGGAAAGGGGCTAGTCAAGGCCATAAAACATCAAAAAGGTAGAAAGCACTGAGATAGACGTATATGAATTACACTGATTCATGAATGCTAAGTCGCCCTTGGGCAGTGCTACCTCATGCAGCCAGCACTTATGCAGCCAATTAACTTTATGAAGGTAATTATTTTCAGAAGGATGAACTGTTCTTGAACAATTCCTCCAATACTGGATATGCAAGGCTTTTCTTCAGACCCTGACATAAAATTCCTCATTTGCAATTTTTCAATTCTTCAATAAATAATTATTGTAGTTGTAATATAAAACATATATACATATGAGTTGTTTTGTTTTTTTTGACTGGGGGTGAGGTAAGGATATTCTTCATCCATTCTGAGATGTCTTAAAATTTAAATGAGGGGTTTCAAACTATTTCACAGCTTAGTTAAAGGACTTGGCAATAACAATATATTCACTGTATATAATAATGATTGAAATATCAGAAAAAAAAAATGTTGAGTCATATCCCAGATCAATCTACCTTGCCAGCTTTTCCTAAGAAAAAAATACCAAGTATTTGAAGAGTTCAGAAATGAAGATCAAAAAAGTTCACATCCTTTTATATCTAAGAAATTGAGGTGGTCACAGCAGCAATGATTCAGTACCCTAATCAGCAGATTAAGGAGCCATATTCCAGTTTCCTCCCTTTTTTCATTCTTTTTTTCATTTTTCTTTTGTCTTCTCTTCCTTTATTTTTCCAGCAATTTACAACTATTTATTGCACAATGGATGGAGCAGTTTTATCAGGAGGAAGAAAAAGTATTGTGCCACAGTGGTTATTGTCTGGTGAGGTAACTCCATGGTACGAGTGTGAAGGAATGGCTTTGAGTGGAGAGGACCCTTGAGTTAGTGTTCCTGAATATCCCTCTTGAGCTATTGAGTGATCTAGCAAAAACGTGATTACTCAAAAGGAAAATCCACAAATGCCAAAGGAATCTCTGGGATGTTTGTAATGAGGCTGCTCTGAGGAAATTTATCAGAAAACTCCATGGAAGTTATGGAAAATAATTCCTGACTTATATGATTTCTTACTTTGGGATCAGCTATGTTCTGAGTAGTTCATTATTCTCAAGTCTGGGTCACTTTTCTGTGTAAACAGTTTTTAGCAGAGCTATATGTGGCAAATACATATTGCAAAAATACTCCTGTCATCACTGAGGCAGGAAGCCAAAGAGTCCGTGAAAGGGTTCTTCAGAGAAAATATGGAGATATGAAACTGGTAACCTGCTAACAGCCACCACACCAGTTTTGAAGAGGCCAGTTTGTTGACATCTCACAACATTTATGTTTTTATGCCTCTTCTTCCATTGAAAAATTAATTCTTCTCCAACTGGAAATTAATTTCTAGAATCTCCTTGAAACCTTCTCTCTTCTTCTCATTGATTATTAATTAATCTGTGAAATTTCAGGCAAGTAAGAACAGTCTTTCTGCATAATTTCATTAGTCAACATGCCTTAGTTATATTTTTTTGCACACTGTCTGAAGCTCTGGAATATCGTTGTATGGTGATTCATAAATTTTCCTAAGCAGCTATAGTCAAAAGCAATCAATGCTGGCACTTAGCATTGATGTGATAAAACCTGAACAATTTTAATCCTTTCTAGATAGGTAATGAAAAGTACAAATTTGTTGTAAATGCAAAATATTTATAAGTCAGAAGAAAACTGGAAGCTCATCTAATCACTCTGGCTGATAGATACAATGTTTATGATTTTCAGTGTACTGTAGAAATATCCTAATTCTTAGAAAGCTAACTACTGCTGAAGATTATTCTAGTAATAAAGACGGGAAGTAATTTTCTGTATCCTGTCTTCAGCACACTAGTGCAAGAGAACTGGAAATGCACTAAGAAGCATCACTAAGGAGAAGACGAAAAGAACAAACTGCGTAGCCATTTCAGCAGGGCTATCATTTTTAAGTCAGTGCACTCTTCACTAGAAGTGCCTACTTGGAAGTTTCCCATTAAACCTCTGTATAGTGATTCATTTCCAACCTACAGAAACCAAAATTACTCTAGAGTTTCCTAACTTTAAACGGCAGCAGCAGAGTGAAAAAGGAAATTTGGCAAGCAAGTAATCTCTATTCTCAGTGAACCACTGTTCTGTATGAAAAGAATGTAAACTAGATCTAGTCTGATTTTCACTCTCTGTCAACAAATTTCTCTGTTAACCAGCTATAGAATAGTTCAGATCCTCTTGAACAGCACATCCACTAAAATTCTTCATGTGGTTTTACAGTACTTAAAGCCAAGTCATGAAAGATTTAACTGTATGACACACTACACAGATGAATCTGCTGCCATATTTCTGTTTTTAGAAAACACAATCTTTAATAAAGGTTCCTGTGGGTACATGAAAAAAAAAAAAAACATAGGAAAAAAATTTTCCATGCTTGACAACAAAGTGCAAAGAACAGCCAGCTGAAGAGGCTCTATTCTTTTAGTGAAATGATGAAGAGATGTCCCATCAGTATATTTCTACTCAATTTTTGTTTCTCCTCATCTCCTTCAGGTACATAGTACCAGATGAAAAATTGATAAGAAAATTCTTGACTCAAGTTACAGACAGTCCTACTCACATCTGAATTTAAATGGTCTGATTAAACCTGTTTGTCCATTTTTTACAAAACTGCTTGAGATTTTCCAAATCCATTTAGAAGTTTTCTGTGTCCTGTGCTAGTGAACTTACCTCATTTATATATAAGCCCGAGAGTGCTCATGTGAGGCCCAAAACTAATGTTTTCAACCTTGTGAATGATAGAGACCCTGTGCAAGCCAGAGAATGGTTATTAATCAAGAGAATGAAAGAGGAAAAAATCACTTTAAGACATTTCTTACACAGTCTATTAATACATAGTAGTTTCTGATTTATTTTTAATTGAAATGTTAGAAAAGATTATCTTACCCTTGTTCCTTGTCTAATATTTCTGTACATGTTCAATGCTCCAGCCACCATCGTACTCACAGTGCCTTTACAATGCATACACAGAGTCTAATTGAAAAAAGTAATAGTGTGAGGAGACTAGAGAAAAGAGGAAAAGAAGAAAGTCACTCTTGGGGGGGACAGTAGTAAAGTCCTTATTTTTTATTAGGATGTCAAGAGAAGAGATCTTCTAGTCTTTCTGACTGCAAAATGGCACTTTAGAGTGTCTTGAGCAATACAGATAAAAGAAAGACACCTTTAGTGCTTTGATTTACTCAGGGGTATCACTAGCTGAAAGTGCTGAAGTGTCATAGATCTCCATTTTCATGTGGATTGACACAAGAAATGTACATTTCGGAAACTGTCGTCTATGCTAGAAGAATGGTTAATTTCACAGGGTAGAGGTGCAGAAATCTCTCTTTCAAAATGTCAGCAGGACAACAGGATCCTTTTTGGCAGATTTTCATCCCTATCTCTAGAGATGACAGCTTGTTGTTTAAATTACCCTATCCAAAAATGTGTAATTAACAAGAAAGTTATTTTGGCAATAATACTTTATACATTAATAATGAAAATGCTGAATTTTATTAAACAAATTACAGTGTCCTCTTTGTAGTAGTAGCTTAAATAAAATAATTTGACTGGACATTTATTTTTTTTCAACAGGGAATCTTATGTCCTCTAAAAAGGAAAAACTGGGCTAAACAATGATATAAAAATCTATGTAAAGGAATACCCAATAATATTTTACTTAAAGATGAGGACATCCTTTGTAATAACATGTTACTGTCTACCATTTCTTGCTAAAATTTCATACACACCAGTTTACAAAGTGTTTTCTCTTGTGGCATTTCCTCAATAGAAAGCTGGTCTGATATTATCCCCAACAGTAGTTCCCTGAAGAAATAAGTGTGCAGGGAAGGTGGCAAATCAGTCTAAGTTCTCACAATGTTACCTTCCTGCATAATTCTAGAGGATTTAAAAATAGCTCAGGTTTTACAGCCATAGATATTGCAGGACAGGGAGGGAATTATCCTTACTTGTAAGAGAACACAGAAGCCTTCATTGAAGTGAGGTGGATTTCTGATGGCTGAATGCAAGCATGCTATCTTAATACTCTCTGCTCAACAAAGTGTTGTTTTCCTTTTTCAACTTTAGCTCAGAAATTAGACTGCTCATACAGGACATAGTAGATCTCAGTCACAAAGGACTAATGGAAATCTGTCCTAGACTTTAGCCCCATAAAGGGGTTTACTCTTCCTGCACAGTCACTCCTGGGACCCCCATCCCTAACCACACACCCAGGGACCCAACCAGCTTGGGGCCATCAGCCTCAGTGATGCTGTGGGAATGCCTGGGTGCTGCTCCAGGTCCCTAAACAGGGCTCTGTAAGGAGCTCTTCTCCTGCAGGGATCCTGGGACATGCATCATAGCTCTCTCTGCCCTACCTACAACCCTCTCCCGGGCCAGACTCTGGATGCACATTACAGGCTGATCTCCAGCTTGATCAGGACCATCCCCCCGCTCTGTGCCCAGACCTTGTGAAACTGCATATATTGGTGAGGGCATGGCCAGCCTCCCCTCACTGTGCCTTGACAGAATGAAACCTAAATGTTTTCCTCTGGCTTGTCCCCAGCAAAGAGCCGTATGCTGGGTTTCTCTCATTGTGTGGATTTATCATTCTGCAGCCCCAACTACTGAAACTGTACCTCTGCAAAATGAACCTGAATTTCATCAGAGCAAAGAACCTACTGGTGAGGAGATATCAGATATCTGAGCTCCCATCTTTGCTCTAAAGATATTTTTTGTGTTTTAAAAGAAATAGTACAAATAAAATGGATTAACTGTCTTTTATCATATCTTGAAATTGGCAACTTACTCCATTTCACAGGAAATATTTCAGAAAAATATTTTTACTTCCTTATTTTTCCTTATCCTTTGCTTTTCCTCTATCCCAGATAATCTTTTCTATATAGAATCAACAAGATGAGAGACACTTCCCGCTGTTGTAAATAAACTATCTTGTTGATTATTGCATTTGCCAAGGAGATAAGAGATGAGAGTTTGTATTCCCTGAGACAGAAACTGGCACTGACCCTAGGTCTCTCCTGTTCTGGGGAAATGAGTTAGCCAGGGAGGTATTTTATAAAAAGAAGAAAGCAGTACAGCATCATCACTGACAGTGCTTTAAAGAAGGTCATCCTACTTTGTTTCTGTGAAACAATTACTTCTAAAGCTAAGAAAGAATGTGAATTTATTTTGCAGCTGATTGACTTTACAGTTTATGAAAACACCATCTCTGAATCTTTTCCTTTGATTGGGACATAACGCTCCAATATTAGAGCATAGTAATAAACAAAGAAAGAAAGAAACAAAAAGAGTAGACTTTAAGCTAAAACCTTTTCCCTCAATCATATAAATTTTAAAGTCTCTTGCCTTTTACCATCCAGTTTTCTGAAAAGGTAAGAAAAGTAGGGAGGCGTGGCTGGGAAGGCATGGTTGGCAAGGCACAGGCTAAATATGTATTAGTAATAAAAAAGATCAGGGATTATTCTGTGACCCTGAGGGTGAATGGAAGGGTAAGGTTCACATTTATATATTTTTTCCTCTCTTTCTTACCAGAATGAGTTGAGCTTGTTTATACTTCCTTGTTAACACAGTTCTTGATTTGTGATACGTCATTTGAACTTGTGCCTGGGCTTTGGCTAGGAAACAGTTTTCTTCGGTAAAATTTTCACTTAGTCCTGTTGTAACAGACTGTTGTAATAGTCATTGACCAGTGTGGAGCCCTTGCTCAGTTTCAGAGCTAGTCATTGAGAAACACATACAATATACAATCTGTAAAATATAAGGTTAAAATAATAAATATAACAATTAAATAGATTCTAAACCTGGCAAAATCTGCTTCTTAGAGAGACATATGGAATCATACTGTAACAAAGTTCCCGATTTTCCTGAATAACACACAATTTGACCTGTCAGAAGTGGGATTTATTTTTATATATTTCTCTGTTAATAGTTCTATAATGTTTTTTCCACTAAAAATTATGTTGAAAGCAAAAAATTAATGTTGTTTGTATGTAGATTCAAGAACCTCTTATTATCTTAATTTATGCTTTAACAGCCTAACGAAAATACAGCAAACACTAATAGTTTAATCCAAAGCTTCTTAAAACTTTAATTTCAGGATATTTACAATTCTTGTACAAAAAATTGTCTTTGTGCTCACACTTTTACTGTCCCTCTGGGTGGTAAGGATGATGGGGTTAGTCTTCAAGAAAATTGAGAAGAATGACTGAGAAGGGGGTTCAGGGATGAGCCACCAGGTTTCCTTGTTCTTTACCACAAGTTCTATGACATTGATGGTGGAGATTTTTCCCACCTGTTCAGTCATGGATGTGCTTGGAGTTATTTTTCATGTGTTCTCAAAAAGACTTATTGACCTTTATTTCTTTCCTTTTTAGTCTACATGCTCATTTTGCAGTAATTCCTCACTTTTTTTAGACCTATATCGTGTATAGTTAGACCATGACAGAATCAGCATTCAGCTACAGAAAAATAAGTCACTGCAGAAAAAGTTTAAAACTACAGGAAAAAAACCCTTCTTAGCCTTACCCTACACTTCTGTGCTTTGAAGTCACAGGTGAAACAAACCCACAACTGCACATGACAATTATCAGTAAGCCCCAAGGCCGAAGTTTAATCATTGTGAAGCCTGTAGCCTATGGCTAAGAACATTAAATTGACTGAGAGAAGTGGCCTTTCACTTAGCAGATTAATAAAATTTTTTAACTCTTTACTCACTACAGATAGTGAGAAGGAGTGTAACTCAGAATTGCTACCAGCAGAAAAATCAGGGACTAAATATTGGTATACAACACTCATGTACAAGTGTCTGCCTGCCACTTCTGGGCTTTAAAAGTTTTCAATTTTACTCACATCTATAAATAAGTACACCTTCTATGCATGGAAGAAGATACAGCTGATGTCAAACTGGATGCTTTTTGGGTTTTTCCTGTTCTTTGTTTGGGTATTTTTGGAGGGTTTTTTGATTTGGATTTTTTCCATCACAAGGCACAGCACTGAATGTAAAAATTAATAAGAAGAAACCAATATACATGGGAAAGATTATGTGTCAGATGTCATCGATATTAGTGGTCCTGATTCTGTATCAAATTGCAGAGCCACACTAACTTCTCTAGAGCTTCTCTCTAAAAAAAAATGAAAAATCATAGGAGATTTTGTTTTATGGAAAAATTATTATGTATTCAGTGTTCCATGATGCAAATAAAATTTGCAGATAATAAATTATAATTTACTGGCATCCTTGTTCAATGTTTATGCTTTCTATTTTTGACTGCCTTTCCTAAATTCCCCTTAATATTGCACTGAGTATTGACTGTGTACAGATTATATAGTTTAGTCCAACAGTTTTAAAATATTTTGGCTGTTACAAACTGTGAGACAAAATAACAAAGCTGATGAAATAATAATCTCATATGTCCACATTCACCTATTACCTACTTCTAATCAGTACTGTGACTTCAGAGAACCAACTCACTGTCCATTACTCCTTTGTTTGCAGCTGCTAAATATTTTTATGTGTTTTTAAACAAAAACTCAAGTTTAGTATTATCAGCATTATTTTTCAGTATATATGATGAATGTTTTCTTCACAGAGAATCAGTAGGTACTCATGAGTGGGGTAGAACTGAGTTTTGTGTTTGGAATGCAATTTCACAACACAGCCTCATTACTGGAATGTGATACATTCTAAATATTCCAAAAAGCCCACCTTAAAATCCCATGTATTTTGTCATTTAAATTTTTTAAGGTTTGCCAAAGTCTGAGATTTGAGCACCATGCAGTATAAAAAAATCCTTAATGATTTCCACTGTTAAAACAGCTGGCTGCAGATCCAAATCAGTCAATATCAGCAACAGACTACATATCCTATCCCCAACCCTGGGGTCGATCTCTAAGGCCTTACATCAAAACTTCATGAACACTCTTTCATATTAAAAACTGCAGCTGTGTAATTTCCAAATACTTCTGCAATTCTCCTTATAGTACAATAAGGCAGCACTTTTACAACAGAACAGATGATTTTGCAAAAGAGGGCATTCAGACAGTCATGATGAAAATAGAGGATTGAATGCTGGGAAGAGCATCCTGGCTGAAGAGTTAAAAACATACTAAATCTTACTAAACCATACTAAAACTAAACTTTCATTAAAATGTAATGAAAAGCAAGAGCCTATTCCTCTAATTATTTTGAAGTAATAATAAACAACAGTATACCTACATTTGAAAATTGAAACTCATTTTTTTCTCATTTATTCAAATAATTGAATGGTACATTAATGTGGCTGTCTGCTATCCCTTTATAAATATGTGAACCTGACCTCAATATTTGGAGTCTTCTTGGTACAATTTTAAAGTAAATATGGAAAAACTGAAAATACACGTTTCCTCATTTCCAAAAAAAACCCAATCTTCACCTTTTTAACAGCCATACTTTTATGACATCAGATTTTCTTCTTATCTGTATTTTTAATATAGATATATATGAATATACACTGTCTGAGAAAAAAACAAGAAAAACTAAAAATAGGTCATTTAAACAAAGTTCTTAATTCTAGCAGAAATTAAGTATAAAAAGTATGATTCCTGGTTAAAGATGTGCAGATTATGTGTTTAATCAATGTTCATAGGTGAAAGCAATATACCATACCATTGAAGAGTAAAATTCTGTGGAACAGTAGCAACAGAAGGTGGCTCAGTGGTCGCATTTGCACAGGTGGCTTTAAAATATGTTCTCTGTCAACTATCTAATACCTCAACCTGCTTTCATTGAAGTTGATGGCAAAATTCCCATCGAATTCAGTGGGAGCAAGAACAAAGTTCTTATTATGCTTTCAGAGAAATTAATCTCCTCTTCAGTTCTCATGTAGTATACATATGCAGCCTATAGTTAGAAAATGTCATATAATTAGTGTTTAAGAAAAACACTTGCAAGAAAATAGTGCAAGAAAAACACTTGCAAAAGTAGACACTAACTGAACATCTGATAAACTTAAAAATATTGATAGTCCTTGTTTTCTTTGAACTTTTGTACTGCACAAACTGCTATTGACTCTGTGAGTCATACATATGAGTTTAGGAAGTATTTTCCAATTGTTAACATTATGCAAATCTATTTTATGTTGAGTAATGCAACGAATTTTATTTGGGATTTCTAAGTTTGTTAAAAGAGAAGACACACAGACATAATTAGAGAAGTGGAATAAATTATAAATTATAAATCAAAAATTAAGATTGCATAAATATTTTCAGAGCTCAGCCCTAACTCTTAGTGTGTCCAATCACCCCAGTAAACAAAACATTTTTAGCAACAAGTACCAGAATCTATTATATCTGTGGTTATCTTTGTGTCATTTTTCTGCAGTATAATCCAATGGGATTTGGCATCATTCCATTGCTTTATTGTAAGTATTATAGTATATAGTAATTATTTTTCTGTCATTTTACCAAGCATTTAGATAGTTGATGTTGCACACTTTGTGTACTCTGCCATATCGGTTATTGTGGTTGATACCAAAGGAACTGTCCTTCCTCTATAAACCATTTTTATAAAGCACACAGCTATAATACTCTATGCTTTTATAGTTTTTGATGTTAAACACCGACAAGAACAATGAGATTTCAGCTATGAGTGATTTTAAGTATGTGTTCTTTAGTTCTAATTGTCGGGCAGCAGGGTTTCAGGTCTCTGCACACAGCATGTATAAATAATTCATTCTTTGGGTTGTCCAGGAAGATTCCAGTCAGTCACCTGCATAAACTAATTAACGGACATTAACAATCAGCTTGAAACCAGGTGACTGACTGATGGAACCTTCACAATTACATATTTGAATAACAGTTACAGAAGCCCTTCAGATGGAAGCTTTGGACAGTTTGGCATCTCCTCTGTCTAATTCATTTTGGATGCCTGTGTCGAGTAACACACTGTGTGGAGTCTCCAAGGGGCTCACCTAGGTCATTCCTCCTCCAGACACGACTTAATTGTGTGTAGGTGAGACACTTGGAGACAACAGAAACTCTTCCTGCAGAAATAGCTGCATAGACAATTTTTCTATGTAGAAGTTTAGGAGATGTTTTGAGTGCATTTGAAATGTATCAACAGTAATGGATTGTGATAATGACTGGAGATCTGATTCTCTGTGCAAGTATTACATCACAACAAGATTGCTTTTTACCCAGCAGTGAGTATCAGAGTATCAGAGTGAGTCAGTAACATAAGTAAAAAGCACCTAATGACATTAAAATTCTTGAAATTACTCTTCCTGGCCTGAATCTTCAGAAGACATTTTCCTGCTTTTCTCTAGGTTCTATGTGATACCTGTCTGTCTCAGTTTGTAATCTGCCCCAAAGAGCACTGATTTTGTTTAAGCAACAGTATGGAGCTCCTAATGTTCTTTTTGCAGATCCGAATTGTTCTTTAGCTTCCATTGACTGTAGTGTCAACACACAGAGATCAACATTTAAATATATTGACTCCCACTTCTCCTGTCAGGTCATGAATTACTCTTCTACATTCCACAAATGCTTGCTTTGATATCCATTGAATAGAGCAGGAGCTTATACACCTACATTAGACACCTCAGTATCTCGACTCCCATCCCCCATGCTAGTATCAACTGGTCTGAATCTGCATGGAAAAAGTGATACCTGATACCTTCCAGGTGTTCAACTTAATAATGGCAAAGAAAATTATTTTGGGAACCAGCTATTGAAAACTGAAATTAAATAGGTACTAAAAATAATGTTACACTTTTAACACTAAGAGCAGCTATCTATTTAATGACCTTATTCTGGCAGTTCTTTAATAGAATCAAACATCTTTCTTGAAGAAAACAAATTTTCTTCAACTGTCTTGCTTAGAACAGTTGTGTTTTTTCCCCTGCACATTTTCTGACAAGTCTAAGTTAATTAAGAATCTAAAACTTTTTGTTATTGCTATTTTGATGAGGATACAGCAAATCTTTTTCTTATCAACTACACAAAAGGGAAAATAATTCTGTCAATCTGGATAATGATTCTGCATATTGATCAAACATATTCCTTATTAGTTTTTTGAGACAGAAGACTGCAGTTTAATATCTAATGATTATTCTTATGTCAATCTGAGCAACGATAATTAGAGTGTGATTAACATTGTGATTGAGATCTGTGTCTATTTCTTTTCCTCAGATGTTTTTGCCAAGTTATCTCTCTGGCTGAAGTGCTGGTACAAATTGCTGGTTCAAATTTATCTCATCTTTAAAATCTTGTACTTAATGATTAAATGCCAGAATTTTTATACAATTATAAGTAATATGAACAAGACTATTCTGACTGTGGCCGACATTTTTAAAGGTTTTTTTCTTTTCTTTGATGCTGTCTAATCTTTCACATCTATTATCCTGTACTTTTAATAGTACCTATGTATTGTGTCTTAACAATTCCTAGGTGTACTCAAGGTTCATGAGCAGACTTTTCAGGATCCTTTCGGGAACACTGAATTCATTGCAATTCAGCCCTCGAATAGAAGCTCCTGAAAAATACATGTTGGATGAGCATATTCTGCTATCAGGGTCTTTTCAATTATGAGGTCTGAAAGGTTCTTAAATAGGACATTAGTAAACTTCCCAGGTTGATGCAGCCTAGTACAGGATGCTCTTTGCAACCATCAAACTTGAGACAGCTAAGAGTTCAGTATCACCAAACTTTGCCCTGAAAAAATATCTTTAAATGCCTCCACTTGAACATTATCATACCTACCCAGAATGATTTGGATTAGAAAAGGGTAGCATTTGGCATCTGCTCACTGCCTGCCTAGATCTAGAACCTATGCAAAGCAATATCCATCAGGGGAACATTTTATGCATCATTTTTACATGATGAGGACATTGTGTCTGTACATTTCAAAATAATCTAGTCGGAGACAGAGGAAGGCAGTGTTGAGGATCACCTATTTGTCCTGTGGCTGCTTTATTACTGTGTAGAAAATAATCAAGGTCCAGGGTATATGATGGAAAAAAGAAATGAGGGCACACAATAAACTGCCTTGTGATGTCACACGTCAGCTGCCTAGGTTCTTGACTCTACTTCAGAAATGTTTATGCATTTCATAAATTAGAGACACTGTTTTGATTTACTCAAATGTAATTCCATAAGAAAAACAGAATTGTAAAAGAAGAGGAAAACAAGGACCTACTTATGAGACTTTCTTTTGTTTTCAAATATTTTAAAGCCTTTAGACGTCTTTACATTTCTTTTAAATAATTTTTGTGGACTTTCTTTTAAATGTGGAATGAAACTTCTGGCAGATGATGTGTAAGGAGCATTTTTTCTTTTTTCTGGATTAAAAAAGCTTGAGAAAAGAAGGGAAGATAATTTTGTCTTTCACTTTTGATGTAAAATAACCATAGAGTATCTTCTTCAAGTATTTACTGATCTATTCTGCCTTGCATTTCCCACTTTCTACTAATGGGTCTATGGAGAGTCTGCTGCAGTCTTCTGGTTTCGCTACTACTTGTGACGCTGTGAACACAAGACTTAGGAGACCTGGAATCTTTTCTTGGGTCATCCATTTCACTGTTTCATGTACTTGGGATGCCTTAATGCATCGGCAAATTTTCTCCCACTGCATGTCTTGTTATGACTTAAAGTTTTACCAGGTACGTAGGGACAAATCTTGTAGCTGCTCAGTGTGAAGAAGGAAGGATTAATGGGAACTGGCCATTAATCACTGGTCTAACTCGGGGAAAAGCAAAAGAGAGCTCTGAATGCACATATCAACAAAACCAGCCACAGCCTAAGGAGGATCAGCTGAGCCTGTCCAGGACATGAAGGGGAAGCTGCCCCCAAAGAGGATTCAGGCAGCAGACAGATCACAGCACTACCTATGGAATTTTTTTTCATGTCAAACCAAAGATATTGGCCAGTGCTTTTGGGAGAATGTCAGAATTTCCAAAGGATTTTTTACCTGACCAGCCTTTTGACAAGGTGTTCTATAAATATGAATGATGTGGATATATTTTCTCAGTGAACTCCATGCATTTCTGCCCTCTAATTTAATAAGCACTGTTGAATAAATAATAAATTGAAGATGGTTTGTAACTAATTATTTATTACTCCTTTGGCTAACAGGGGCTCATCGGAACAGGTGTGGTCTCCTACCATGTATGCATGTGGTACCATGCTCATCATGCTGAAAGCCTCTAATCACTAATGTTTTACAATTAACAACCAGGATTAAAGCAAGAAGTCAATCCAAACAAAAATAATTTATACTTTTCCTAAATCTGAACTTAATGGACCTTAACTTACTCTGATAAACAATAACATCACTGGGTAGAAGTAAAGGACCTGCATCTGATCACATTGTCAGTTTAGGAAGCCATTATGTTCTGAAAGTGAAAAATCCCAAACCTTCCCTCTCTATCAGGGCTTGAAATAGGTCCTCTGAAATGAGAGGTAACAATGTCTATTAGATACATATCTACCCATCCAGCTATTCATCAATGTTTCTGGAATCATAGATTAGAAAAAATATACTTTTCAGCAAGGTAAATAATGCAAAATAATAATAACAACAAAAATGTTTATCCTTGGGGCTGTAGTTACTGACGCACTCAAAAAAATTTTTTCTAAAATATTGCAAATGGATTTAGATTCCCAATTCATGGTGTCAAGGAAGGGAAAAAGCAAATGGTATCTTGACTTCAGACTAAGGCTTTGGAAATTCAGATGAGTGAAATGAACCAGACCTAAGAGCAGTTATTAACTTTATGCTGTACAGATAATGGCAAAAGCAGAAGTAATGCAGGGAGCTTTTCCCACAATTCCCTACAAAATTAAAAAGTTATACAACTCCCTCTGTTAGCTGATTTCATTAGGGTGCATTTAAATTAGAACAAAGTTCATTTTGTTAGCCTTTAGCAGACTCCATTAGGACAGTTTGGTTTTGACTTGCAACAATGTATGCTTTCTCTTGCCAGGGCATTCAATTTCTTCTCAAATTAATTTAAATCCTCCCTTGTAATTTAAAATTTTTATTTGTCATTGTCAAAGACACATCAATTATCTCTGGCTCTGCCCTCAATTTGGCTGCAAGAATCAGTCTCTTGGTACTATTTAAAAACTTGTTAGGAATTTTAGGAAGGGATACTGAGCAATCTAATGATAATTATTTTTTTTATTGTTAGTTGAGTAATCATGTAACCTTTGTAAAGGAGTCTGATAATGGTCCTATATTCTACAGGAATATAAATTGTATAGACTAAAAACATAAAATGTGACTTGGTTGGGAGCTTCTAAATAAATATAGGATACGAACTAACATAAGTGGAAACTCTGCTTTATAGGCAGGAAAGTTAATTTTCATACCTTTGTTTTGATTTTTATGTCTCATGAAGACCAGAAACTCATTTATTTTCTTTCATTATTTTTTGCCTAGACTGAATTTTCACAATAATTTTCATTCTTTATCAGAAGTTCCAATATCACAGTTACATAACCATCTAGCAAGAATTCTGATAATGGCAATGCTCACTCTCATGTCCTCTTCAAATTCCATATTGATGAGAACACACAGTCCTTTCAGATGTGTCACTCTTTCTGTCAGTAGCTTTTTTGAATGTGGATATGACCATATGTGCTGACTTAATGAATTATGAGCTGTACAGTTATATGCCTGCAGAGAAGACAAGGACTGCAGGATGCAGGATGCCTGCAGGATATGGTTTGCCTTCATTAAAAATTCTCAGACATATGACCAAATACAAACTATGGATTCAACTTTAGTAATACTCATAGTAAAGAAAAGTTCAATGAGCTCATTCTTTCTCTAGAGAACCTATTTTTTAATAAAAACAGTTGAAGCTAATGTATTCCTTTCCCACAGGGGCCCATAGTCTATCAGAAAATACATTTTTCCCATGAACCCCATAAGTTTTTAGCGTTACAGGACACAGTCTCTGTGGTAAACAAGGTCACTGGTTCTTTTACTAAACAGAATTTCACCCCTCAAGGATACTCATTCAACTAATGAATTTCTAAACTAATTATGTCTTTATTTCCTCTTTGTAAAAGAAAATATTTAGATGGAAAGGAGAAGGTCATGAAACAATTACTGAAACTGTGTGTCATCAAGTGCAGATGTATTTAGCACTGGTCTAAATTTCTCACAAGGTTTTCGTTTTAACCACAGGAAGCCCAGAAGTTCACCCCAAGAATTCAGGATACATCCAGGCTGAAAATTTGAATAGTCATGGTCTTGTGGCACTGTTACATAAGGAGAAGCAGCATCTAATCTTTTGGTGAGAAGATTAAGTCTCAATCTCATCTTAGTTTTATTACAGAGCTCTACTTTATGTATGCTTGGAAGGTAACCACATAAGAATTTACTCTTCTTTTCTCACTTTTTTTCCTTTATTTTTTTAATGCGATAGAGGACATATTTTCTCCTCAAGTGTCTATATAAATAATTCAGAGGAGAAAAAAGAAACTTCATAATAGGAATGAGTGACAAGAGGGGAAGCAGGAGTTCACAGTCTCTGGGACTGGCCACGTTCTTCGGGATTTGGCACAAATCCAAATCAATTCACATTCTCTGTGCATATCTTCCCTTTACACAGAAGAGCTGCTAACTCAGCAGGGTGCTCCTCTTCAATCAGTGTTGAGCTGACTGGGGCTATGGTTTAGGCACACTGATAATTGTCAGTCTGGAAAGAAGGTAAAGCAAGTACTGCAATTTTCATTTGAACACTTAAATGCTTGAGAACAATCAAGTGTTTTACCCCAAAATTCACCCTTTCAGAACTTGGAAGCAGATTTTTCTCCAAGATGAAAATGAAAATGTTAAAGAAGTCAGAAAAGTCAGAAAATGAACTTGTTAAAAACCTTTGTGCAAAGATGAAGCTATTTAGGTAAAAGTTAATTCTTCATGCAGTCATTCATGCACCTCAGATACAGTTAAAAGGGAAAGAGATACTACTAGTATCCAGGAAACAAACTGCGTAGGCTAGGAATGTATATAAGGTATTTAAGAGACAAAAAATCCCCCCAAAACTTGACAGACAGGTTGAATGCAAGGACATCACCAATAATATACAGGAATATTTTCTGAGAACAAGAATCCTTGGCAGTTATTAATGTAGCCCCGTAGCCCAGTAAATGTAGTGTTGCCATCACTTTTAACAGGTCATAGGATCAGTGATGAGGCTTGCCAGGCTTTATCTGAAGTTGCTCTGCCCTACAAGGGATTTTGTTTCAACTTCTTTAGATATAAAGACCATTTTATAGTGACCACACCTGATCAGGTTTTTTTCATTATATAATTTTCAGGTAAAACCATGTGCTTATATCTTCAGAAGAAAACTGCTCTGCATAGAATGATATATTCAGCAAAGAATGTAATACTTGTAACTCCAGAATACTGATGTAGTGCAGAATACAGGCATGGTATTTCAGCAAAGGCCTTGAAGTGAGGATGCCGAATGCAGTGCTGAGGAGTAAAACTTAAAGAAAATAAATGAGACACATAGGCGACACTAGAAACCACTGAGATACAAGCACCACATGAAAAATCGAGACAGAGGATGATGTAAATTTGATTTTGAGAATGAAGAACAAGCATCTGACATAATTAAGACATGCTATATCTATCAAATATAAATTTTACATGGAGGTGAGGACCAACGAAGAAAGAGAAACAGTTGAGTATGAGAGAAAAAAATTTAAAATGGTTTTAATGTATAAAAATGTCCTGTATTAGAAAGAAAGGAAGAAACTGTCAACATCATGATCCTCCCTATGAGAGGCCTGGAAAATGATCAGTTTGTTGTAAGCCTTCCTCCACATGTTCAGAGAGAAACCACTTAGAAACACGAAAAGTGTGACTGTCAAAGTAGAAATAAATATTAAAGAATAGTAAGTGTAACAATTGTAATTGCATTGTTAGTGATATTTTCCACAATACTATATTTTTTTCAATAATTGCAAAATCTGGACTTAAACTGTTAGGATTTCAATGTCGCTAAAAATGTATGTGACCTAGCTTTACATATTAGATGTGTTTCCTTTTTGTTTCAAAGAGGGTTTCAGTAAATACTAGTACCTGGGACTAATTTTTGACAGTAGGTTAAAATACCTTATACATTAGTGAGATCTCTAGTTCTCTAAAGTTACTAATGTGAATGGTTAAAACCAAAGATTTTTAGAGTATTACAGATGTTATTTGATAAATGTTATTTATCAGCATATGCTATGTTTTTCAAGGGAAACTCCAGGACAAGGGTAATACATCATATTATAAGACTTTTCAGAATGCCTAAACAATGTATTATCTGTTCTGTTCAATTATTTCCACAAGATTGAATGTTTAATTACCCTGTTTTGAGCAGTTGCATACTATAATAGTAATTAGGAACCCATTATCCTCAACATTAGCTCTAGTTCACTGTTACCTCTCCGTTTTCTGTCAAAACCAGAGAAGGTAAATTGGTGCAATACCGTGAGCAAGATCTGCATTCTTGACAAAAGCATATGAAGACCAAAAACTATGAAGAACAGAGCTAAAAAATAACACAGAAAATCATTGTAGAAATATAAACCTGCTTTCAAGCAAGCAAACTATTCACAGACTGCAGTATTAAAACCCAGTCCAGCATGATGTTTTTCACGATCACTTTTAAAGATTGAAAGGAAATGGGTTGATGGAGATGGAAAGACTAAGTTTTGACTGTATCTGAAATTCTCTTTGCTTCAATATTTCACTATGTATCTCTCTGTTGCTTTTCTCAGATGACAGACTTCAGGTCAAAAATAGTCCTGAGGCCTGCAATGTTCAGATGCATTCACATTAGATGCCCATGGAGCCGGGCTACGGCTGCTGTCCACCACAAGATTTTTCTGGAAGCCTTATATTGTTAAGTCTCAAACCTATCTTTAGGGGCAACTGGATGAGTACCAGCCACCTGAACGATGTGTACTATGTGATGACTACTATGAAACATCCTATTATGTCAACCTTTAAACTTTTATTATTTATCTTAATTAACATTTTCCCATATTTAGATTTCCTGCTGTTTTCTTTCTCACAGCTTCCTACTATAAGGAACATAATTTGATATAAATTGAAATAATTAAAATATGACTGACCAAAGAAACAAACTACTGGAGGTTATTTTTGTTCCTTAAGCCGTTAGTTTAAATTTTGCTGAGGGGCTAATATCTATTTCTTAGATTTATGTCTTTATCTTTAATTAATCTGTTTATGCTTGCCGGAGACTTCCCTGTCCTGGGTTCTCCCACAGTGTCTAAAAAGTCCTTTTCTCATCAGCTGTCTGAGCCGAAAAAGCACTCTGGAGTCATCAGTTTGTGTTCTCAAGGCAGTTTATTAGTTCCTTATCAAAAGTAGATTTCTCTGCCCTGCCGAGGTCGACAAAGCAAAACTTTCAGAGACACACTGTGCACTGCGCACTCCCTGCCCTGCAAGGGAGATCGAGGCACACTGTGTCCTGTAAGTGAGATCGAGGCACACTGTGCCCATCCCGGGTCAGCTCTACTCTTTTATACTATCAACTACATATCCAATGTTTACCATTAATTCCCAATTCGTGACCCTTACATTACATTGCCCAGCTCTCTGACAAACCAATCCAAAAGTGCCAACATCACCAAGAAGATGGAGGTTAGAAAGAAGAAGAAGAGATAACATGCCACGTGAAAGAATTCTCCATCTTGACTCTCAGACCCCCCTGTCCAGAATCTCAAACCCCCCTGGACACGGGCCCAAATCTTTCCCTTTGCATCTATAATTACTGCTATTGTACTCTTTAAACTCTGGTGACTTGCAATTCTTCTTATAAGTTGGTAATTTGTCTCATGGATTAAAATCAAAGCCACAGGCATTCTCAGTATCAATCCAGGGTCTCCAACACCTCTGGCAAGGCTGAAAAGCCTCCTGACCAGGGCCTGGATCATTCTGAGATGCCACAGGAACCCCCTGGGTTCCAACAATGCTTCTGTGAAGGGTTTAATCCATTCATGTGAAATTTTATTAAAATTACGATTCTCTCATAATCTTTCCAATCATCATATGCATTTTCATATTAACACATATTTAAGATCCCAAATAGGTTAACTGACTTCGACAAAATGCCTGTAGTTTTCCTGCCAACCACAATAAGGTGGACACCTCAGCCCTCAAGGTAGGAAAGAAGTGAAGAATGCTGTGACTGATGAAACTTAATAGATTTAGATCTGACCTCAGCCTTTATTTTCTCTGTCATCTTATCTTCTCCTGAGTCTTCACATTAGAGATGCTGCTCCCTGTTACATCTGTCACAGTGGGATCCTTGGCCCCTTCATCGTGGCTGTCACTGAAAGGACACGCTATCGAAAGTGTTGAGGGAGATTTAATCTCTCTGTTGCACAGCTCAATGATTTAGTAGGTTCAGCAATGTGACACACTGAATCAAGTCTGCCACTGATGTTAGGAGTCTCTGACTACTTGGTGGTTATGTGTGCTTTTGTTGAGCAGGTTATGCTACATAAAAGGAAAATGTGGGCAGTCAAGTAGGGTAGAACCACTTACAGCAACGTGTTGTGAAAATTCCAAACTGCTTTCATGCATTTCAATAAACATTTTTCTCAAGCATACAGCGATTCATCTAGAAAAACTTCCTTTCAGGAGATATATCCTTTTGTTAGGGTCTAGATACATCAAATATTGTTGTCTAGATAGTGTTAAATAATGGGGATGATTGTCTTCTTATTGTGGACAGAAGCATAAATAGAAAAGAAAAGCATGACAGCTGTTGCTGCAGATAATCTCAGCTGGAAGTAAAAATCAGTTAGGTTAATTATTTTATAGATGGTTGACCTCATAGTAGAAGTTATGTAGTAATAGCACTTGGAAACAAAATAAGTTGATTTTTATGACCATGGGACCCTCTTCAAGGACTGAAGACTTCTAAGCGATGGAAAAGCACCCTTGCCAGCTGGCCTACAAGACAGGTGAGGAGAGCTAAACTAGAAATTACAGTGAAGGGAGATGTCAGCCTTCAGTTGAGTGAGAAAATGTGAGCCAGGGTGAGAAGCAAATGATGCAGGGTGATGTGAGCAAGACAGGCTTAATAATCAACAAAGTAAAACAGAAAAGGGCAAATCCCAATGTGCTCGCACAAATAAGGGAGAGCCAAGAGAAAGGCATGATGGAAGAAAATTTCATACTTTTTCTAGGAAATTGGCATGAACAAGTGCCCCTCTCACATGCCTGTGCATTAATGTATGTAGCATGATGAACAAAAGGAGGAATTAAAGGCCTGCACACAGTTGCAACATAGATTTGGTGGGACATCTCACACAACTGGATTGCAGTGAGTGATGGGTACAGGCTCAATAAGGACCTGCTGGGAAAGGGAGTTTCCCTTTGTGTGAAAGAGAAATGGGAACAAAAACAGGTGTACCTAGGTGACGTGGCCACCGGAGCCTGGGCTAGCCCAGAGAGGTACACCTGTGCCACACCGGGTGCAGGGAACTGCTTCAGTTTGGGGAGAACTGAAGGCAGAATCTTTTGAGCCACTTGCTCAACAGCGTAGAGTCTCTCACCAGCATCAGGAATCAGATAAAGAAGAAGGAGGATGCTACCTGCTGCAGAGTTTCAACAACGTGTGTTTATTAAATTTGGAATTTCACAGCAGGAGAGGCCCTGAGCACCTCTGTGGATGGGATTAAATATGACCAAAAACTGGTGGGAGGGCACAAATAAGTGACCAATTGGGAATTTCTGGGGGAGGAATGAGGGAATTTGTTTATAAGTCTAGGGGCAATTGGGGTAGCAGGGAGGAAGGGGGAGGTCACATGGACCAACAGGGCATCAAAGACTAGGGGAATCCCCAGCAGGTGTTATGGTTAGGGATTGGCTCAGGATGAGACTGAAGCTTTGGGAATGAAGAGTAGGGTTACAATGACAGATAGGGAAGGAGTTAGAACAAAGGGTGGGCATATAATGAGGGACAGCTTGGGGGAAGATATAACTGAGACAAACCAACCTTAGGGAAAACCCCGGGGGAACATAGGAGTGAACCATTAAACACAGAACTGTAAAATATAAGCATTGAAACACCTAGGAACAGGAAAGGAAATAACTCCAGTGCTAGTAGCTGCAAATCTTTTTGTTCAGCTCAAATACTTCCATCTCACAGTGGTCAGATAGATTAGAGGGGTAAGAAAGTGCAGCAAAAGGAGACTATGTGGAAGGTCAGAGACTGCTTTTCTGTTTAGGTCTGGCAGCCCACCAAAGTCAAAACACCACAACTACCTCCGGCTTTCTTTTAAGATATAGAGGCAATTTCTAAATACTATCCTTCACATATGACATTTATCCATGAGATAACTGCAAAGCATTGAAAAGGAGCTTGACTAGATATGGATAACCTTAGTCATCTATGACCAGTTTTATTTTTGTGACAAGCATGATCTTTTGAATTCTTTATTATTTAGTCACCAAAAATAATAAAGCCTAAGCTTCCTGACCTCTGTCTTCTACTTTAATTCCAAATCAGAATAGTTCATTTACCTTTTTGTTGCCAAACTGACATGAGTCAGATGGAGAAATTTCTTGTAGATCACAGAGCTGTGTCTACAGTCATGTGATCCTTCTTGCAGAGTGAGAGATATGAATGGGTCAAGATAAGGACAATCACAAGAAGATCACAACAATTATCATCACAGCAAAAAGAAGCATGAATAGGAGCTAGCAGAAAATTAGGTTACTGCCAACTAAAAGAGATTTGGATAGTGACAGAAACTAAAACAACTGCATAAACACACTCATAGACACACACGTATGTTCTCAGTCTCAGCTTCACTCCTGTCTCATTTCCTCTACCTCTTCCATGTCCCTGAGCTATGCAAGACTGATGGGAAAAGAGGGGTTATGGTCAGACCATAACTGTTTTGAAACAGTATTTTGCCTTTCCTTAACTGTTTTCCCAGAGTACTTCCACTGGCTGAGGGGCCCAGCCATGCCCTGCAGTGAGTGTGTTGGAGCCCTCTGGATGCAGCTGTGTCCAGCCCAGAGCAGTCTCTGCCTCTCCTCACAGAGACCTCCTGCAGCCCCTGTGGCCAGTGCCTGGGCATGGGTGCACAGTACAAGAAAACAACATAATTAGGATAAAATAGGAGAGCAGTATTTCCTTATTATTATGAAACTGTACTCTCTAGTAGGTTTTCTATGCGATCATATCATGCTTTGAAAAATGTATTTGTACTCATGAGATCTATGTGATACTCATAGATCAGTAACTGAGGGCCAAGAGCTCCAAAATCAGGGGTGATTCCTATAGCAGTTACATTGTTCTCAAGTCAGCTGGATACACTCGATGATTAAAACATTGTGCAGGCTCTCTGTGCTACTTAAAAGAAAGGATAGGTAAAACTTTTTAGCAAAGGTAATAGCAAAATTTTGGAAAGTGTGTAATCCACAGTCAGAACACATTCACTGTGTAGACTTCAACTCTTGTAGGTCTCTGGAGATGCATATGATCACCAGCAAATTGAAGGCTGCAGGGTTTTTAATTGCTTGTTGTCAGTGCATAGAGGTTGTATTTCATGCCATGAATTTTAAGTTGTCCATCCTTCCTTTTTTCCTAATTATATGCATATGCACAAGAAAGGTACAGAGTAAAATCAAGTTATGAAGTTGCAATAACACCTCTTGAATAATATGTCATAAACATTTCTCTGTTCTAGCATTTTTTCTACATAGAATTGTAGGTAGGAAGGGGATCCCAAATGTTGTCTTACAGGTTTAGTCCAGATTTCTTTTGGCATGTGTTCAATGTACTGCTTTCTGCCATAAATAAATTTAGCCTTAAGGAAAAATAGAAATGGCCTAAAATAGTAAATCTTTTAATTTGTGGATCTGAAAATAGGAAAATATCCAGCTGATGCACTGGAAGTTGAGTGGTATACAAAAATACAAGGAACTCTAATTTGAATAATTAAAAAACAACAAGTGAGATAAAAATGAAAGCAATAATTAAACTACTGCATTTTTCAAAGACAGACCATTTTATGCAGATGCCTAGGAATAAGTATCAATCTCTATGCTGCACCTATCTTTCCTGTAGTTCAAAGCTCAGATCTGTTGAATCTCCAGGCAAAGAGGTTTGTCTTTCCACTGAGGAAGGCTTCCTGACCTACGACACCAAAAAATAAAAAGTGCAGAGTAGAAATATCACAACTCTGAAAAGCTTATTTGGGGAAATAATGTTTCAAATACAACATCCAGTGTTAATAAGGCAGTGCCTTCATGTTCAAGCAACATCGAAGTGAACCCTCTGCAGAAATCTCAAGAATGAAGGTTCTTAAGAATCGGTCATATAAAACTTAAAAATGTAACTAACATTAATTACATAACTTTTAAATATTTTATTTACTTTGAGCCTGTTCTTACACAAACCTGAAAAATAAAGGGAGACTTAAATTCAATGTAATATTAGGAATCAAAATTCTCTGCTAATTTCTTGGAAAGTTTTGGTCAAATTCTTATTTGAAGAATTACATTCCCAGAACAAGCTAGTTCAGAATAATTACAAACATTAGAAAGCAAATAATAGAAAAGAACTTTATTAATTTGGCTAAATAAAGGTAGCAAGACTTACAATTTAATCACATTTGTCAAATTTGAATGCCAAGTGCTGTTTGAGTTGTTTAAAAGCTGGTTGACTCATACAAAAATATTCTACCAAGTAGTTTGATAAATACTTTGCTGACAAGATCAGTACTAACATACATCTGCTTCATCAAGAACAGACAGTATGTATGGCATAGAGGGGAAAAAACCCAACAAAATACAGTAATTTGTGGAATCATAGGCCAAAAGCTTTGGAAAAGCCTAAATGGAGATTCATGTCCATAAAAATTTTATTTTCAGCAAAAAATGTTATTTCAGTTGTTCTGCAGGTCATTCTAGACCAAGGATCAGAGTAGCTCCAAGTAGTAGGCCTTTCAACTATATAGAGAAATTGAAGTCTGCCATTGCCAACATCATTTGCAGTCTCTTTCACACTTCATATTCTATTGCAAACACAGTACTAACACAGAAATTACTGTTGGACTCCAAAATGCAGAGAGCTCTCAGAATGTTGGGCCTGAGGGCCAAAACTTAGAATTAAATACAAGGTTTGATTTGAGACCTTAGAAAAAGCTTCCAAACTTGAATGCTAGAAGCAAGAATGTACATTTGGAGTTTAAGTACAGATGTGTTAAACTAAGTAAAGTTTAGAGATTAGAATTTAAGATATAGAAAACACATTAGTTACAAAGGTGATAAGAAGTTCTGAGCTACAGCACACTAGGCCAGCATATCATAATATGATAGGCTGAAAAAGCCCACATTATGGCAAAATATGTAAGATGACTTAATTAGTGATTGGATTGAAAACATAAATATTCTAGCTGGCAGTGTTTTATTGGTTAATAAAACCAACCTTAGAAGGTCTTGTAACTAGAGGTCTTTGGACCTTCTGACCATGCAATGAAGAGTGTGAGCTGAACTCATCCTCCCTGCCTATGTAGAAGATAAGAAAAAATAAATCACACCATCTAAAGCAACTCAGAAGTCCCATCTCTCATTCTTGAAATTCCTGACAATTACTATATTAAAAATCAGTGTATGAGAAATTATTGTGTCACTGGGAAAGATACTGGAATAATCTATATTGTTGGCAATAAAATTCAGCTTATTACACTAGATCAAAAAATGAAAACCCCACGAAGAGTCTTTTAGGGCAGATGATGACTTTCGACACTTTCATTGAAGTAATTCTCCCACAATCAGCACAATAGTTCTTCATAATTATTATCATATCAGTTCATATGAACAATATGAATATAAATTCATACGGTAGATCTGTTTTTTTTTCCAATTTCAGTACTTTTTTCTCATTCTCCAAGAAAATCCTGTTAAGTTTCTTTGATCTATTTGCCATGCTTATGTTTACAGCAACGTTTATAATGCAAAACATTCATAAGTTTTTCTTGCTGTGCTAGAAATTATCCTCAATTAATAAAAGGGCTCCGAATTGCACAAACAGAATATAAACAAAAGTTGTAAACAACATCAGTGTTGAAAAAACTATTTCAATACAAAAAAGAGATATATTATTTGTGAGTGTCTATATCTTCCAGGAGATTATTTGACTTATTCCCCTTAAAATCAGTCCTCCAATCAGGATGTTTCTTGCTGATACAAATTTTGAAAACTGACATTAAAGTGCTGTGTTTTCAGTAATTATAACAAAAAAAGAGAAAAGAGAAGTATCAGTAAATTATTCCTACATTTCTCTGTGCCCTCAAGACTCTGTTATTCAAGTAAAATCTCCATTTGATTTTCATTATGGAATGAAAATTATATATTATTAGTAGTAACTATCTAAGAAATTAGTTTTAGATCTAATCCTGTGGGTCCAGCTTTTCAAGCTTTTTTTCCTTATCTAAAATAGATTCATGTTAATTTTTTATCGTTTAATTATTCCTTTCTAAAGAACACAGAAGAAGAGAAAAGCCTGTAGTGAGACATTTGAAGAGCGATGATTTAAGTACTTGCAACATTTTTATTTCTGAGATATTTTACTTTAGTGAAACAGTCAGTGGACATAAATGAAAATTCATCCACTGTGAAGAATAGTGTATCTGATTTTACATCAAATATTGTGTATTCCTTGTGGGATATGGCTGATTGTGCATAGAAATATTGGTCCGTGTGCCCGAATGTTGTATTTTTCAAGAATATAGCTCAGAGGCAAGTCAACAACAGCACTATTTGATTTGTTGCTTGCCTAGACAAGGAGTTAGAATCTATATTTCTTCACATACAATATTTTTATTTGCCCTTTCTGTAACTTCTTGAGTTTTACCTAAAAAGTCCGCCTAACAGGTATAATTTTTTATCTGAATTTTCTGCTGACCAGAAGCAATTTTATGCAATTTCTCCATGACAAGTACCATATACATTTGTTTTTTACTGTTAGTTCTCTACTAAATGCCCCATTTTAATAGTAGTTAATAAAACTCATGAGAGTTTTCTGAAAAAATTAACCTATTTCTACCAAAGTCTGAGAACTTCATGATTATGTGTATGTGGAAAATTGTTATTATGTTATTATAGTTAATTTCTATGTAAAATATATTTTTATTGTTCCTGTTATTCCTTTTTTGTTTCACTAGCTATGCAGAAGACTTACATTTTTTGTCCTTTTTGTCATCTGTTACCCCTCTTTCACAGTAAAAATATATGCATATTCCCTTTATATATACACACATTGCTTGCTTCCAGTGCACATTTCTCTGTCGACAAGTTACAGTATAAATAATTTATACATACAATTTATTGCAAGGTAGAAATATGCTGATACGAAAGAGATCCACCTTCTTTCTATTCAGGGAAAAGCAATATAGTATCCAGTGTTGTAATAAACTGCATATTTTGTTAGGAAAGATATTTCGTTGATTTATTTTCCACTTGTGCATTGCGGATTTTCTATAATTCATGTACTGATTTGTTTTATTTTTTTTTTATGTCATAGCTTAAGTTACCAGAAAAGGAAAATAGTTTTTCCCACTCAGTGGTGTGAGCTGTCCTTAGATGTGAGTGAAATGGCTGTACTTAACTGTGTAATAATCCACATTTCATGCTGAGTTAGCAAAGGGAAACAGGGTATCTCTTCAGACATCAGTTTGCTGGATGGCCTTCTCAGAAGGGAAATAAAAAATCACCTCATCTCAAAATCACCTGCTTGAGACTGACCTCCACATGCTGAATCCCTCTGCAGGCAGATCTTAACAGCCATTTATCTCTGACACAGCCCTGGTGCTGACATTTCCCTGAGGGCAGAGAGAAACAGCAATATAGGATGTTATTTCCTTAATAATTAGCAATCCCTCAGTAGATTAGTTCAGCTTTCTTCTTCAGACACCTTGGACATGGTGACCTACTGCCAGGCTCAGCAATTTCTACCCCTGGAGGTATCTGATCCAATGACTGCCTTTCAGGTACCCACATACCCATCTGAGAATCAGTACCATGCTGATGATTTGGGTGCGATGCAGTTTCAATAGCATTTCTCACCTCTTGAAAGACATCCTTTTTCTATTTTGTTTACTAAAGTATGTTATTATGAATCAAGGATTAGAAGATTTAAAAGTTAGAAATGAAGTTAGTAAGATAAAAGTAGTATATTTTGATTAAGGGATTTAACAAGAGGACTAGAAGAAACTAGAGGTTTAATTATTAGCAGATGATTAAAATTGGATTAGCTAGAGCGAAGACAATATACCATGCATTTGATCCAGTTATGGTTTTTAGAAGAAATAGGGAGTACATGTAGTATTGTGAAGAACCAAGAACCGAAAATGCACCTGACCTCTGAGATAATTGGAACCATGAGAGGGAGCCTGGACCATGACTTGGAGAGTCAAGGAGCCCTGGCAACGGTACAAGGTAAAGAGGAAGACGACTGACTTCATCTTCAGAGGACCACTGACCCATTTCAAGAGACAATTGACCCATTGAAGAAGAGGCACTATGCAGCTGTAATGGACATTCATCTCATTTTAATACGAAATGGGGAGAGGCTGGGCCAGGAAATAAATATGTATAGGCGTTTTTGGGACTTTTATGAATATGTAAGGCTTTTATGGATATAAAGGCAAGCTAATGCTTTGGGAATTTGCACGTGGTTTTGGGAGGATTACCTCACATGTGCCCAGCGCTGCAATAAACCTACCACTTTTCAACTTCAATGAGTTTAAGAGTTCCTTTGTCCTGGCACTATTGTGCATCAATTAGTAACTATGAGTAATTAAACTGCTTCCCTCTTGAAATGACAGCTAAAAAATATAGTAGATGTGCTATCTGACACAGGATATTAAGGATCAAGGATTCTGAGAAGATAAAAATACTAAAATTTCATAGTTAAACTGAATTTAAAGATGCCAAGATGGTTAAGGAAGTAACTACCTTAGAAAGGATTAACTTTTGTATAGAAATAATTGATTTTGCTGAAACAGGATCACTTCAATGCAGATTTTAAAGTGTATTAGATGTACTATCTGCTACATTTTGCTGATTGACTCAAATTATCATTCAGAAACAAAGGAAGACTATACCTGCAATAATATTTTTCAGTGAAAAGAAATAAACCAGACATGGGATAGAAGCCATATTGGTTTTGCACACTAAAAAATAAAAAAAAAAAAAAGAAACAAGAACTTTTACAAAGAAACATCTTTGGATAATAAAATGTAAGCATTCAATTGCTGATCCGGGAAATTTAGGTCAAAGATAAGTTACAAAAGGTGAGACATAATACTAGAGAGAAGACAATTATATTCTCCCTTGCAGGCAAATGTGTTGTAGAGATGGAAGACTATTCTATTACTCAGAACCTAAATTCTGTCCTCACCAAAGTAAGTACCATTGAGGTTTCAGTATATTTCTTTTAATTTCACATAATCCAACGGTCACAGCATATTTAGAAAGAGCAAAATCCATTTTAAAATTCTTCTTTCTGGTCTGACAAGTTGCAGGGCCCTGGCATTTCTGTGAATCAACACAGGCAGGAAATCAGGGTGACCACAGAACCACAGCTCAAATGCAAAGAGTAGATTTATTTCATTAGCTCTCTGACTGAACATCCCCAGACCATGCTGAGGTGGAGAGACACACAGAAGCAGGGACACAGGCACCATCAGGGTTGGGACGTCCTAGTGGGCCCTGCTGCCTCCCCGATCTGTCCAAGGGTGTCTCATAGACACACACACACACACACACACACACACACACACACACACATACACACACACCACAGTTTATCACCACACTGTGATCTCTGGGCTTTTGATCTCTCTCAAAAAGTGAGAGCATGTCAGTGAGTGTGTCATCTCTACAGGAATTCTACTTCTCAAAACACACAGAGGATAAACAGCATTAGGCATAATAAATGGAGTTTTCCCACACTGATATTCTCCAGGCTTTAACATTCCCAGTTGCAAGGCCACTTGAGTGAATTTACCATCCTCTTTGCCATTCTTCCCCTTTTAACCCTTCCCTCCCAACAGTATTTATTGTCAATACAGGACTTAAAATACCAGTCTACAGTGAGTGGCAGGCTGGAACCCTTATGGCTGCCTCTTCCAGATGTTCATTAACAACTTGGACGTGGGACTCAAAGGGATACTAAGCAAGTTTGCAGATGATACAAAACTGAATAGAGCTGTTGACTCCCATGGAGGCAGGGAGGTTCTGTAGACAGGCCTTAATAAATTAAAGGACCTTGCAATCACCAACCTTATGAAGTCCAAAAAAGGAAAGTGACAGATTCTGCACCTGGGATGGGGCAACCCCAGATATATGTTCAGACTGGGAAATGAGAGGTTGCAAAGCAGCTCCATGGAAAAGGACCTGGGAGTTCTGGATGATGGAAAATTGAACATGAGCCAACAGTCCCCTGGTAGCCAGGAGGGCCACCCGTATCCTGGGGGCATCCATGAGCCAGGCAAGGGAGGGGATTGTCTCACTCTGCTCTGCACTGGGGCTGCCTCAGCTTGAGTGCTATGAGGAGTTTTGAGCACTGAAGCATAAGAAAGATCCTGTAATTTTGTGAGTTTAAAAATTACTTTATTCACTGGAATAGCGATTTCACATACTAACTACTGTTAGTTGTGCAAAGTATAAGGAAAGAGCTTTAAACAATCACTCAAGAATTTTGCTTCTCCATCTCTGTGTTCATCTCACTTTTGATTTTCAAGAAACATTGGTTTCATTGCTGTCAGGGAAATGGTTGAAAATCTTCTGCAGGTCCTCTTGTGTCTTTGAAAAGAAAGGATGTAATTCCAACCAGTTCTTTGTTATTCTTCCCCATCTCAGCACTGTGGCTTGTAACTTCAGAAGTCAAATTATATTAGAAACACAAGTCCCTGCAACTGTAAAGAGGAGTAAGATATAAGGGTCTGCAGGAGGGAGACCCTTTTAGAGTCTTTCTATGGTCTTAAAATTTCATCTCTCTTTATAAATTTGTATGATATTTCACTCTTTAGGATTATAGGCTTGTTCTTTTAGTCATAAATATCCACAGTTATCTAAAATGAGAATTAATTTACTACTTTTTCATGTGTGTGGGTATTATTTCTTTTCATTTAAAAGTTATTCTGAAGTAGATTTGTTCAGAGCCTAGAACTTTCCTAAGCTTCTCAGGTTTATGAGCTGTCAATGGAGCAATTGGAAATGCATATATTTTAAGGACATGAGTTTCAGGGCCTATTACACCTTTTCCTCTGCCTGCACTCTTCAATCTTATTCTGAGCAGAGCACACACTGGACAAGCAAACAGTCTAAACAGAAAATTAGGGGTGCCTATGGAAAACTTTGAATTCCAGGAACAACTTCGATTCACACCATTGTCTACTTTGTGGAAGCTCCAAAACATCTATTTTCAGTTGTAGGTGCGGGACACTTCCCTGTCCTGGGTTCTTCTGCAGTGTATGAAAGTCCTTTTCTCATCAGCTGTCTGAGCCGAAAAAGCACTCTGGAGTCATTAGTTTGTGTTCTCAAGGCAGTTTATTAGTTCCTTATCAAAAGAAGATTTCTCTGCCCTGCCGAGGTCGACACAGCAAAACTTTCAGAGACACACTGTGCCCTGCACACTCTTTGCCCTGCAAGGGAGATCGAGGCACACTGTGCTGCACACTGTCTGGCCTGCACACTGTGTCCTGCAAGGAGATTGAGGCACACTGTGCCCACCCCGGGTCAGCTCTACTCTTTTATACTATCAACTACATATCCAGTGTTTACCATTAATTTCCAGTTCGTGACACTTACATTACACTGCCCAGCTCTCTGACAAACCAATCCAAAAGTGCCAACATCACCAAGAAGATGGAGGTTAGAAAGAAGAAGAAGAGATAACATGCCATGTGAAAGAATTCTCCATCTTGACTCTCAGACCCCCCTGTCCAGAATCTCAAACGCCCCTGGACATGGGTCCAAATCTTTCCCTTTTCATCTATAATTACTGCTATTGTACTCTTTAAACTCTGGTGACTTGAAATTCTTCTTATAAGTTGGTAATTTGTCTCATGGATTAAAATCAAAGCCACAGGCATTCTCAGTATCAATCCAGAGTCTCCGACACCTCTGGCAAGGCTGAAAAGCCTCCTGACCAGGGCCTGGATCATTCTGAGATGCCACAGGAACCCCCTGGGTTTCCAACAGTAGGGTGCCATACAACTGTGTATCAGGCAGCTGCAAACACGATTTGTACATAAAAATATGCAGTATGTACAATATAAATCAGGAAAGTATGATTGTCTTAATTAAGTTTGTTAGTAGTGGCTTGATTTGGCTGCTGTATGCAAATGTATTATGATACAGAACTAAATTGCAGAATGTAAACTGCAATTTTCACAGAACTCCCCTTACATTCACTGCACAGAATATCTGATCCCTTAATGAGCAAATAGTTAATGTGCTGTTTTCTCCTCTTTGCTTGCTTAGGTTTCATGGCTCATTTACTTGCACTGTCCAAATCCCTCTGACTTCAGTACATTTTGATTCAGAAAAAGCCTTTTCCTGGATTTTTTGTATATTTTTTTTCAGAAATAGTATTTCATCTCTGTACCATTCTTAAGAACATAAGGGGTCATGTATGCTGTAAAGTTTTGTGTCGGTGACATTTGATACAGCTGTATGCTGAAACCTTTCTTTCAATCTCCTGCAAGCCTGTGCATTCTTATATGTATATTCCAATGTCTGAAACCAAAAATCGTATGTATTCTACAGAATAAAGGCATTACTGCTGCAAAGTCAATTCCATTACTGGTTCATGGAAGAAACGGTTCAGAAATTTCACAGAAGTGGCTTGACATGGACATGTAAATTAAGTGTTACCACAAAATACACTGGAACAAGATATGAAAATGCATGCTTGTAAAGGGTCAATATCTAAATTTTGGAGACATCTTTGCTGTGCAATGAATGCATATTAATACTAAATATAACATCCATTTTCCTTCTGTTTTAAAGAAGAAACTTTAGAAAAAAGGAATGCCATCATAATACATCATTGTGATTTAACCCCACCCAGCAACCAAGCGTGACACAGCTGCTTGCTCAATGCCCCACCAGCAGGAGAGAATTGGAACGGTAAAAGGTAGGAAATTTGTGGGTTGAGATAAAGACAGTTTAACAGAGAAAGCAAACATCTTGCATAGATGCAAAGCAAAACCAGAGACTGACTCACTGCTTCCCACAGGCAGGCACGTGTCCAGTCATCCCCAGGAGATGAGGATCACATGGCCAATACACCATCACTCCAAACATTCCCCCCCCCTTCCTCATTCTTCCCCTCAGCTCTAAATACTGAACATGCTGTCACATGGTCTGGAATATCCCACTGGTCAGTTGGGGTCACCTGTCCTGGCTATGTCTCCTCCCAACCTCCCATGCACCCCCAACTCCCTCACCAGCATGGCAGTACCAAAAGCAGGAAGGCCTTGGCTCTGTGTCAGCCCTGCTCAGAATAACAAAAACATCTCTGTATTATCAACCCTGTGTTCAGCACAAATCAAAACCACAGCCCCATACCAGTCACTGTGAAGAAAATTAACCCTACCCCAGCCAAAACAAATACAATCCTGTATATAATTTGTCTATATCCAGGCTGAAAAATTTTAACTCTTTGGCTTCTGCTGCTTCAGGTAATTGTCATAAAAGCCAGTGACAATAGTGGGTTATTGACATTAGTGTACTGCAAGCATTGCAGGTATAGGAGTGTTTGAGCCTTTTGCTAACAGCTGAAGAATAGTTCGAATAGTTAGAAACAGACATTTGGGCTCTGGAGGCACAATAACTTCAAGGATATTACCTTCTTTACCCCTAGACTTCCTCTGTAAACATCTCCATCCAGTTCTAGACCTGATAAATTTGATGTAAACTCCAACTTTATCTTCCAGCCTCTTTAGGCTCTTTCCAGTTCTAGTTGCCCTTCCCCACTCAAATGTTCTCCAACTTCAGAGAAATGGAGTACAAAATGCAAAATTTGTTTCAACTGTCTTTTGAAAAAAACTTCAGTGAATTAAGTATTGGTGTTAAAAAAATAATTTAAAAAATCATTTTAGCAAATCTGTTTTATTCTGCTGTCTTATGTCTACTCCCAGATGGATGTTTATTCAGCTGTGAGATGGCAAACGTAGCACATGTAACCTTAGGCAGTACAAGAGGTCTGTGTGGTCCTCTGACAAGTCTATCACTGCTTAAGACAAGTGAATGCCAGGAATTTCAGCTTTTCATATTTTCAATTAAATTAGTATCATGCATTAGTATTTGTAAGAATGTCAGATATGTCAGACACATACGTTCATTGAAAACTGAGAGTTCAAATAGTGGGTTTTAATGCAGCACATTTTCAGAATCAAGCTATGTCTTCTGAGTCAGAGTGAAATCTTCAATGAGTAAAATCCAGTTTATGACAGCTAATGTTACACTACTTACTCATGGTAAGAAAAATTAAGATCTAAATGCAGATGTGCAGTAAAGAGGGTAGACATATGCAGATGCCCCAGATATTGGATGAATACTCTGTTTCTTTTCACTTTTGCAAAAAATGGCAGTTTGCCGTTTCATTCAACCCCATTTCTGTAATTTCTTTGCTGCTTTCCTACACAGCTTCCACCCTGCATCCCTGAGAAAGCATCTCCCTGCCTGTTTGGCCCTCCAGACTCTGCCCACTGTAGTGCTTTCAAATATAATTTTCTCTGCGCAGCCTGCAAGAAGAATAAATTCAAATAGCCATAATGCAAGGAGGAGGTGGGAATACCTGTAAAGAAGAACAGCCATTATATCTGGCGCACCACTAAACAGAAAATAACAATGACTAATGAATGCTGCCTTTTGTGAACATAAGGAGGCTTACAGGAGTGTCATCTTAAACACTTTCCTTCTCTGACAGTGATGTATTACTAATAAAAGAGTCCCTGTTGTGAGAGAACTTCCTCCTAAGATGCCAAAAGGTCATTCACCTTCAGCTAATGTGCCAGTGGATCTGCATCCATTCCTGGTGTTCTTGTTTCAAACCCTCAGAGGGAACTTCTTGGTCTGTTTTAAACTGCCGTCTCAGTTTTATCATTAAAGAAACTTGTTCCTCATTCTCTGCCAGCTGCTGCCATAATTTAGCCAGACCTTTGCTCATGAGAATTGGTAAAAGAAGGGAAGGGAGCATGGTAAGACATAGACCTGATTGATTTTAAATTGGCACATGCTGTTATCTAGTAACTCGGCGGTCTGTTAAAGGTGATGTTGTGCTCTGTGGGACTGAATACTATGATGAAAAAGACAAAGTAGCAGAAACTAGAGCAGCAGGGAAATAAACAGCCATTTCTCTCAAACCTCACGTATTGGCTTTCACTTGCTTAAAATCTTACCACAGATATAACATGGAGTACACACATTCACACATACACATGAATGATGTGTATTCTGGTTTCCAGGATACAGAACAGTTGAAAGTCAAGTTGCCTAAGTCAATATTTTCCTTTGAAAATTTATGCTTCAGCAAGATAATACAAAACCACCCAATGTTAAACAGTTATTCCCTGTGTATTCATTAGTCTATGACTGTAGTTCTTCAAATATTGTATAAGTAAAAACATACTTGGAATTTGAACAAATGGCTTGAGGGTTAGACCAGGTGCTTTAACCTGTAGAAAATGCATGATTGTGTGGACCACTGAATAAGGAAGAAGTACAAACAAGACAAAGATTAAGTGAAGACTTTTGATTTCATTTACAGAGAATAAAATGCTTTACATTGTACCGTTCTTTGAAATTTTGATTTGTATTGAAATGTAGTGGTATTATGCTGCTTTACTAATAAACATAAAACTTAGAAGAACGTATCATATCTTCCCTAAAATTAAAAATTCACACTTTGAGGACAGAAAAAATCTTTTCAGTATTCACAAATAAGCTTTAAGTTCTCAAATTAGGACAAACTTAAAACTGAAAGTTCAGAACAGAACGTCTAGGCTGAAAAAAACCCCATGTTTTTCTGACTGACATTACATATGAATTAATAAAATCTGTGGACTTTTTTACAGAGTTCAAATTATTACAATATTTTTAATAAATAACATTCCCAGAAAGAAGGTTGCAATAAAGCTAACAATTGGTATTCATTATATTGAATGTCTGTGAGCATAGAAAGAACATTTAAAAACAAGAGCATGAATAATTCTTCAGTAGTTACCTTTGTGTTGTGACATAAAATTAATGCAATCAACTGACCTTGAGGATTGCCTTGCATGTAGATTACTTTCTACATCGTCTGCATACAAAAATGTTTTGTTGCTTTATTAGAAGAAAAGATGGGAAGGAAATTGGCCCTGTATGTTGAAAAATTTTATTACTGGACACCTAAAATAATAGTATTTTAAAGTGTTTGTATCTATAGACTAGTTTGGGAAACATCACTATAGCACTGCAGTTCTAAGCAAAACTAGTGTTGGGGAAATTAAGCAGTACAGACTTTATTATAAGGGCATAATTTGTGCCTTTAAATATAAAAATAATAGTGTATGAGAAGATACTGCCATGTCTGTGATGCTGTTATTTTGTGACACCATAAGAAACCAGAGTCTTGATTGTGCATATCTTTCTTTACATTTCGGGGTATTCCTTAAAATATAAACAATTAATTTCTTAGGTTTAAAGACTCCTTTCCCAGTTATTGTAACTTGTATGAAAATGTTTTGACACTGAGGTATTAAGTCCTGCCTTTATCCTCCGCTCCATTTGAAACTATTTTATTTTGCTCTGTCTTAGCATCTTGTTCTGAAGCTTAACAGTGAATACTTCAATGCCTTCTGTGACATCCATATGAGGTCCCTCTGGGCTTGATCTAAGTATTGTGAATTGTTGACATGGGCGTATAACTCATAGTGGAGATATTTTTTTCATTTATTTTGGTTTAGTTTACACAGAAGTTTAAATGATACCTATCCAATATTGCATAAGGAACTCAGAAATTTTGTGGTGGTGTTGTGTCTATAAGAAGTTAAAAACCCCAACTTATGCAGCCTGACTGTAAGAACAGAGTTTGAAGATGTCATGAAGTTGCCAATATTTTCAGTGGGCTAGTACTTTCAGACTTTATGGGCATTAATCTTGCTCAAGTGGAAGATCACATGTGGGTGCTTTGTGTGTCTGACACTTTCTGCCTTTGGAGGGAAGGACAAAATCTCAGAAGTAATACCTCTCTGATAAGTAGCAATCCACACCTAAACTCACATTTTTAACTAGAATTGGAAAGTTTTGAGGAGGAAAGAGCATTGGGTCATTGTTGTGAAAATATGAAATATTTTATTGTGCACGAGCATATCCAGGGTTTTACTGAAATGGATTTTAGGGTAAATGGAACAAGTGGTATGTGAGTGCAGATGTGTTTACATATACACATATTCTTCTGGCTCTGTTATCCCTAAAAATTAATTTTCCTTGGCATAAACAAAAAATTTTAAACAGAATTTTAAAAACAGATTTTTAAATTTATATAGATAATGATACCAGCCAGTATACCCACTATTGTGTGTGTTCTACTTCATCATTAGCCATTCATAAGAACAGAGTGATATGAAAAAGCAAAGCTGAGTGATTTCCATAGACAGCAAATTTTTTATTATGAGTGATTGGAGAATTTGAAAAAAGATGCATCACTTTATTCAAGGATAATACCAATTAACTTCTTACAGACCCAAGAAAAAGTGAAAATACTTTGATACAGTATTTTCATTCATTGACTGTACTCATACAGTATATCATTCATTTTGATATAGAGAAAATACAGTGAAAACAGACTAAATATAGTTAAGAAGCTTTGCATCACTTGTAAATTTTAAAAAGAATATTGAAAGTGTTTGTACAACTGAATTCTTTAACACAAACATAGTGGAAAATTTGCATACATATTCAAAGAACAAGTAATTTACTCTTCAGAATTTGATTTTTGCAATAGGATACAGTGCATTTGCATTGCATTGCATTTGTATTGCATTTCTGCATTTGTATTTCCTTGAAAATGCCAAAAACTTTTAAGTATCTTAAAAAAAAAATCATTAGAAATTATAAACCATGTAGATGTTTTTAAGGTTAGAAATAGATGGAAATCCATTGCAGATATGCAAATGGCCAAGTCTATTATTATTCAAAGGTCAAATCTAAGCAGTGTTGTATTTAATATACCTCATAAACACATTTACAAAAAAAAATACTAATAACTTGTTTTGAAATGGTGAACGTTTTTATCAGTTCTTAAAATGGAATAGTCCTTTATACTTCCAGAAATTTAATCTATATATTTAAAAAAAATATTTTCAGTTATGGTAAGCCTAAAATTAGACCTAGCAGCTTTGTTTGGCTTGTGCCTTTCTATAAGTTGCACTCTCCTGCTCCACTGCTGCTCTGCTCTGGAGAGCCAGCAGGGCATTCAAACATGCAAACCATGGGCACTGTAGACTTCAATAGCAAACTCTGGAAAGCAGCTATTTTGTAGGAGAAGAGACTGGCTTCTGGCAGTTTCTGTGACCTATTAAGGTTTTATTTAGCTTTTATTTCTGGATAATAATTTTCAGGTAAAGCAAAAACCCAGTATTTTGAAAAGTAAGCAAGGAGCATTTGTAGGTATGGAGGTGAAAAGTAAAGCTCTATCCTTCATTTTTTCCCCTGTTTTGTATTTACCTTGTGTCTTTATTGGAATAAAAGGATCATAGAGGGAAGTAGCTCTTCAGGTAGTGTAGGTATTATCTGCTTTTTCAGAGTTTGCTTAAAGGGCATAGCCAGCAGTGCTGGGAATGGTTTCAAAGTAAGCAGTCAGCTGGGAAAGGGCATGCAGTGAATATTATAGGTCTCTGCCATTATTTCTGTTCATCCTGGTTTTAAGTACAAGGAAATGAGGAAAAAAAAAAGGTCTCCTAAAGCTTGTGTAATCCCAAACAATTTTAGGCAAGAGAAGGAGCAATTGATCCATACAGATATATGATTTTGATTGATTTAACTAAGACAACATGAAAAATATGCTACAAAAGTATGTATTTCTCAAGCATCTTAAATAATGTTTCAGCATATACTAATGGTATTTTGACTTCTGAAGGATCTCATTAATTCTGATTTTTTTTAACATTAGTTTTCTCTTTGGATCAAAACTTTTCATTTGTAAACTGTTTTCATCCAAATTACATAATATACTGTGTTGTGATGGAGTACATTTGATGTTTACACTGGGTTTTTTGGTTGCACTGAATTTATATGATGTTTGCACTAAGGTTTTGAATTGTATTTTCCCTCACACTATATCTGGTGGCAGGTACCGTTTCCCCCCTACCCCTGGGATGTAGTTTCTCCCCTCTGTCCCATTGGCCAGTGGTCCCTCTTCCCAGTGTCCCCCTGTTCCCTGGGGAGGGTAAAACTTCCTGGGACGCGTGACTCTCTCTCTCTTCTTTCTGCTCCCGGGCAGGCAAACTGCTCCCTCCCTTCCCCCATGTGCTGCCTAGGGATGAAGTTTTGAATTAAACCAGAACTCTGCAGAAAGATTTCAGCGTCCTTCTTCTTCCTCGTCCTTGTAGTGATTCTCCCAAACCGAAGGCTTGCTAAATTAGCCTTCAGGATTAAGAGATCGGCTACAATACTGTCAATCTGCGGTGAATCAAACCAAGCCCCAATGATAGTGACAGACTTCAAGGCTCTCTCTCCTACCCCTGTTTGAAAGACAGAATGGATTTTCCACTGTGTAAATGCAAATTATTTTGTTGTATCCAGGGATAAGAAGAGTCTTCAGAGTTGTCCTGAGAGCACCACGAGACTGTGCCTCGCCTTTCCCTTCTCACCCTCTTTAAAGGCTTTCCAGTACAACCCTAGCTGTGTGCTGAACCAAGACTGGCAGACTGTTTTGGTTTATTTCCCAGGAAAGAACATATGTCTTAGGCAAGGTGATTAGTAAACTTGGGAATTGTTAGGCAACCTTCTGTTTTTCAGACATCTGTGAATTCATTTAACTCACAATTTCATATGTACTTTAGTTTTTATATGTTCTGTAAACCACCTTGCACCCAATCCAATTGCCTGCTTTTAGGCGTACCTCAGTAATTTATCTTGGAGTAAAATCCTCCCCTTGAAATTTTAAAGAATCATAAATATAGTTCTAATCTGAACAAATATCCACTTTGTCACCTTGCATGAGTCAGGGGTGAAATTCACAAGAAATATTTCGAGATATCTGAATTATAATTCAGAAGAAAACATACTTCTTAATATTATTTTCCCAAAATTTCTACTGCACACATATATCTCTGCATATGTATATCAAATAATTGTACCAATCTAAAAAAAAAAAAAAGCTATTTAGAAACTGGTCTAGTTATGTTGGTAGAAAACTTGTAAGTAAGTTTAAGTGAAGTAATCTTATTTAGGTTGAACAAGTAAATTATCAGAGTATACTGATGCGTGGGTAAGTGCACCAAGAGAAGGGATTTTTATTGGTTTCACTTGATAAGAGTAAAATATTTTTAGAAAAGTTAAAAAATTAATTTGATAATGTCTGAGCTAGAAACTGATTAAATATTATGTTTAACATAAAATAGATGCAAACCAGGTCCCCAGTTTGTCTTCATATTTTCAATAAATATAAACACCTCTACAAAATTACTTTCTTAAGTAAATTTAACCATACTTGGGCAAGCGCAAAGAAGGTCCAGGCAGTGGAAAAATAGGTTGCTAATAATTTGGAAGCCTGAAGATAAAACAGAAAAGCAGTGACCTTGTTCTCTTTGTCACATTAAGAGAATGTTTGACCCTAATATTTTGGATTCTCATGGAGTAAAAAGATTTTGGGTGCCTTAAGTGCTTAACAAAAATTAAATAATAGAAAATTAATAAAGATATCCAAATTTCTGAGAGACAAAGGAAAAATTATGAAAACTGGTTATGTCTTGAGTGTGTAAAATATGAGTCCTTGACCTGCTATCTGAAATACATAACACATTTTATTCTGTTAGAAACTACAAGTAAAGCTTCTGCTTCAAGTGTAATTGAAAGCACTTCTCCTTTCAAAATAAAGTCCTCTGTTGGTCCATATAAGCCAGCACCACATATTCCAGAAAATAGTCTAATGTTCCAAACAACTAAGGAGCAGGAAAAGGAAATTTACTGCAAACTGTTCAGGGAATTACCAGACATATAAGAATGATAGCAGTTGATCTGCATTTTCTACCAAGGGAAGACAATGATTTGGTAAATTGTCCAGACTCTATTGAGAAGCATTACCTAATCATTGTCAAAATATGCTTTCAAGTCTGGGATGTACCAAACATAAGAAATTCTTAAGTAAGTAAAGCAGCCCTTCTTCTCCAGTTGTGTGAGTGAGCTAACACTGGGAAATCTTCACACTCATGTTTCCTAACAAATAGTTTTCCTTCATTTCACCGTGAGATATGTGGTCTGCCAGAGACTGACTGCGATTTTCATGGTAAGCAGATTCCATTTCTTGGGTAATCTGACAAATATTTTTCTGTTTGGAATACACAAAGTCAAAAGTCAGCATGTGAAACAGTTATGTTCAGTCAACTCCAAAATCTACAGGGATAAAAGGCATAGCAAAGGCACCCAAACAAAAAATATTTATATATTAACCTGGTCAGATTTCAGAATATGAGAGAACAGAAGTGAGTAACTAACCCCATTGATTTTATCCTCATTAATTTGGGCACAGTTCTGAGACTCAGCCCTCTGTGTGTTAGAAATGCTCTAATTTTTTTAGTGTGATCACACAACCACTTGAATTGTCATATTCTGCTCCTGTTAATCATCTTTTTTTCTGCATCAGACAATAAATACTACAAAACTGAGGAAGTTTGCCAAATGGGGAAATGGAGAAAGGTTTCTTCCAATTTAAAGGTAGCAGCTCATGAACACCGCTCTGATTTTTCCATATGCTGGTAATTTGTGCCAGATCCTTTCTATATAGCATAGGCTGAAGGAGGCAGAGGGCTGGTCAGGAAAGCTTATTTAGAGTGCTCTGCATTGCCTTTGGGGTTTGTATCAATCTTTCTTGAGCAAAGCATCAGCTTTACAATATTCCTCTCTGAGCAAGTGCAGATCAGCAGCCAGCATTAATGACTGCGTGCACGACCTTGGCTGGCTGTGTCCGGGTGTTGGCAGTGGAAGGAGCCACAGGGGTGGCCTCTCTGAGCAGAGGCCAGGGTCTGCTCCATGCTGGACATGATCAGATCCAGACAGCTCTGCATCAGACCCTCCACAGGACATGGCTTAACCTATCAGCCAAGCTGATGGTGGGTCTGGGAAAACACTAAAAAAGGATAAAAACAACAGAGGGCAGTGAAAAGGGAGGAGGAAAAATGTTTGAAACACCAAGGTCAGTGAAGAAGGAGGGGGAGGAGGTCATCCTTGCACCAAGGGAGGAACACACACTGGAGTAGGTGGATATTTCTTAGATCACATGGAGAGGCCTGAATGAAGCAGGTTTATCCTGAAGGACAGTAGCTCATAGAATGGACTCACACAGTGCAGGGGAAAAGTGAGAGGAGAAATGAGAGGCAGAGAGAAATGGTATGGACTGAGCTCAACCCCTCATTTCCTCACCCCTCTGCATTTATTGAAGGTAGGGAAATAAAGGAGTTGGGACTAAAGGAGTGAGTCTGAGTGAAAAAGACCTGAGGGAAAGGTAGGAAGGCATTTTAGTTTTTTGTTTCTCACTATCTGAGTCTATTTTAATTGAAAATAACTTGAATTGATTTTTGCCAAGTTGATCTGTTTTGCCCATGATGGTAAATGCAGTCAATCTCTCTATTTTCCTCTTGAGCCATAATGTTTTTAACCTTGTTTTCTTCCCCTGTCCTTTTGAGGAGAAGGAGTAAGAAAGAAGCCAGGGAGGCTTCTGACAGCCAAACAAGGTCAACCCTCCACCCAAGAACTGCAATTTCTTCAACAGTTTGTTTGTTTGTTTGTTTGGTTGGTTGGTTGGTTGGTTTTTTTGGTTTTTTTGCCTCAGCATAGAGGATTAAAATAATCTGTAGTGACTACATTTAAAAATACTATAATAATATAATTAATAATCAAAATATAAGTAATGAGATAAATCCAACAGGCCTTATTCGAATAAATCAGACCACTTCTCAACCAAAATCCTGGGATCCAAAAATCTCTTTTTTTGAGAGATCACAGTGTGCAGTGTTTAGCATTGATCACTTAAGCATTTTAAGTGTCTTTTTTTTAGTAGCTTGCTTCAAAAGATACTGCAGTCCTGTCCAGAGGCTATGCTCTTCCTATCCTTATTTAATATGTATAATCTACATTGAGAATAATATTGAGCATATATATCCTTGGTCTTTCATTGACTTCCTCCCTGACCAGCTTTCCACAATAAGAAGATTATTCTCTGTGGAAAGCTTTGATTTTTGATAATGCAGAACCTTGTCACAGTAGCTAATTGGTATATTAGTTGAACACAGTGAACTCCACAGGCAAAGCTCCTCTTTAAGGTATAAATTGGAAGCAGGAAGAAACAGTTCATCAAAGCTGTATGCTCAACTATTGATTGCTGGCTTTGTACTGTACAGTGATTGTATTATTGCACTGAAATGAATAATGGCATTTTGCAAAAATCCCATTCAGTTCTTTCAGAAAGATATGCTTCCATCATCAGAAAAGGACTACCTGAATCTTTCACTCCTCTTTTGTTCAAAATAGCCTCTCATTCAATTTAACTCATTGTAACTGTTGCATCTGTAGCAGAGAGGCAAGTCAGGAAAGGCTTAGCAAGAGTTTGAGTAGAGAAAAAGTGAGTAAAATGTTACTTACCTGGAGCAATGGTTGAAGATGTTGAACATCAATCTGCAGCATTGAGCCGGTTTGAGATTGACTGACATTTTGTTTGGCAGGAAATAGCCACCCCTGGAAGTGAGGTGTGCCTGTGAATTTCCCATGAGCCCAGTGCAACGCCAATTGTGGGCCAGATTGAAAGACATACAGGGAAATGAGCCAATTAAAAGTTAAATGCATCTCAGTAGGATATACATTTGCACAGGACTCCCCAGGAATCGCTCTCTTCTGTGTCTGGCTTTGAAGAGGTAAAGACGTGCGGGCAGCTTCAGCCCAGCTTTCCACCCCCCAGGGCCACAGAGGCTTACGGGAGGGGCAGGCTGTGCCGGGCTGTGCCGGGAGCCCCTTCCAAGGGAGCTGTTCTGGCAGGTGGTGGGGAGGATGGAAAAGAAGAGCGATGCCCCCACCTGGTTTCCCCCCAGTGTCCTATTGGG
>VXBU01001110.1:78540-133884 GCA_013400315.1 Bombycilla garrulus | reverse complement strand
GCTAATGAAGCACTGAATTTTATCATCCTCGGCCCCAGGGATGACCAGAGATGGGGAATGCTGGAGCATTGATTGTTGATATCCTCGGCCCCAGAGATGACCAGAGATGGGGAGTGCTGAAGCACTGATGTAATGAAATCCCCGGCCCGAGGGATAAGAGATAACTGTTCCTTGGGATGAAGATGCAGCTGATGAGGAGAGTTTTTGTTTTAGACTAAGACATTCTTAAACTGCACCCTAAAAGCTGATACAGCCCATGGGCAGTTGTGAGAGGACTGTCCCATGGGGAGCGATGTTTCACAATGGCGAATCCGCGGGTGAATCATTTGTGAACTGTGTGGCCACAAGAGTACTGGTATTCTTGTGGGGGATCTATGGCAAAGCAGGAGGGACTCCTGCTTTTCCTGATAGGTTGGAGAAACGTTTGTTTGAGGGGTGGATTGACTGAAAATCCTAGGTTTTGTCTTTTCATGTGGTCAGTGAGAGAGTGAGTAGTCGGCAGGGGGAGGATGGATGTTTTGAAAGTTTCCTTCTGGTTTCCGTCTTTTTTCTTCTTTTTTTTTAGTGTTAGTTAATAAAGTTTCTTCTCTATACTTTAAGTCTGTGTGATTGTGCTCCTTTTTTAGTTCTATCTCACAGCAGAAATTGAGAAAAATATATTTTCATGGGTGCACTGGCCCTTGGCTGGTGTCAAACCATGACAAGCACCTAAAGGACTTCCATACAGCAAGGGGTGATCTGCCATGTTGCTTTTACCACAGAGCTGTGCTGAGAGGGGAGCAGAAAAGTGTTGAAGATTGTACAGTGTAGTTGAGTTCCAAAATTTCTCATTGAAGTAAAACAAAAAAATTGATGTGGCCTTTATGAAAAACAGCATGAGGATTTTGTAGATGAATAAACAATTTGTAATGTTGTTCTTCAAACTGTCAGACGACAATCAAAACATCACCCTGCTTCTTTCACTGGATGACACATCTAAGGAAGGAATTATGAATAAAATATGGGTGAAATTGTTGAATAATTTTATTTTTTCAAGTTAATACATATTATGTATCAACATACATATCAAAATGCAATTTAATATTTGAACTTTTAATAATATAATATAATCAAAAGCATGTCTTTAATCTATTTTTTACAGGAAAAGACTCAACACCTCTAGATCAGTAGGCAGATTCACTGAGTGCCTTAGATGCTTTAAGGCTTAGTTTCACAATATGTAATTTTTAATTATTTTTTATAAAAACATGAGTTTTAATAACTCTTCCCTAAAAGCAATTCTAATCAAAGTAGCAGAAAGCAGAACTCTGAGCAAAAGGTATACTTGGCTATGTCAATAATGTTGCAGAAAAAAATTATCTCAGGAATATTAAAATATAGAATCTTTTATTAAAAAGAGAGGGCTGATTCATAGTTTATTTTTTAAAAAAGCAAAAACTAGCAAGAATTACTCCTTCTGAAACATGGATGAAAGTGTCATAGTTGCTTTATTTTTTTTCCTATCTGCAGTAGCTCCTGCAAACTGTGAAATATCTATTCACCCCACAGAGATTTAGATTTTTGTGTCATACCTCTAAGCTTTTGGTAAAAGAAAAAGGATGATCACTGTATTTTGCAGAGAACTCACTTTTTCATGTGTGCATTGAGCACTAGATTAGAGGTCTCAGGAGGAGACATTTGGTCTGGGATACTTCCTCTCTTGAGACACAAGAATAATTCTGACCTGTTTTTTTCTCAACAGACACAGGTCATGTTGCAAACACAGAAGGAAAACTTAGGACAATGAGGGAACTGGAATAGGTACTGACAAAACAAGATATCCCTTTGCAGGAGAAACTGTTTCATGTTTCTTTATGTGAAAAAGTCAGCAAAAAAAATCCCTCTTAGTTAAAAGAATTCAGTTACTTGATGTTCAAATGAAAATGTGTTTAAATAAAAAAATCTTCAAACAGGTAACATATCTCAGTATACATATAGAGAGATTTTAATATCATATAATTATAAAATTATTTCATTTTTGTGGTCTATTGTTCAAAAATAATACAACAAAGTGCATGAACATGCTTTAGATGACTTTCCAAGAGCTGGGTATGTTGGAGATATATTATGCTATCTCTCAAGTCAGCTTTGTGGGTTCCATGAGATTCTCACTCTCCCCTATGTATTGAATAGCAAAAAGGAATTTAATTACTATTAAAATTTCAAAGATTTGTTTGTTTTTGGATGTGTATGAGAAAATTTGGCAAAAAGTGGAAGCAAGAGAAATCTTTGAGTTTGCACCATCTAAAAATATTTTAATCTATATATTTTATTTTCCGAACAAGAATTTGAGCTTTTTAGGTAGCAGAGAAGATAGACCTGTATGGAAAATGTTTTTTTCTAGACCACATGGTAAACATACGTACTTTCAAATTACCTCCTTCCAAGCCGTTTGCAATCCAAGAATTATCAAAATGTATTTATTGGGTAATAATTTCAAATACTGAATAAATTATAGAAAAATCATAGCCTGCTTATTGAAAATTCATGAACCAAAGAGAGTAAAATTAATCAAATACATTACTAGTTATGAATTAATTGCTTACATTAGCTCAAACCCTAAGTAATATTTAAGATCTGTAACCAGAGTAGTGAATAGTGGAACTGAAAAAAAAAATTGCATCAAATAAATACTCAAAATCTTTCTCACTTGAAGCTGGAAATAAGTTCAATTTCTTGAGAGTTTTAAAGCAAATACTTTTGAGGACGTCTAATCATAGATTACTGAGCTCATCCTAACTCTATTCTATTTCAACATTATGTTCACTCAGGATGCTATCCATTTTTTCCTGAATTAATTTTATTCAGGATAAGTGGATCTGTTCCTCAGTATACATCATCCCTAGTTTAATTTCTGACCCGTTAGCTTGAATTGTATGTAGCTAGTGGAAAATTGTATCAGAACTTGAAATTATTTGCACAGCTAAAGATTTAATGCACCTGAAATAAATCTACACATCTCATTTTGCAGGTAGTACTAGTCCAGTTTGCTACTCTGATCTGGAAACTTATTCTGTTACTATGTTATATCTATTTTTGTCTGGTTTTTAAAATTTATTTATTTTCCTTCTGAGCCAGACAAAATGCAGTTTTCTGAAGAAGGATAATTCAAATCTAGGAAGCCCTAAGAGCTGAGAGGCGAAAGCCCTAGGTCTTCTCTGATATCAACTAAACGTCTGGAATATTTGTGACTTTAGTGATCCAAACCCAAAAATGAACAGTTGAGGTGTTAAATCAAGCCAAATAATTTTTTTTCATTTCTCATAAATAGTAAAATGTCTTGTTATGTGCTTCTGTGATTCTACCCCAATTCAGTCTTAATTGCTTTGTTTCCAATCAAAAACAAACAAACAAAACCAAACAAACAAAAAGTCCAAACCCAAACCACTAAAAAAAAATTTAAAAAGGAAAACAACAACAACAACAAATAAGAAAATAATTAAAATAGGAAAAATAAGAAAAGGAGACCAGTAATTCTAGCTATTGAAATTCAAACACAAACCCATGCGTTAAACTCACCCTAAACTCATTCTACCTCTGTGCTGGATCACATGAGATATATTTGTCTCATCTTCCTGCAGCTTGAAGGTCTGGAACTGCCCAAGTTATCATCAGACTACAGAGCAGTGGCAATTCAGAGTGAAAAACATTGGTTTGAAAAGGCATTGAACACTTCCTAGTTGGAGTCCAGGAAAGGAAAGGAAAAGGCAGTGGTAGCACAGATTCTGATGCTTGAACAGGCAACATTGGATTGAAGGCACAACATTTTGTCATGTTTCAAAAGGGAAGTTTGGTTATACAAGAAGTGCAAACGGAAAGTGTGAAACAGGATAAACAAAGATTAAAAAATATTTGATTTATTCTTGTATGTATTCTTACTTAGATCTACTTTTTGGAAAAGGCATACATGTATATATAGTTTAGTTCAAACACAGCCTTCAATAATGAAACAATTTAATCTGCTCATTTTACTCAGGCACGTTTTACCTCATGTCACAATGTACTTACAACATTTCTAGCATATATTAAAACCTTATATGCTATATGCATCTTCCCTTACTTCCCAAAGGACAATAAAACCACTCAAAATAGTCAATCTAAACCATATAACAACATCATAGGGTATTTTATGCAGTACTTTATGTTTTAAATATAGGGTTTAAGCTTGTAATTTCAAGTTAAATTAATGAAATACCATTCCAACCTCATTCAATTTCTATTCCTCTAAATATGATAAAAGGACTTTCTGGGTTTTTTTTTTTATTATCTAGAAGTGTTGGGAAAAAACTAAATATCTGTAACACAATTTATAGCAAGTTATAGTGGATCATTTCTAAATCAAAAAAATCTATATTAAAACTCCATTTTAGGTCAAGTATGACATCCTGACTCTAGTTTTCACTAAGTCTTACCATATGCAAATTTCTTTTGCATCATTTGAGGCTTCTGTTCGGAATGAGAGGAGGAAATTGCTTCAAGAGCTCCTCTCCTTGCCAGATTTTTCTTTATTGCAAAAAAAGGGAGGATTTCCCTTTATTGCCTGCAGTGTGATCTTGATGCTGTTTGAACTGTATGATTGAACAGCTCCATTGTAGTAAAGGGAGCTATTTCAGATAAGTAAACAGAATCTGCACACTTCAGGCAACTCAACTTTTACTTCTAATGTAGAAACTCTCAACTTCGGTTGTCACTGAATGCAGATATGTTCAAATTTAGAGGTGCATTCAGATCACACTCAGAGATCTCAACTTTTGTCCTCTCAAGGCTGAGGATTTGGTTTGTGTTCCCCATATTTTTTTTTCTCTGCAGAACTTCTTGGAAATGTTTTGTATCTGCAAATCTCAAAACCTTGTATTGTGTCTCTTGTTGATGCTGTGTGCATTGACTCAGATGCTTCTCTAAGACAAAAAAAAGAAGAGTAATTCTTGTACTGGAGTACAGTCATTACTTGACTCACAGAGAATACTTTAATATTCTTTTTATAGTCAAACCCAAGAATCAAAAGTAGCCCTAAAGCCAGCTGGTCCAGAAATCATGGGTTGCAAAAGCAGAATGTAATATATTCTCTGCTGTCTATTCATCTCACTAAAATTTGGTTTCTGGTAGATAAAATATGTTTTGAAGGAGGGGGGATCTGTTCTATACCAAATAAGGAGAGATAAAATATAGAGTGCTTTAGATATGAGGAGAAAGACAATTATTTATGTCTTGGTTGGTTGTAGAGTTTTTTGTTTGTTTATTTGTTTTTATCTGCTTGCTTATTAGTCTGACAAAAATCTTAATGTTGTCATGCTCACAGAAGTTCATGACCGAGCAAATCAACTGCCTTCTGGAGAAGTGCGATGTTGCTATGTTGTCTTTCAGATTGCTCACATCTTCACTATTTTGACTCAAAACCTAGCAATTCCTTGTCAGATTTTCAGCAACATATTTTCACTTTTCCAGTCAGAACAGTAATGTTATAGATTGGCATTCCCCAGTGCATGCACTGGGGCCAGTCCTGGTTAAGACTTTTTACTGATGGTCTGAACAAGGGGATTGAGGGCTGCCTCAGTCAGTTGGCAGATGACATCAAGTTGGGCAGAGGTATTGTTTTGCTAGAGAGTAGGGAGGCTCTGCAAAGAGGTCTGGACAGACTGGATCAGTAGGCCAAGGACAAGCATGGAAAGTTCAACAAGGCCAAGTCTGGTCACAATAAATGTATGGAATACTATAGGCTTGGGGCAGAGTGGCTGGAAAGCTGCAGGTGAGAAAAGACCCAGGAGGAGTGGTTGACAGCTGAGTGAACAAGAGCCAACGTGCGCCCAGGAGGGCAAAAGAGCCACTGGCAAACTGGTCTGTATCAGAAAGAGTGTGGCCAGCAGGACCAGGGCAGCAATTGTCCCCCTGTAGTCAGCACTGGTGAGGCCACAGCTGAAATCCTGTGCTCAATTCTGGATCCCTCACTACAAGAAAAACCCTGAAGTGCTGGAGGGAGTCCAGAGAAGAGCAACAGAGCTGGTGAAGGGTCTTAAGCCCAAGTTTTATAAGGAACAGATGAAGTATTTGGGATTGTTTAACCTGGAGGAAAAGAGGCTCAAGGGGCCCATATTGTTCACTATAACCTCCTGAAAAGAGATTGTAGCAAGATGGTTGTCAGACTCTTCTGCCAAGTAACAAGGAATAGGATGAAAGAAAATTACTTCAAGTTGCAGCAAAGGAGGTTTAGATTGGATATGAGGAAAACCTGGAACAGACTTTTGAATACTGGAGGTATTCAAAAGACATGTAGATGTAGCCCTTAGGAACATGGTTTAGTGGTAGACTTGGTGGTGCTGGATTACCAGTTGGAGTCAATGATCTAAAAGGCCTTTTCCAAGCTAAAAATATCATCATATTAGATGATACCATGATTCTATACTCCATGCAACCTGAAATTTGACATGAGAAACAAGAGGGCAATAAATTAAGTACACACACTATATGTAAAATATTTCTTACACCATAAAAAATGCATCTATTACGAGTAAAGGCACAACTTTCTGCATCAAATTCATAAACTAAGTGATAGCCACTCTAAACTATTTGTAGGACACATTTCTTTACATAAGTAGAATACTATATTAGGTTTCTTGATTGACCTGGGGAACCCACATTTGTGCATCTTTTAGGTAAGGAGAATGGAGCAACCACATGAGAGTGTGTCAGAGTCAGATTCAACAGATTCTATTTTCTTTCAAAACTCCTTCTCAGAGTTAACACAAGCTCAAAAGAAATTTATGGCTTCTCTTTTCAGTCTGTCTGCATACCTATATTATTTCCTCTTCACCAGTCCTCTCCATCTTTCCCTGTCTCTTTCATATGGTAAACTGTCTTCTCATATATTTAGAAAACAAACAAAATGCTACTTCAGCTTAAGCAGAATTTAGATTATCTTGACCCCTATGTTACTTCATTATACCTTAGGGCATAGTTAACTACATGAATGATAGAGAAATTATATGATTTTCCAAGCACTCCATGAGGGCTCATTTCTTTAAGTGACTCATACACAACCCTGATTGACCTCATTGGAAAGAGAGTCAAATTAAGAGTAGAATTTCACATCTCTTTAATATCTCAATCATGAACAACTTGAGACAACAGAAAATAGCTATTGTTTCTGATGGAACTGGTATAAGAACCTCAGTGAAAATAATGGTTTTTACCACAGAATTACCACAGACATGATGGAGTAAAAAGCCAAATTTCAACCCATGGAGCTCTTTTATATAGACAGCATATCCTATAAGGAAGGTTAAAACACTGACAGATTTTTAGCTATATGTGATTTTAGCAAGACTGCAGTTAGTTCTCATAAGTCAGTTCTCATTTAAATTTGTCCTTAATAATAAATGTCTTAGCCTTAAAATAACATTTTCTTCAACACAGCATTTACCAAAGAAATAATTGATGGTTTCTAATTCTGTTGTTATGCTTCTGTTGGTTTTCTTCTCAAAAACTCAACATAAATAGCGAGATTCTTATCTTATATTGGGCATGATTAATTGTATACCAAACATTATAGATTAACCAGCACCTCATTTATTTTGTAGTATTGCTTCGAATTATAAAAGTAAATGCCCCATTTATTATCTATGTATTGGGAATAAAAACTTGAAAGGCAAATTTATACACATACATGCAAAATTGAATCATGCTGAAATTTTATTGCAATTATAATTTGCAATTATTCTAAAGACAAAGGCATATTTGGAGTATCTCAATGACAAATAAATAAGTAAACATAAGGCACTAATATTCTTCTTCAAAACCAAGTCCAAGAAAAATATTTCATCCGGCTTTCACTGAAAATGTTTGATTTTTTGTCATCTTGTAAGTGTTTAATTGTCCAAAACGCTTTATCTGGTCTGCATTTTCAGAGAGAAAGGAATGTCATTCACAAAATGTATTTATAGAAACCTTTCAAAACTTCTGTATCTTCCTAGATTTCTGCACTTGCTTCTTTTCTTAATATGACAACACCAATTTAATAGAACCTTGAGTGAAAGGAAAATAAAGAAAAAAATCTCACTATTTCTAGAATTTCCTTTTTTTAATGGTTTAAAATTTGCTACTTTTCTTGGTTCCTTCATCATTAATTTTACACTCCAGTATTACCAACTTATTTCAATTGCCAATTTAAGTAATCATTTTCTCTGTACATATCCCTTCTTGTTAGATGTAAGTTAGAACACAATAGCATTCCTAAAAGCTGACTACTGACAGTCTGTCTTCCATGGTCCACTGATAGTTTATCAGCTGATTTTCAACAGTTTTGCAATTCCTGTTAGAGGTTCTCCTCTACAAATAAATCTATAATATTGGTTCAAAATGTAGAGTAAAAAGTAAATTTCCTGCAAGTATCCTTGGTGTCTTTTCTTCTTCTTGTACATGCCCCTATCTCATTAAACTCTAGCACGTGCACAACTGAAGTTCTTTTTTTTTCTCCTTAGTTGTTTGGAGCCAAGAGTTTAAATCTATTCCTACTCTGTATCCCTTTTGTTTTCATTCCTTATCCAATTGTTAGAAGTAATTAATGTACTGTAGTAGTTGCAGCACGTACATTCCTGGTGTTTGTGGTATTGATTCCTGCATAAAGCTTATTCAGTACCTTGCTATGCTGAGTCCTATGCATTTGTTCTGTGACATTTCCCATTGCTGCAGTATCACAAGCCATCCCAATGATTGAAATAGGCCTTTTAACATTCTCCCAGGAAATTGTGTTAACATAGGCTAACATATGTGTTTAAAGTCTATCCAAAACTGCAAGCAAAATGATAATTTACTTTTTTTTTTTTTGAAAATGGTAGATAAAAATTATTTTCCTTATCCTTGGGCCAGCTAAACTTTCTTAATTGACAAGAAATGAAATTAACAGAATCAAAGGATTTCATCTGGCTGGTTTTTATTTCATGTTATAAGTACATGAAGAACAACCTCTAAGGGGTTTTGCTTATGTGAAAATTCCTTCATGTCAGTATGTCAGTGTAGTGAGTAGGAAGTGAATACTTGGAAGGAGATAATGAGAAGAGAGAAAAAAAAATATTTAGGGTGGGATGACAAGCGTAAACTTCTAAAGGATCCACAATAGGATTTTGTGGTTATTCAGATAATTTTGTTTCTGATAGAAAGATGTCTCATTATGTAAGGAACAGAGCAGATATGCACTTGTGCTTCCTGGTAGTGGAATGTCTGTTTACACAGATCAGTGTGTTTTAAAGGAAGTATGCTGCATTATTTATTCAAGATGCTAAATGTCTCATGACTTTCTGCCAGAAATTGCTAAGCGATAGTCTCAAAACCAGGATAATTTAAATTACAGCTCTTTGTCATGATACACATTTTGACATCTTTAATTCACAAACAGTCTTTATGTATCTTGAGCTAAATTATAAAAATCAAAAGAAACTCCCTTATTGAATAATTATAGACCAAATAATCAAAGAAGTTGTAAAACACAGATACATATGCGGTCTACACCCTGAGCGAAACTGGTTGCAAAATTCAACGTAACTAGGACAGCATGGTTGAAATCATCTGTTCTACAGATATTACCATGGAAGGGGTGAGCTGGGAAACAACAAGTATATGGGGCAATAGAATAAAATTTGAAAATTTGCAGTGTCATAAGGTACACATATAAGGATACCTTAAATTCTTTATTTTTTCAGTTCCCCTTGTTCCTACTACAAGTTGAAGAAAAAAAAAGCGAAGTATTTGTGTATGGACAGAATAAGTTGACAGGTGGATGGAAATCTGTCTGAACTGTCAAACTCAAGGGATTGTGGTCAAAACAAAGCGCAGATGGAGACCAGTCTCTCATGGTGTACCCTGGGACTGATATTAGGGCCAATACTGTTTTACATCCTCAGGTATGAGCTGGATCATTGGACAGACTGCACCCTCCTCAGATTTACAGATGATACTAGATGGGATTATGGCTCATTTGTGTGAAGTTTTTGCTACCACTCAAAGGAATATGGACCAGCTGAAGAATAGGACAGAATAACTTTGAGAAGTTCAATGAAGCAAAATGGGCAGTTCTGCACCTGGGGAGAAATAATCCCACATCAATACACAGTGGAGGCTTATTGTTATTTAGGGACATTTACTGTGAGGACATTTTATACCATTAAGTTTCTTCACAGTTTGTGAGGAAGACTAGCAAACCGAAGCAACATTAGTCATATAAAAATTGCCATATTTTTAGATCTTAGATATTTTTTGTCTATTCAAATCCTGATTGTTCTAATAGATTTTCTATCCCTCAAGATTTATGGAAGGCCATCTGTAGAGGAGCAATAATCTACTCCTTTAATTATTTAAATCAATTTACTCAGCTTTGCCCTGCATAGCAATGTTATTGAGACATTCCATAATTGAAAAATGTTAGGTGCTTCAGTTAAACCTGGCCTTGCAGCATGCACTCCTGAAACAGTGATTTATTTGCAAGAATCCCAGAATGAGTAGACATCCTGCATCTGGGTACCAAGGTAAATACCATGACAAGTTACATTTAAAAAAACTATAGTGTCAGACAGGAAAAATATAAAAAGGAGGCAAATAATGCATTTTCTTTCTATGAAATTATGAGATGTGGGATCACTGAGAAAAAAAAAGCTGAGATAAGGCAGGGAGAATTCTTCCATGATTGACACTGCACATTCATTTTTAATGCACATCAGTATTTTTACTATTTTTAATTCATAGAATATATGTTTTAAAAAATTTGAGGTTTAACTGCTAATTTTAGGTGAAGAATTTCTCACTTACACAGATGCATTTGAAAGAGGTGTTTTATTGTAAAAAAACCTATATGTTGACATGTGTAGGAAGCTTCAATTAATCCATGCCCCAAGTTCTTAAAAGCCAAATGTCTTTAAAAGTGCTGAATTTGTACTAATATTTGCTAGCAAAAGCAGTTAAATACCTACTTTACTTCAACTGGGTGCTTACCACGTTTGCTAAATTGGAATGAACTTATTCTTTTCTGTGTCTGATCACAAGTTTTGTGATGTCTCTTCCACATATATTGTAAATTTTTCTTTAATAAAGAACATTTTGGAGAATGCTAGTTTCACTATCTCTTTCCACCAAGGAAAACATCTCCCAGCTGAAAGGCAGTAAAAAAGTATTAAGAAAACAATTATAGTTCCCATACCAGTTATTGTTTTTTAATTTCTAATTTAATGCTTATCTTCTCTATCTAGATGCTTTTTCTGTATCTCTAGCTGCCTGTTCAGCAGCTGTTGGTAGTCTAACCGTCACTTCCTATTCACTTTTTGATGAGAAACTAAATTCTGAATATTCACCAATTCCATCTAAATCTTTACATAATGGCTTGCTACCTAATTAAATTCCCCTCTCTTGGACTCTGCACTCTAACAGTCTTTCTTCATTTTCCCCTTGGTTGTCTCTTCTGTCATTCTCTGTCTTGGCTGTATGCCTAGAATATATTTTCTGCTTAGATAGACTCAAACTTTCCAAAACCCTATGAGAAAGAATATGAGTCCTGCAGTTTTTTTCCCAATAAAAATTGTAAGAATGGATTGTTCCTAAACATACTCACAGCTTCACAGCCCCAAATTGAATTTGCACCTTTGTCCTCTTCTGTTTGCCTCTGTAAAAATCTCTTCAACAGTGGCCTTATGTATAAATAAGCTTGCTGAACTATGTGCAAACTGCTCTTAATCCCATATAAAGTTGACTCAATTTGCAAATCCTATCTGGTGAGGCATATTTTTTATAACACAATGCAGAACCACCAAACAGTTTGAAAGAGATGTGAATAAGAATTGCCTGACTTGTGAGGATGGAAAAGAATAATCTGTCTTCTGATACATTCTTATTGAAGCTGAAAAATATTTTCATATCTTCTATAAATTGTAACTTTTATTACTGCTCACAGGGGATCCAGCATTTCCCATTAATCAATTAAAAGAGTTGTCCAATGCACTCAGAAGTTTTCTCTTTTGGCTGGCAGGAGAATAAGTGATTTTATTAAATCAAAATATAAAAAGACCCAAGTCCTACAAGCTCTCAGAAAACCACCACAATAGTGGTTCAGTATTACCATGCTTCTGCTTAATGCTCCCTGCTGCTGCTCCCTGTGGCTTTCCCTTCAGAAGCCATGTTCTGCTGATGGTTTTTAGTGGGAGTTGTCTCCTATGATAGCCAGTTGGGCCTAAATCTCTTGTAGGGCTGAAAAGTGCAGTATACATTACAATTAGAGCACCATAGCACACAACTTCCTCGTTAACATTGGATGATAAAATTATTTTTAGATGTACCATACGCTTTTGAATACATTTTCAGAATTTTAATATTTAAAGAGCACTTCCACTGTGACACATTAATATACTTCAAATTAGAAACTCATACAAGTTTCATTAACTCTTGTCAAAATTTTATCAACAATTATCTATTCTTTGCTGCATGAGAAAGAAAAAACTTGCATATAAACTTTTACAGTCCTAATGTGTTAGTTGTACACAAATATGTTAATTTTCCCTTAAATGGCCATGGACTCACAGGAAAGGCCTGAATGGAATAAATTACGTTAATCATAATTTAATTAATCTTGAAACAAAAATGTATTTAAGCACTAAAAATGTTCTCAGTGAACTGCAATAAATTATTACAACCTTAATTCCTTCTTTTTTTTCCTGTGCTAGAGTGTATTAATCATTTGTCTTATGCAAGAATTTCTCAACACTGTGCTGTAGCTTTGCTCTTATTCAAATAACACTGACCCTCTCTGAAGTGGTACAGGATGCATGCCTGTTACGTATTCATAAAAAAAAGAATAAGAAATGAGAAAATCTCAATTTATAGAGGAGGTGTTTCTCTAGTTCTGTAATATATATATTAAGAGCATCTGCTGTCCTCTCTACATCTGGAGAAAGACAAGATATTATTACACTTAACCATTAGTAGTAGGACTATTGGAATAAGAAACATTCTGCAGTTCTCTTTCAGAGTCAAAACTGATAATTTAGATTACATGGCTGGCAAGGAAAAAAAAATTATGTACAGGAGATATTGGGGCTTTAAATATCAACAGTGAGGTCTTAGATGCCAGGTCTCTAGGTATATCCTTCCTGTTTTTTACTGTGCTCTGGTTTTGCTAATGCAGAAGACAAGCATTAGCCATCATTTTGACAGAAAAATGAGTGTATTGTGTAGAATCAAATGAAGAGGAAAAATGCAATTGATATTTATTTTAAAGACAGTTGTATTCTTCTTTAACATGACTAAATGACTGATCTGGTTTCAGCTGGGATAGAGTTAGTTCCTCAAAAGGTGGTACAGTGCAATGTTTTGGATTCAATATGAGACTGATGTTGATAACACATTGGTGTTTTGGTTACTGGTTAGTGGTGCTGACTCTAACTCAAAGACTTTCCAGTGCTCCATGCTCTGCAGTGAGGAGCTGCACAAAAGCTGGGAGGGAGCATGGCCAGAACAGCTGATCTGAACCGCTCTAGGGGATATTCCATATCATAGAACTTCATGTTCAGTTTATAAACTGGAGGAATTACCCTGAAGGGAAGCCAGTTGCAGCTTGAGGACAGGCAGTGGGTGGTGAGAAATTGTACAGTTCATATCCCTTGTTTTTCTTGTGTCCTACCTCACTCTGACCCCATTACTATTATAATTATTATTATTATTATCATCATCATCATCATCATCATCATCAATCGTTATTGTTGTTGTTGTTTTATTGATCTTTTTGTTGTTATTGTTAATATCCTTATTGCTGTTTTTTGCCATTATTGAAATGTTTTTACCTCAATCCAAGAGTTTTATTTTCTTCTTTTTTTTCCCAATTCTTCTCCCAATCCCTGGGAGGGAGGGGTAAGGGAAGTGGGTGAGCATCTGCATGCTACTTGATTGCCAGCTAGAGTTAAACCATGGCACAAATATTATTTTACATGTCTTCTAAGACACCAGTCTAATTGAACTGGTGAATTTTCTCAGTCCCAATGTGAGGTTCTTTCACACAAATGTACAAGTAACTATGTTGTGAAGAGTTGAAACTTTTACAAATGTCACAAAACTGAGCAAAAATACCAGGACATAATCTGATTTATTGTTGAATAATATAAAAAGTTCACCTTATGCTCACCAGTATAGAAATAAAATATAGGATCCTATTTGTCCGGATCATGTGGCTTGAATGAAAATCTGCTCATCCCTTTAAGAGTTCTGTAGTTTGGTCCATGCATCAATCTGCTGGAATGTATGATTTTGTCACACCTTCTCATTAGGAAGGTCTGTCCAGGAGGATGAGGAGGATGAGTCATTCTTTATACAAAGCAACAGATAAAGTGAACTGGCTTGTTCTTTGGAGTGGCTAACAAGCCTCTGAGAGCTTGTGGTAATGATCAGGGGATATAGCAGCATGGAATGCATGACATTGTGATGCATTTTTCTACAGGGAGCTTTGCTGTTACAGGTCATGGCTCTCACAGATGGCTTTATGATCCTGATGTACACTAGAAGGACAATACTAGAGGGGACAAGCAATGAAGATGTCTGGAGAGCAACAAGGTTTATTTTTTGACACAAGATAGTGATCTGTAAGCTGTCAGAGGAAGGCTATTGGACATTCAATATATAATTAACAAAGGACTGAATCTTCCTTTTAAAGGTTAGTAAGGTAAATAGCAAATTTGACAGCAGGAGAAAATGCTCCCAAAATAGGAGAGTTTAAGTTCCTAAGAGGAGTAATCAAGATGAATATAAATATCACAAATGTGGACTTTAGGAAAGAAGAATTCAGCTTACTCAGGGATAGGCTTGAAAGCATCTCATTGGAAACTTCTGTGGCAGAAGACCAGTACTGCAGTACTGATAAATTGAGCTGAAGTACAAAAAAAAAAAAACCAAACCAAAACAAAAAAACTAACAAGAAAAAAAACCTAAAAAAAACTAAAAAAAAAAGAAAAAGCCTATACATGCCAGGAAGGAAGGAATTAAGAAAAAAGAAAAAAAAGTTGAGATGAAGCTGAAACTAGACTGACATGGAAACCCAAAAATAGATTTCTGAAAGTACTTTGCAAGTAAAAGGAAGCCTATGGAAAATGTGAGGAATTGAGCTTAGTGACAGAAAACTTAGAAAATTATCTTTATCTTTGTATTTAACAACTAAAGCCTGTCTTGGACATTTCAGAACCATAAGGGAGCAGTCACTCAGTGTCAAGGGTGCACAACCCATTGTAAAGGAATGACAGGTAGAGAAATGAGTGGTTAAAATACTTGGGGTCAAGAAGGCAAGTATCAAGTCCTGTATTTGAGATGGAATAAACTGGAATAACAATATTGTCCAGTGACTTACTGGTTAGGGAAGGGCTTTCCAGAAAAGAATCAGGTGGACAAGAACTCAAACATGAGTCATCAGTATGCTGTTATACTGAAGGTGATCAACCACACACTGTACTACATTAGCATGAATATGAGCACTAGACTGAAGGATGTAATTATTTCCCTCTATTGAACGCTACTGATCACATTAAGAGTATTGTACCTAGGTTGGCTCCTCAGTATGAGGAAGTTTACAACATACAAGTTGAGTTCGGTGGACAGCTGTCGAGGTTACGAGGATGAGATACAATGTACAAGGTCTGTGGGAACTGTATTTGTTCAGTCTTAAGAACACATTATGGGGATGTTATTGCTACCTACAGATACCTTCTGTAAGGACGTGAAGACCAAGTCAAACTCTTCTTGGAGGTGCAAGAGAAGCCAGTAGACAGAAATTCTATCAAGGGAAATTCCAAACTTATATAAGGAACAATCTGAACAATGACAGTAGTCAAGCACTGGAACAGATTATGGAGAGAGGCTGTAAACTGCATCTGGGTAAAAAACGATAAAACATTATCCTCTGAGATGTTTATTTGAGAGTTTCTGCAGAAAGACAAAGAAGTTTACTGCATCTTTCTCTCACCAAAGGGCTACTATGTAGCTTATGTGCGACTGTTAACATTCAGTCTCAAGGATGCATCACACAGGTCTTATCTACTAATTATACTGAGAGAATTTCTCCAGTCTTCAAATGCTTCAGGAGGCTTACTATTCAACCAAAATATGGTTTCTATAGTTAGCATCACAATACAGCAGGTCAGCTGTTATCACAGGTAGACTGCTATAGAACAGCTATTGGGTATGCTACTGGCTTATCAGAAAAGGTGAATTAATTTTGAAAACCATTGTGAGTGCAACAAAAGTTTGCTCTTTCTAATTCTGCATTACACAGATTTGCTTCTTAAAAATGGTGGGTTACTTCCATATTCTAAATCAGAAACCATACATTTCTCAGAAAATTCAAGTTTGCCCCACAGAAAACAATACATAGAAACTGCAGGATAGTTTAGGATGATTGTTATCCACATTTCTACCTGTGGCAGTGCCACAAGGCAGCTTTGGAGTGTTTCATATGGTATTTTTAGAGGGAAACTCAGATATACCCAATGCTTCTTAAGTATATTTACTTTCCATCACATGCTTCCAGATATATTTGCATTCATTAGGGTGATATCAGTTAGAAAAGGTGAGTGAGGTCCTTATTTGCAAGTGACAGCATATTTGTACTGAAAGACATTTCGTCATCTCACCAGAATATTTGTGCAAGCTGGTGATGTAGGAATCCCAGAGATACCTACAGCATTCAGAGTGCTTTAAGGACTTCTATTATAAATACGTGTAAGACCTCCATCTTAGGAGTAAGAAATGGAAATGATGGTGCATTGTGCGTTCACAGTCCACCTTAGAGCACAATAATTTCCCTGTGCAAATGAGCCTCTAATTTTTTCTTAATTTCCTTCAACCCCTTGAAACCTGAGAGTAATGATACCATCAAGTAACAAGATATTCCAAAGTACAAAATGTAGCTGTAAACCCATTGTTGCTAAACAAATATGACCCTTATTTTAAGACAATGACAGAAGAACAGGTAGTATTGCTCTAACCAATCCATAACAGTTTCATATCCTGTAGTTTTAATCAGTAAATTATGCTTCGTCAAGTAGCATAAATGTCTCATATCCAATCATGTTACTTAATTAGGTTGATTTCCATTAAAGAATCACAATAGATTTAGTAAACGGTCTTCCTCAAATTATATACATGTATATATTAATGTAAAGATAGAGGGTTAAGGTAAATAGTACGGAAATATGGTTGCTGGACATTCTTTGTTATAAATATCTATTTTAATCTTTGTCATTTGTTGCATTTCCTATCTGTTGAGTATCTTTTACATAGGAAATTGTTTTAGAAATTTTCATCCAGTATTTTTTGATAGAATCAAAAAAGATATGTTACTCTAGTCTCTTAGAAATAGATGTTTGAGTTGCTTGGATTTTGTTTAGTAGTACATCATGCAACTGATAATGTATTTTTCTGGATATATTTATAGAAACAAGGCAGATTCAGGAACAAACTAAATTTCTACTGCTTTGGGGTTTGCAAGTTTGGTTTTTTCTTTGGTTTTTTTTTTGTTTTTTTGTTTTTTTTTTTCATTTGTTTTTTATTTGGTTGGGATTTTTTGTGGGATGGAGGGGTTTTGGAGTTTTTTTTTGTTTCTTTGTTTTTGTCTGTATTTAAAAAATTAGTAAAAAAAAAGGGATTAAGAATAAAAAGGAAGCAAAGAAAATGAAGTGGGACAGGTAGTTAAAATTCAGAGAATAAGCATGTGTCCTAACAGGCAGTTTGTGTCCTAGTAGGCAGATAAGACGTGGACAAAATGGCAAACCAGGAAGCTCCAACAGGAATGAGGGAAGGCAGGATATTAAGTCACCTTTAATGGGCAACAAGGAAAGGCTACACTAGCAGTTTTGAGTTTTGAAAAGACATTTTTCTAGAAAAACTTCTTGGCTTCTCAGGTGAGATTGGTAGGAGGTAACCAGTCTCTAAGATTGTCTGCAGCATTGTTCACCCATATGATAAGGACCACTGAAAATAGTGCTTAACATCCATGGATTTAAAAGAGTGCAATGCTTGTGAGCATAGAGGTCAATATTCTGCATAGAATTTGAAAAGGTTATCTTATCAATAGCTTGATAGCTTATCTGTATATATTTTATTTTTTTTTTTTTTATTTATAGCCTAATCCAGTACTTCTAAAGCAGCCCTCATAATTGTCTTACTCACATATGGCAAGTCTCTAAGGCTGTGGCCTGGTTTTATCACAGCTTCTAACATGCACAAGGAGCAGATCTGAACATGATCTCGCATGTCAACAAAAAGTAAACAACAGTCTTACATTCCCTGAAATCAATCAATCAAACAAAAATGTGCTACTTATATAAATATTGCTTTCAAAGTAGGAAGATGACACTGGAACTAACTTTGAAAAGCAATTACCTACAGTTTTGCATACACTGAAAAAAATCCACCTGTTTTTCAGAGACTACACAATATTCCTAGTGCCAGCTAGCTCAAAAACACTGGGGAAAAATAAACCTCCTTGCACTTAAACCATGTATTTCAAGTTTCACTGATTTCACAAAAAAATTGAAATTATTAAGTAGCTTACCGTATCATTTTCCACAGCATTATTGGGTAGTATAAGAGCACTAACTACTCTATTATTCCTGAAGTTTTAATTGAGTAGCAATAACACCCCAAAGGATTATACTTAGACAATGATCCAAGTGTGGATTTTGTTGAAAATGCATGTGAGGCCACCTTGTCTTTCACTAGTTAATGTTGCCCTTCTGTGATGAATATCTCTTAATACAGAGCTGCTTGTTTCCTAAGCAACAGTAACCAGATAAATGCTTCAAAGCCTTCTTCCTACTTGCTTGATGATTTTACAGAGAAAACATGGGGTTTTATTTCAAAGAACAGGTCTTAGGATGTTGTTGACTGTATTAATTACTGAGCTGCAAAAGAGTTGAAGGTTTCACAATACAGATACTGAAAAAATATTTTCTTCTGTTTTGGTTGATGCCAGTGCTGAATAACAAAAATAAAATTCTCCAATACATAAAATAAAAGTCTCAAGGCAAAAGCACTACTGAATTTGGATTGTATTGGTTTTGGTTTTGTTTTCTACTGAAAGATTACAAGATACTCCAGAGAATTCAAACAATACTCTTCTTGAAATACTATTGCTAAAGGAAATCTGAAGTTTCCAGTTAGGTTATGATCAGTATCATAGGACAATCAGTATTGGACTATTTATATTTCTTGGACAAAGCAGAGAGTTGAAAACAGATCCCATTACCTAAATTGCTGTTCTATTCTCTAGCCTATTATAGGACTGAAACATTTTAATCATTTTATACAGACAGATTTTTATTTTTTAGAATGCAGTTAGAAAGACACAGATTTTTATTTATGTGGGGCAAAATTAGAGTTTTTCCATAGTATCAAAACTAAAAGAAAATCTAAATTTTCATTAAAAGGAAATAGTTACTTAAACTAGAAATCAACAATTTTTCCATGTTGTCTAATTTTTTTTCCTCCATTTTAAAATATTTTTGTCATTTTTACCTTTAATTTTTCACAATTTTATACCAAAAATGGATTGTTTAGAATCAGGTGAAAACACTTTGTAGCAATGTTTTGAGATTAAAATAAAATGAAATTAGGACTAGGCTGTGTGCCTAGCTAAATGATCTTATGTATCACACTCAATTTAAATGTATTTCCTTCTGAGAGGAAGATAAGTAATTTTTTCCTATTTATCAGCTAAAATTTCAGGAATGTCATAATTTTTGGATTGTAACTATTGATTACTCATATAATTTACTTATATGTTACTCCTTCCAGGCCACATGCAAGCTGAAGATAAGATCAAAAGATCTTTAGTGCATCAGATTTTCAGAATACAGAATATACATTGAAAAATCTTTCTGGAAGATCTGGTTTTTTTTTCTGAACTGATCAGAAAAATATTTTCAGATTTGTGTGCCAGTAACATCAGGCAGTTTACAAATGAGACTTATTTGTAAACAGATACTGATACTGTAATCAAATTTCTGCCTAGTAAAGTTTTTTGTTGATTTCAGTGGAAAGGAAAAGAAGATCAGCTGCTGACAAAAGAATCTTAGGTTCTAAATATAAATGTTTTCAAAATAAAGATTAAAGTAATTCCATATATTCCTTCTTAAAGACAAGATTCCACATATTGGCCTTTAACATATTATAATTTTTATTACTATATGTAAAAAAATTTTCCTCATGAAATAGCTTGTATAAATTTTTGTGCAGTACAAATTCAAAGTTATGAAAGATAGACAGCAATATAAAAAGCCTATCTAGTCACTATACGCTTTGGATAGGAGTTGAAAGAGTCATAGGAATTTTCTCCTAAATGAAAGTTATGCAAATCTGCTATTACTGAAGTTTTCTGTGTTTGATGAGAACTATATGTGTTTTTCAAAAATGAAGGGAAAGAAATCACAATTCTTTACAGTTTTAAAGACAGTGTGGTGTGTTCTTCAGAAGGGCAATCAAGTAAGAACTGTGAATGAGTGAAGAGTAAAACAGTTGTTTAAAAAAAAGAACTTGAGAAGAAACACAGACACATATTTCTGAAAATCAAATACTGACAGATGCAGATGTCTTGATAATATTAATTTATTAATATTTTCACTTGCTTAGAAAACAAGCTAAGAGAATGTTCTGTGCAAGAATAAAAAGATTTAATTATTTTCCTCGTCTTACCAGGAAATGGGCTGAAATAGCCTAATTTCTCTCTCACAAAGCTATCACATTCATTACTTCTTTTCAGCTTTTAATGAATTGTTATAGTCATGGATATTGATGTAGAGATTTGTACTAAAGTTTGTGCAGACAGGAGTCATTTCACATACTTCTGCAGTGTGGGAGTCTTCCCAGCTCTGGGAGATCCCACATTGTGTAAAAAGTCCTTTTCTCCCAGCTGTCTGAGCCGAAGAAGCAGTCTGGAGTCTTTTGTTCTCGGTCTCAAGGTTGCTTTTATTTATCTTGTCTAATACAATTTCTTTCTGCCCTGCTGCAAGCTGCCCTGCAAGGGAGATCGAGGCACACTGCCCACCTCCGAGCCCGGGCTGTCTTTTTATACTATCAACTATGTATTTAATGTTTACCATTAATTTCCAATCCGTGGCCCTTACATTACATTGTCCAGCTTTCTGACAAACCAATCCAAAAGTGCCACTCTGGCTTGAAGATGGATGGCCAGAAGAAGAGGAAATAACATGCCACATGTAAAAATTCTCCATCTTGACTCCCAGACCCTCCTGTCCAGAATCTCAAAACCCCCTGGACATAGGCCCAAACATTTTCATTTTCATCTATAATTATTACTATTCTACTGTTTAATCTCTGGTGACTTGCAGTTCTTCTTATAAGTTGGTAATTTCTCTCATAGATTAAAAATCAAAGCCACAGGCATTCTCAGTATCAAACCAAGGTCACAGACACCTCTGGCAAGGCTAAAAAGCCTCCTGACCAGGGTTTGGGTCATTCTGAGATGCCATAGGAGCCCTCTGAGTTCCAACACTGCAGCATGATTTTTTTTTTCTTGAGATTGAAAGTGAAAATTTTTTAGGTAAGCCAAAACCAGAATTTATCAGGCCATCGAGTTCTTGCTACAGAATGTCTGAAACACTTTATTTATTTATAAATATCTACGGCTGTATCATACAGTCTGCACAGACTACACAAGAATGAATAAAAATATTTCCTCCACAAATTTGTATCCCTAAAGTGATATTTAGAAGGTACTTAGAGGAGGAAAATGTGTAGTAATTTTCACATTTATAAAAAAGAAAAAAACAGGAACTAATAAGAATTTCCATGTCCTAAGTACATTGGAACAATATTGTGGGCTTCCACCCTGGAAAACAAAGATTTTCACAGGTGTAGTGGATTTTCATCTTTCAAAAGAAGGATGACCTTACAAATTGCAAAAGCATCCCAGAGATAAAACATAGAATTGCCTTTTAAACTAAAGTTCACCATAATTTCTATCTGTATTCTTTCGATCTAATACCAGAGCAGTGTGGTTTGCATTTAAATGTTTGAAACTTTATTTTGTGTTTGGCAGTTATTGGTCACACAGCAGAATCTCAGAACTGCACACAGGTGTCTGGTCAAACACTGGGCCCTTTGAGATGTAACGAACTGCTAGCAGAAGTTATTAAGAGCTGGATACACTGTCAGACACTTAACACATTGTCAGGTACTTTACTCACAAAGAAAAGCATGTTATTGTTAGAATCTAATTAAATCTAACTAAAACTAATTCTTTTATGAAATCACAACAAAATCTCAACTTCAGAGAGGAAAGCGTTGTTCATTATTTGGATATATATACTGCAGCTATCAAAGGGGTTAAAAATAAAATCTTAGAATTTCACATCTGAAACAAAGATATGTCCTAATTCAAAGGTACTTACTTTAATATATGCAAATTGAGTTGTAGTTAATGAATGGCTGTTAATAGGGAAGTGATTATTTTTTCCTAAATGTAAAGTTGGGCCCTGTAGTTTCTTGTGTGTAAGACCATGGTCTGAAATCTTTACTGAACATGAAAATCTGCTATAGGCTGAAAGGAATCTTATTCTCCTTTGGTCAAGTGGATGGTACAGAAGATTTCAAGTTCAAATAATCTTTTAGTCAAATAATATGTTAGCATGAGCTGGTAGTATTCTGACAGGTGTCTCTGCTCCATTAGCACCTATTTAACATCTAATATAAATGTTTCTGTTTTGCTACCTGATTCCAAGGACAAGGTAAGGAAGAGTGCTCTGGAAGCTGACCTTTTTGCATAGTCCTTTTTATATATGTTTTGATAGATGTTGGTGTGATAATTTCTTCTATAGTCTCCATGATTTATCTTGAATGCCATTGTAATGGTGGCCCCTCTGTAGAGGATATGACACTTGAAAGGAATCATGGGGCAGAGAGAAAGGGCAAGGTGGATAGCTGAACTGGTAGTGTCTGCCAGCATCTAAGAGGTTACATAGCTCCCAGCAGATGAGGTAGGATTTGGAATAAAAGCAAAGGAAAATTATGACACTTCTGTGGGACCTGTACTCTTGGCTTTTGGAAAATATGCTCTAAATAGTGTGAATTTTAAGCATCTAATATGTGTACCGAACCCTGTTGCATTAACTAGAAATGATAAAGAAATGGCTAGCAATGACATAAGTCTTCCATGGGCGACTTAGGTGTGAATATGGTAATACCACTATCAAAATTCCAACCTGCCAATTGGAAAATGGATTTTGAAAAACAGCATTCAGCCTGTGATAATTGCAGCTTAAATCCTTAACGCTCCAGGAGAATTCATACTCCATTAAATTAAGTGCTCTACAGAAGCAGACTTCAGAAGCCTGATATTTAAGAAACATAAGCAAAGAGGAGACCGGATTTAAATACAGGACATTCTAAAAGGTGTTCCAAAAGCTGTTCCAAAAAACAGCTGTAAAGCAAATGCAGTTGTTGAACTTCTTTGCCAAATAAATTCTGGGTACATGAATCCTCAGAACAGAACACCGTACAAGCAGAGCGTGCACATTTTTCAAAATAATATGTCTTCTGTGTGACCTTGGTATGCATGGAAATACAGACGTATTGTTGATAGTTTGGGTATTTTGCACATGTTGCTCAGCAACAAAATATGTCACTCAAAAGAAAATATTATTATGTTGATAACTATAACAAATAGATAGGAATGGAGGTATTCAGTTTTAGGATTAAAGTTCCAGACTCTCTAGACTTACATAACAAAGTATTGTCTTGCTTATTTGTATTCATATTAATAAAATCAAGAAAGTAAGTGTTTACTTTCTGGTGTTTTCATTTTGAGTGCCATTGTTCCAAATATTGTCTAAGTCTGAAGAGTACAAAATGGCAAATTCCAAGGAAGATAATCTGGGGTTTCCGCACATGTTCAATGCAATGCCCAGTGTCTTGTGAAGTCCTCAGCTTCTGGAATTTGCCTCTTCACAGACTTTCTGTTCCAATTTTTTTAAAGTTATTATGCTATATTGTGATGACAGTCTAATTAGACCTACTTGCAAACTGTTACTTTTGAGAGTTTAAAATCTCCACTTGCTACTCAATTTCTTCTTTTTTAAACCTCATCAAACTTATTAATCAAAGAGACACCTAATTAAACTTCCCTGTGTGTTCATCCTGACTAGCATATTTTAAATACCACTTTTGCATTAATTTCTGAAAATTTAGTTTGTTTTACATCAAAATTGTGACAAGATCCCATCTTCACTTTGATCAGATTAAATTTTTTTTTAAAAATGGTTTGAGTTATTGAATAAAGAAGTACTTATGTGCTACATGTGTGGAAAATGGTTTGATTAAACAGATGTTTGGGAAAAGTTTCATCTGACTTTGTATTGTACATCTACCAGGTAGACACCAACACCTAAGCTATGTCTCTGAAGTCTTTTTATAGTGAACATAAAAAAGGCAATTTTGAATTGTTATTCCTCTTATCATGAGGAAGACATTTAAACTGGGTCATACTAATTACACTCTAAAAGTTCCCACTTCTCAACATTCGTAATAAAAGGAGTCTAGACAACTGGCTCAGAGGTATATGTCTGCATTCCAGATTCCAAAACTAGGCATCAGGAGACAAATTTGTGTTCAAAAAGTCAGAAAAGAAGCCAATTAAACAAATATGTTGATTCTGTCTGTCCAGTGTGCAGATTTTGCGAGTGGTCTTTTGTCCTGGTCTGAACCAACTCCTATCCACATTAAAACAGTGTTGAAATTGCAACTTTTATAATATGGACTTCTGTTCCTGCACCTTAGGGAAGTGGGATTAAATTGGATGTTTACAAGAAAATCCCATTTTGTAATCCAATAGTCTTTCTTTGTTATAAAGTTACACTTTTAGATTCTTTAGCAGAAAAGTTAAACTTCAGAAAGAAGGGTCAACAGCGTTTATATTAAATAAACTCCTTCTCTTTAGTTTTTTTTTTTAATTTGGATGGTGGGAGGGGTGGGGAATCTTTCCTTCAATTTCTATTTTATCTGTTTTAACATGTGACTAAAGAGAGTGGCATCTTCAACAAAGGGGGAAAGAATAGGCTTATCTACATTCCATATTTGTGAGAGAAAAGTAGTGACACTATTTCCCCTTCAATTTTCATGGCCTTGTAAATTCAGATAAACTCCCCTAGGCCAGTCTTCTGTCAATAAGATCTAAAAACATCCAAAACAAAAGCCCTTAAAAGATACAAAATGTCACATGAAGTGGAAACCTCAGTACTTTCCTATTTCTCAGAGAGTAAGCAGGTAGAGGGTATGGGGGTGGTGGACTTTATCAGAATGGAATAAAAGCCTTAGATTGAAAAAAAATACCTAAATTTTGCTTTGGCTGCAAGGAAGACATTAGAGCCATGCTGTCTCTCTCTACTCCACAACAAACTCACCCTAATATATATGTATATTATTATATGCCTTTTGGATTTTAAGAGTCATAAGAGTAGAAGGAAAGAGTGCTTATAGAACTCTAGAAGTTTCCTTTCTTACAACACTACTAGTCTCCTCACCGGCCAAACTGGGGATAACATAACAGGACTTAATATATGCTAACAGATGAAAAGCATTATTTGATGAAAAATATGTACGAACTTTCTAGATGAAGAATAGGATGTGCATGGCAAGAAGAAGATGGAAATAGCTCCCCAGAAAAATTACTTTGCCTTACAAAAGGAGGTCGTGTAGACATAACCTTTTGGTGGGTTTTTTTGGCTGTTTTCTCCATTGTCTATTTTCCTTTCCACCAGACAACACAAGTGCAAGGACTGGATGGGAGCATATCTTTCAAGTTAGGTTCCTAATCTGGCCAATGAAGGAAACCAGGATTTAAGGGTATTTTGTAGGGTGCTCTAATGAACAATGTCAGACAGAGGTTCTGGATTTTAAAATCTGGGATGTAGAGAATATGCTGTGTCTGCTCCCAGGCCAATTGCCAGGGAGCCATCAACTCATCAAGTTTATCCCTATAGGTCAAGTGTGGAACACCGGCACAATGCCAGACAGGGAATACAAATTACAGCTTCCAAGGAGTAAGCATCTTGTCTGTTCCACTCCCAGGATAGTCCTAGCAGAGCCTCAGCCCCGTTGTTCATTGTTCCTGTATGAAACCCATCACAATGAATCATTAGGTCCAGATCCCTGTACCATCTTTAAAACTAAATGGACTTCCTGCTGAGGGGTATGGGACACAGTAAAATGAAAGAACATATTTGGATTACACAGAATTTATTAAGGCATGTTTCAAGGAGGAAACAAAGGTGGGGAAAAGGGAAGTATTTATGTGGTTTGGTAAGAAACAAGTATGGGAAATGGAGGATGTAAGGAAATAGAAGAGTCCATTTGCAGCTAAGCAGGAGCTGGTCAGTACGCTTTCCAGCCATGCCCTGGCCCTGATCATTGCAGTCTGTCATATCTCTTTGTTAAATTCCTTCAGTTGTTTTCTAAGAAGAGGCTCTTCTTCACCACGTATGTGTATGGATCTGTGGTGTCAGCTGGAGTGAATGCAGGTGTGTGAGTGAGTGTGGGCTCACTGGTGAAGATCAAGCTGAATAAGCCAGCAGGGAATGGCCCAGGATTAAGGGGATGTGTAGATGTGCTAGCATCTGAGGAGGCTGGGATCCAGAAATTGCAACTGCTCAGGCTGGGTGGATGAGCCCAGTAGCTGCCCTGAATCTTGGCAAATCTTCCCTCTAGCAGACTTCCTGCTCAGGATGAGCCATTGTTTTCTGTGTTCATGCAAGTGCTCTGTGTGAATGTTCTTCATGTATAAATATGTGTATATATATTCTACGGAGTGTAAACTGCCTATCAGGAGTGGGCACTCATCCTTCTTAATGGAGAGACTGTGAGACTGAGTCAGAATTAAGGGTCTTTTCCAACCTAAATGATTCGATGAATTTATTTCTCAGAGATGGCCATGAAAGACCTGAGCTGCACAAGAGGAGGTTCCCAACCACACCCTATCAGATAATTCCAACTGCAATTATTTGTCTGAAACTAGAAATAGTGTGCCTTGCTGTCACTGAAAAGTCAATGTTGAATGGGTAATAGAATTTAAGGTTGGTGAGTAAGTGTAGCCACTTAGCTGCACAAAGGAACTGTCTGTCAAAAGTCCAGTCTTCAATCATTGAATGACCCTAGGGAAGGTTTTTTAAATTGTTATATAAGGTTGGCCATGTATACGGTAGTTACTAACCTGTTTTATGGGAACACAATGAATAAGTGTTGATAAAGAAGTTGGTAATCTAAGTGAGAAGGGTAACATCTCTTCATTGGATTAGAATAAAAGACAATGAGATTAGTTTTCATACTTTCAAGAGAGGTTAACTACGAAACACCTACAGAATTTCAATAGGTTTTGGCACTGTAACACCATTAAAGATATTTCAGACTATTTCAGAGTGATAGAGGGTAACCTAACTCACTGATTTCAGCAGTGGAAATTGGTTTTAGACACAGTATGTTTTTTTTTTAACAGTTCTTGCATTGCATCAAAATAATTCAGAATATCTAAAATGTCTAACAATGCAACATAAAAACTGCATGTAAATTCTGTACTTTGTAACATCTGGGTAACCAAAAAAAAGGGGACACCATAGTGGCATGTGTTAATCAATGCATTATATTTGCAGATGGGCTGGGAAATTGTTCTAGTTAATATTTTTGTTTTCTTTCATTGTCTGATACACATTTTAATAGGTTTGATGTAAATTTCAAAGAGGAAAAAGAAGTCAAAAGAATTTTATGTTAACAGATAAAATAACTTTTAATTTTTTTTTCCTTAATAAGAACAAACTTTTTTGTTCCCTGCTTTGACAGGTTGTTGTTCTCTTTGTATTATAGAAAGGACTGCCAGAAAGAGGATGGACTAAAAGCCAAACTAAGTGATGCTTACACAGTACAAAAGAGAGAATTGGCTGGTCCTCAAATCTGATTGTTTAAAATCTATTTTCCAGAAGATCTGATAAACTGAATTTCCACAACCTGAAATGGACTATTACATAAAGATATCCCCAGGCAGTCCTTATAGTAAAAAAATCAAACAGATCAGAGCTTTTATCAAATTTGATCAACAAGCTGTAATCTCTTTAAAAATTTTCCAAACATGTTTAAGCATTTTGCAAGCCTTGTGTAGTCTTACAGTACATGACCTTCTTTTTCTCTCCTTTTCCTTTGTGAAGAACTTAATTCAGTTTGTCTGCTTAAAAGAACAATCTTGTAATAGAAAAGTAGCCCGGATTAGGAGTTCCCTGGGACTCCAGTATCTAGAATCACTATTTGTGCCATAAGAGACAGTGAAATGATGAAAGTCATGCAAGACTGAAATTGCCAACTGCCAAATTTCCTCTTGACTTTCTTTTGTACGGGGTTGTACACTATTTTTGCCCACCTCTCACATGATCACATTCCCCATCTGTCAGTATAACCTGTGATTTCCATTTAAATTTTAAACAGAGGTGAATATATTCTGTAAGGGGATAAGAGAGGCTTAACTTGAGAGGAAGGCAGGGAAAATTTGGCCATTGTCAATCCCCATTGGAAGCAAGTGACTGAGCAAGTGGAACTTGCAGTTGTCTGATCAATCAGCATGCAGGAAAGTCAGACACAGCCATGGCACAGCTCTGACTCATTCCCAGGTGCCAGACCAGAAGGTGAAGGCCTCTTTGGGGCAAGGAGTGGAAGCGGAGTTTAAATGCCCAAGAGGCACTGGGGACATAAAGGTACAGCTTGGGGGCAATGATATGAAACATCATGAAAATCTTTGCCTGAGAAAATTTGAATCAGTGTTATGGGTTGGTCTAGGAGACAAGGAAAAAAAAAAAAACTGCTCTTCTTGAAACTTTTTTTAAGACTATTATTTCCCTTTTTCCTTCATGTTTAGGTTTGAAAAACTCTTTAGGGCTATTTCTCCTTTAAAATACTGGATTTTTCTACCTCCTGTAGAAGATTTGCTTCTCCCTGCATTTCCATAACTGAGATAAACACTAAATATAGTGCAATTAATCAGTTATACCAAAGATAATTTTGGCTTAGTGTGGATCTACCACGCAGTGCACTGAAGTGCCCCTAAAAGCTGATATAGCTGAATGTCACACTGCTATGCAGAAATACTGTTTTGTGTTTCAAAAACATACACTGAGGGCCCCTCCATCAACGTGTCTCATGAGGTGAAAACCCATACCATATTTTGAGTAATATTTTTTCTTTGGTTTCTGGTGTTCTGATTCAATTCTTCATCATAGATATGCCACTGTAGAGCATGTAGGCATGTATTTTTCCACAGTGCTAAATAATAGGAAATTCATGTATGTGGAAAATAGCAGAATTAGAAAGTATTTCTGGTATACTACACAATAAATATCTTTGATATAAAGGTGGGCAGCTGCTTCTTTATAATCTCACTTGTCAGAAGATGCTGTACTCCCTCTCTTCTGCAATTTTAGTACTGCTGTTCAATGAACTCATAAAAAGATAGTTTCATCATCTATAACACATTTATTATTCACCTGATTCCATTTCATAGTGCTATAGTTGTCATACATCAGAGTTAATACTAATTGGCACACTTTTCACAAGAGTATAAAAGGTCAAAATAGGCATGCTATATATAAATATTTTCCCTGAGTAAATGCCTTTATTGGCAAAGTAGGGACTATTCCTCTCCTCTCCCTCTCCCCCTACCTCTCCCTTTCCTTTCCTTCCCCACATTTTGTAGTTTTATGAACACTGAAACACCTCTGATATAAAGTCTGAGGTATCTCTCTTCTTGCTTTCTCTTCTACACAACTGGTAACTAGCAGTCCTAGTGACTGTGATACTGCCTGGAGAGGTAGAATTTGTGGGGTTAAACTATACCAGAGAAAATGAGTCAAACATGAGTCTTGCTTTACGACTCTTTGGGGAGGGTGCATGCTATTCTTTTCTTTAAAGGACAAAATTGACTCATAATTAGTTGTTTGAAAAAACACAGTATAGGCTCCTCTTAAAATTTATTATTTCCCTCTCAACAATGGAACCTTCTTGAGACTTAGAGGGAGATTTTCCTGTGTCACATACCTAATTCCAGAGCCTGCAGTGTGCCTGTACAAACTGTCATCGTGGTTTTCCCAAGACTTGATAGACTCTAAAGTGCTTTAAGAGTCTTCTGCACAGAAGTCTAGAAGCCTTGTAGAAGCACAGAAGGACTTTTTTTCTTCTAAATGTTATGGCTTTGAGTGACCTACAAGTGATCTACACTTAGATCTCCAGCTCAATTGACAGAAAAATATAGACCCAGTAAAAACCCCTGATGTACCTCACCTTTTTTTCTTCATACATTTTTCAATATAAATTTAATTTTTCTTTTATTGTATGTTACAGTGATTTTTTTTTCCTTCCAGGAAATCTAAAGACTTTATGGTTATGTAAGGCATGCAAATATGACCAAAAGCAGGGAATTAAATCCTTCTAATGCAGACACTTATTTTATGCTTCCTTTTCTATAGTAGTGTAACACTAAGAGCTTTTAGCTCCCTGAGTATCAGTGAAGAAAATCCAAGTTTGTTTCAAGTTAACATTTCATATATGGAGAACTTGAAATTATTGAGTTCTGCTATCAAAATGGCTAAAGGGGGAATTTTGTGGCTGGCTAGGCAGCTTAACAATTTCTTATTAGAATAGAGCTAGTGTTGGGAAAGGCCATTAGTAATCAGTGTTTACCTTTTTGTTTACTCCCCCACCTTCCTTTTATTAAGCAGGTGAATCTCGTAAAAAATGTTAGTTCATAGTCATAAAATCCTAGAAGAGTTTGGGTTGGGAGAGACCTTTAAAAGTCATTTAATTTAACTCCCCTGCAATGAGCAATGACATCTTCAACTAGATCAGATTTCCCAGAACTCCATCTAACTTACCCTTGAATGTTTCCAGGGATGGGGCATTTGCCACCTTGCTGGGGAACCTGTTCCAGTGTTTCACAACCCCTGTTGTAAAAAATGTCTTTCTTATATGTAGTCTAAATTTACCCTCCTTTAGTTTAAAACCTCTAAAATTATTGAAGGGAGGCAGTAAAATTTCCCTGGAACCTTCCTATCTCCAGGCTGAACAAACACAGCTCCCTCAGCCTGGCCTCATAGCAGAGGTCCTCCAGCCCTGCGATCATTTCTGTGGCTCTATGCTGGACTTGCTACAAAAGGTCTTTCCTGTGCTGAGCATGCCAGAGCTGGATGCAGCACTCCAGATGGGATTTCTGAAGAGCAAAGGAGCAGGAGAGAATCACCTCCCCATACCTAGTGGCCATGTTTCTTTAGGTGTGGTTCAGGACACAGTCAGCTTTCTGGTGCACACTATCAGTTTATGTTGAACTTTCCATTCACCAGCACCTCCAAGTCCTTCTCCTGCAGGCCCTCAATTCATTCATCCCTCAGCCAGTACTGATACTTGGGGATTGCCCTGACCCAGGTGCAGCATTTTGCACTTGGCCCTGCTGATCTTCCGGACCTTTTCATGAGCCCACTTGTCACACCAGTCCATGACTCTCTGCCTGGCATCCCATCCTCATGTGTGTCAACTGCACTGCTCAGCTTGGTTCATCTGCAAACTTGCCAAGGGTGCACTTGGATCCCCCTGTGTCATTGATGAAGATACGAAACACTACTAGCCCCAGTGCAGACCACTGAGGAACAGCATCATCACCATCTCCAGCTGGATATTGAGCCATTGACCAGTATGCTTTTGATAAGAACATTCAGCCAATTCCTCGCTCACAGAACACTCCATCTATCAAATCTATATTTCTCCTATTTAGAGAGAAGGGTGTTGCTGGAGACCATGTCAAAGACCTTACAGAAGTCCAGATAGATGACATTCGTGGTTTGTTCACTGAGTAGTTCTACTGTACAAAGCAGTATTGTTGTCATGCAAATGAACTGCCAAAATAAAGCACAACAGATACTTTTAAAGACAGGTTCAAAGGCTGTGAGAAAGATCAAGCAATTTAACTGGTATTTGTTGCATAATCCTATCACTGGTATTGAAATTTGCCATGCATAGCATTTCACTTTAAACCCTGCTGATCTGCAGAGAATTCAATAACCTACTTGGGTGCAAAACCAAGCATTCTTATGTCCAATAAAAACCACAGAAATTATTTTATGGCCCATTTTAGAAAACTCTGGAAATGCCTCCTTCTCTCTATTGATGGTAGAGGGAATTTACAGATAATTTTCTATGTAATTTACAGTTCCCTTCTAAACTGTAAAAGTATCAGCCGCTCCAGATCTCATGAACACAGTGCAGAGACTTTTAGATTTTTCTTACCTCATTGGGAAATGGGGTGAAACAATAATTGGGGGAATATTAAGAACTCAGGAAAAGTTAATGGATGTTCATCAGTATGTAAAAAAAAAATGGAGCATGGACAACTCAGAAAGGAGCATAAAGAACAGTTTAGTTGTCAGAGCAGATTTTAAGGAAGTTATGCATCAATCTCTAATGGGTAGGAAGGACTGTGTCAAAGAGAAAGGTGCTCCTACATGCAAGGAAATCTGTCCACTTCATTTTCAAAAGTAGGAGTTTGCAGATAACTGTACAAGTATATTAGAGAGTTATTTTTCCCCCATCCAGAAACAGTTCAGAAAGTATTTAGTAGTTATTTTCATATCTTCAGAATGTTTCTGCGTGCGTGCACATTAAAATGTATGCAAACTCTTTTAGAAGCTCATTAATTTGAGGAAAAAAAAATCTTTATCAGGAGAATGAGAAGTTATGGAAAAAATGTGTTTAAATGAAATCAGAGAGATTCAGTCTAATGTTAAAAAGCCATTTTATGGTTCTTTGATTCAAAGGTTTCTTCAACAGTTGTTCCATATCTCCCATACAACCATGTGAGAGACAAGAGAGAGAGGCCTATTATAGGATTAATCAGATCCTAATACACACTGATTCCCAGAATATATGAATAAACCTGTCATTGTTGTTGTGATGTTTAGAAATGCTGCCAGATCATCCCAAACTCTGTCCCCCTGAATTTTAAAGGGAACTTCAAGTCCTCCTTTATTTGAAATCAAAATTCACCCTACCTAAGCTTTTACTGGATATTATACAGTCATGGAAAAAGAAATCATTTTATTGGGGGAAAAGGGTATAAAGTAGATATATTTTATATCTAGGGGAGAATCGCTAAAAGAATTATGTTTGTAAAAATATTACTTGAGTTTGTGGATCTGAGCAAACTATCCTATAATTTGGTGTACTGATACAGTAGAGACTAGGGATAAAAATAGTGTTTAAAAATCCTTTTCCAACAGGACAAGATAGCAAATAATGACTTGTTCTGATTCTTTAAAATCTACCACAAATTTGTGCTGTTAGGAAAGAATTTTTATAGTTCAGCCATACTGCACTTTAAAAACCATAACAGAGAAGACATATCTCTGTCAAAATAAATATCTTGAAGTACAGTATGAAATAATATATTTGCAAAAAGAAAAAGTGAATACATGAGGAATTCCATAAAGATATGCTCTTCTGCTGTGTACAGATGGTCAGATGCAATTTAGTTTGAAATCCATCATATATGATCTGGTATGATTCAGCTTGTCAAATTAAATTCTTGACAGGCTTAGCCTTTAAAGAAGTACTAAAGCTTATATAACAGCAATAATTGGTCAGCACAGGTCTATTTTCAGAAGCATCTGATCCTAACCAACTTTGAAAATGGGAGCATTTTGGGAGAAAATGATTGATCTCAGAAACCAGACTTAAAGACATATGTCTCTTTGGATTTAAGGTTATGCAAAACAAACAAATAAAATAACAACCAACCAACCAACTAAAAAAAACCAAAACCCCAAGCAGCCAAACTCAAAAGAATAAGTCCAAAAACCCCACAGGGCTTTAGAAGATTGAATTTTATTATGCAAATGAAATTGGAGAGCTTCCCTCCCCTCTCAGAGCACATAATTCAGAGGAATTTCTGAGATATTATCATTGCTTTCAGAGAATGGAGAGTAGTGCTTTCATTGGTGTAAGATCCTGGAGCTGTGTTGTGGTTGTAGAAACCACAGTTGTACTAGAAGACAAAGGAAAGGGACATTGTAAGAACTTTACAAAAGGGGCATAACAGGAGCAATGGTTGCTGGAGGGACTCTGTCAGAAGCCCTGGACAGAGAAGAGCATTCACTGTGGTGATCTATTAGGGGGTCAAACCATGGGCTACAGCTGGTCCTATGGAGAGACGTCCCCTGTCATCCTTTCCAATATTAAAAAAAAATACCAAATCAATGTATAATATTTGACAGCAGGAGGTGAGTTCAAATAAAGCATGGTACAGCCACTGCACAAAGCTCACATGGACAATCTCCAGCCCAGCCAACCTGCCTGTTCTAGACATGCCTTTTCCAGTTACAGACTAACTAACTAATGTCCAAATTGCCTTCTCCATAGCACAGACATCTTCTGTGAACCTGTGTTCATCTCTGTAATAGCGGACAAATTTCTGGCAATACATAAGCCATCCTTCTGCCACATTTAATTCGAAAATGTCCACTGGGTCTGAAGAGGTATGCTTCACACAGCTTACATCAGATGTGTTCTATCTATTTTTATTTGGATGTTTGCCAGTAAACTTGCTTACTTTCACATTATTTCTTTATAAACATAAAAAAATGCATTTAGTAAAATAATGTTAAAAATTCCTCAATAAATATGCTTAAAAATACATATTTTGGGTTTTTAGAAGTTTTTGGGAATGCCTACAAAGGGACAGAAGATATGAAATTTAGTACCTCATACTTGCTAATTTTGGACAAATACTTTTTCTGTAAATATGTATATTATATTGTATCTTAAATCCTGCATACTGAAAGAAAATATAACAGTACCTTGAAAATGTACAGTACAGATAGGCTGTGACATTAAAACCCAAGACACTGGGAAATTTCTACATGACTTTTTATTCTTTATGTTGCTTCTTTACATGAATACAGACCCCAGCAGAATACCAGCTCCACAGAATGCCTACTAAAGCAGAAAAATATGGAGATCTTATTAGTATGATATAAGAAAGAGGTCAGACTTAAACTGATTTTCTATCTGGTTGCTGGGGAATATGACAAATATCCCATGTGGATGCTTTTTCCATTCCACATGTTAGTGTTTTCTCATAGGCTATTTGTTTAACAACTCTATTTTTAGTAATAAAAACTACTAAAGAGCAGATACATTGGGATTTTTTAAGCACTAATATCGAGTATAGTTGAAGTGTATCCTAATGTATTTTTCAAAATATGTAAAAGTATTGTTTGTTTAGTCTGAATTATTCAAGTTATTTAATTAGAGTTTAAAAAAATTAGGATTGTAGACAAATATCTCAACTGAGTTTTTAGTGATTTTTTTTTCCTCACAATAAAAATAGGGCTTTCAGGGTCAATGTTTGCCAAATGTTTCCATAAGCAGAGAATATTTTTCTCCCCTTGCTCACATGCTGTGAATTATAAGAATAAATATATTTGTTAATTTTAATAAAGGCAGAAATGGAGTTGTTTCATGCATAGCCTAATCACTAGGATGCTCTTTGTTTGATTAAAATGTCAAGAAGGCTATTAGGAAGCAAAGACAAAAGCAAAAAAATGGCTTGGGATAAATAGCCCTCTACCAAAACTCCAGGAGTAATCAACAGCTATTCATTTATGTTCTTTGCTTGTGATCCACTGCTGAGCTCACCAGACTAGCTTGTTAAAGGATCAAGAGAAATTGTGCAGCTAAACTGGCTGTGAATTGCATAACCACTTAAGCAAAGAGCCAGACTCAGGCTCTCAGACCTCAGAGCCCAGTAGTGAGTGAAGCTGAGAAGATTGCACAGGTCTTTGGAAAAGGCTAACAAGATTTCAGATAATACTACTGTGGATATAGATCTTTGCTCAGAAAACTTTTGTTATTAGCTTTCACTGTCTGACTACTCTGTTCCCCCCAAACATACAATCTTGTAGGGAAGATATTGTCTTACAGAGAATTAGCTTCGGAAAATCTGATCAATGGACAGTTTATCCTATCCCAATGGAGCCATAAAGATTTGAATTTTTCATAAGTCTTCGTGTAGCAGGTAATACACACAAAAAATGAGGAAGGGTATAAATGTATTACATCTGTAACTGTGGCATACTGGATGCTGCTTGTGAAGTTATCCACGCTTAATGAAGGAAAAAATGAAATTAATTGTCCAAATGCAAGTTCCATACTTGAGCTGACAATATAACCCAAACATCCTGTGTTCTTTGTGATATAATATTTTCTATAGATGACACTGCTTATTATGCTGATAGACCTTGTTCTGACTGACTGAAACACCATATAGGATAAGGGTGAGAATCAAGTCTCGTTGCACTGAAAAAGGTAAAGGCCCGATTAAGTGTTCTGCTACAGTCAAAATGGATGCTGCAGCTTTTTAGGAAAAAAGTTTGTAAGAGTAAAAGCATTTAATGACCAAATTGTAGAAAATAACAGAAAAAGAAATAATATTCCTTGTGGAAACTGAAAATATTCCTAACTGAAGTGAGACTTTCATATTTTTTGCAGTCTTGAATATTAAAGCATGGTTTGCAGGAGAGTCCTTGTAACCCTTCATATTATTTGCAAACTGAGCACAACATGTCAAAACACAGATGTCTAATCAATACAGTGGTGACTGATGATCAGTTTCTCAAAAATATGAAGTTTTCAGCACCTGTCACTGGTGTTAGTTCTGGTACTTAAATCCTTTAAAATGTATGGTGTCTAATTTAGCTTGCAAGGTTATCACACAACATTGAGAGCAGAAAACACCCATGACTTCTCAAGATATTTGAGCTTGGAAGTGGGAGTAGAAATCCCAAGTTGTTATTTCATTTTACATCATTGTGCTGGACTACTTATTGTGGACAGTGAGCATCACTCGTGTTATTTGATACCTCTTCAACTGATAGCTGATACCACTTCATCAGAGATCCTTTGTCAGGACACTTACATGTCTGAATTACTACATCTGTCCAGTTCTAAAAAGCTACAAGCATATATTATACGGCCAGGTAGAAGATGTCTATGTGGGTGGTAAGGTTTATACTATATGGAAAGCATACTCCTTGGAACTAAACACTAGGACACTTCAGAACTCTTTACTGTTTTATGAACAAGTCTTTCTAAGCTAGGGAGTAAAAATTAAGGTGATAGCTGGGTAGCATGATAACATGTTGCAGAGATAGCAGAGATTAGCTTTGTTTTTTAAAAATAAATAAAAAGATGAGTTTAGAGAGGACTCCCATTTATTATAAAAGGAATTGTGTAGGTGCCTGTCTCAAAGGTTTCTTAAACTGCACAGTTGTTGGCAGCAGACCAGATTATCTTTTCTTGTCCTTGAATTTCACTGCACAAGGAAGATTGTAAAATTAAAAACTGTTTGGAAATTTTGTGCATTTCACTTAGTCATGTCATAAAATAACATGATAGTTCTTATATTGATATAGACTGAAAGGTTTTGCTCCCTATAATTCTTTGGAGAGAGACAGGAGGGCTACGAGAAAGCGCTGTGCAGCACTTTCCAATCATACCTACAAGTTTCACTGTGTGTGATGCATTTTGTCACGAATTTGTAACACCAGTTGCGTCTACATACCATGGAAACCCTGTATGGCCAAAGGGTTTGTACACCTCTGAGCTTTCTAAATTTCTGTAAGAATTTTGCAAAGCAGTCCCTTCATCTGCTGTACCTAGTTGGAGTTTTTATGGTTGTGGGTTTTTTTTCTTTTTTTCCCCCTTCTAAAAACATTTCCTAATAGAAATGGCATTTTGCTTTAAAATGTCCCAGCACATTTTCTAAGATGCCATACTGGTTTGTATTGTTCCACATACAAAAAGGGTGCTGGATTATATGGTGAGCGCTAAAAACTGGTGTTTATTATCAATAAGTTTTGATGTTAAGGTAAAAAGTTCCATGTTTGAGAAAACTCATTTTCTTTAATACTGGAATAAATTTGCCAATCTTACAGCTCTAGGAAATGTTTTCTCTTATTCAGGAGCAGACCTTTTAATGCTAAAGGCAAAAAGCATGTTTTTAAAGTATTTTATTAATCTTGCAAGGACAAGAATAAGGAGATTTTTTTTTTAAAACCATCTCTTTCTGGGAAAAAATATGTTTTAAATCCTATATTTTCCCTTCATGGTTTTCATTTTGTTATATTTTAAGACTCATTTAACTATATTTTTGGGCTATTTTCTGTTTGACCAGTCTGTTGGTAGAGAATGAGTCATCCATCCTGCCTTCTGTCTCCATTAGGTGAAAAGCCATTTTGTGGAGATTCCATCCTGCGAGAAACCTCCATCACTAATTTAACCTTTCTAGCTTATTCCTCACTCAAGGTTCAAGGCAGCAGGAAAAGCAATGGAGTAAATGAGATAAGATCATACTTGCAGTGGCAGGCGAACCTCTTCTTTCCCAACTTGCCTTCTCAGGTGCCCATGTTGTCACGATCCGTTTTAACATCAAGGCGGAAATCATGATGGTTCGAGGGATCTCAAGGTGCAAAAATAAGAGGCAAACAGCAAGGGACTATAATTTCAACAAAACAACAAAGCACTTTATTGAGTGCTGATCAACTCAATTATGCAATAGAGGGGAGAGAGAGAAAGAGAGCAAAGTAGGGAGAGAAAGCGAGGAAGAAGGTGGGATATAGCTACCAACAGCAAGACAAAGTCCTCGTGGCCCAGTCAATAGACGCATCTTCCTCTGTGGGGAGATCTCAAGAGTCCCTTCAGAGAGTCACAGTTTTAAGTCTTTTTCCAAGGCGAGTGGCATTTGGCCAAAAGGCAGGGAGATTCATGGCCTATTGTGAGCAGGCCTGTAGCTGATCAGCATCAGGTATGTGCTGTACCGTGGCAGTAAACATACGTGCTGTACCTACAGCCGTTCTGCCCGAAGCACTGTACCGCAGCAGCAAACAACTCCCCCCTCAGCCAGGCCAGGGTGTGTCTTGTGGGGTCTGTCCCAGTCTCTGTCCCGATGATGGGGAGGCAAAACAAGATCTTCGGGCCGACCCTTACACATGTACAACAGATATGAGGCTCTGGATGTGGAAGACCAGTCAGTGGATGCTGTACATGGTGGTTCCTCTATACCAGCGCTGTTGCCAAGGTCAGAACGACATTGCTTCAAAATCACAACCCCATCCATGAGGAAAAAATGGCAAATTATAGCTGTATGTGACTCCCTTCCAAGAGGAACCAATAAGTCAGAGAGACCCTTCTGTTAAGGAATTCTGCATGCTCCCTACATTGCAGAACATTTCTAGGGAACATCCTAGTCTGGTACAGCCCTTGGACTATTACCTTTTATTTCTCTTCTTGTGTGAGTGGCCTTGCAGCTGCAACATGTAGTCAAGGGCAATCAAAGAGATTTCAAGGCCTTGAGATGGTTGGTACAGGCATCTGCAGTACAGTTAAATTTTTGCTTTTATACTGCCAGTTGCAAGCAGCAACAATGGAAGAAATAGAGTAAGACTCAGTCTATCAATGCATGACTCCATGACTTGCATCACTGCCACAATTTTGGGTTTTTTTTGGTAATGTAGGGGTCTGCTAGAAATGAGTCATATCTTCCTCAGAGGGTGAAGAGGGTCTTGGCTCACTGACAGGCCTTTAAACTAGACTTGAAGGGAGAGGGGAACAGTATCAGTCTTGGGATGACATGCCAAACTGAGAGGGATCTGGGTTTATTGAGGGTGCTCAGCAGACAGAGGGAGGATTCTCCTCCTGCTCTTTTCTCTGCTAAGATCCCACCTGATGTACAGTCTCCAGCTCTGGTGTCCTCAGCACAGTAAAAGCATGGACCTGTTGGGGAAAGTTGGGGAGGAGCACAAAAATGGTCAGAGGGCTGGAGAACCTCTGCTACAGGGACAGAGTGAGAGAGCTGGGTTTGTCCAACCTGGACTGGAGAAGACTCCAGGCCGACCTTAAGAGAGGCCTCTCAGCACCTAAAGGAAGCTTGTAAGAGAGATGGGGGGAAAACCTTTTAGTAGGGCCTGCTTTCAATAGCACAAGGGGTGATGGGTTTTAAAATAAAGGAGGGAAGATTCAGACTAGATACAAGGAAGACATTTTTTACAATGGTGGTGGTGAAACACTGGAACAGGCTGCCCAACGAGAGGGTAAATATTCCATCCTTGGAAACATTCAGGATTAAGTTCAATAGGGCTCTGAGAACCTGATTTAACTGAAGATGTCATGGCTCATTCCAGAGGGCTGGACTAGATGGCCTTAAGAGGTCCCTTCCAACCCAGACCATTCCATGATTCTATCAGTTTATTACTCCATGATTCTATAGTTCTTTTAATACAGAGATTTTCATAATTTTGGTTTTAGATCCTCTGTTTCACTCTATTGTCACCAAAGTATATGTCTGTACTAATTCTCAGTATTGAATAGATAACTGTTCGGAATCAATACTGACTTAAATGAAATTATTAAAAGTTGTTTGAATCCAAATGGTGATCCCATCTCTTATAACAAAGCTTTTATTTGTAACTAGAATATCAAATACAGATGTACAGAACTTACAATTAATTGGTTTTACATATAATCAAGCAAAGCCCTCTATTCTTCTCCCCCTACCATTCCCCACCCCACCCCCCCCCAAAATAGAACAATTTGCACTTTACATTCAAGCCCTGGCTATTGTCAGAGGCCTAAGGGCTCTCTTTCCAAATCCAGATCACTTGTGTTATATTACAGAAGTCTGCAGGGTACGCTTTGGCATAGGATATCAGCTGATTTTTAAACAAACCAAGTAATCTGCTTCTCTTAACCTGCTTAGAACAAAACCTCAAGTTCATATTCTCCAGCATAGCAACTGAATGATAATAAGGAAAGAGTCCAAAACTGGCTGTTGAATATCTTCACTAAGAAAATATTTATCGTTTATTTTGGTGTTTTGGGGTTTAGGTTTTTTTGGTTGGTTGATTGGTTGGGTTTTTTCCTCTTCTTTTTCAAGTTAGGTTTTTTAGTTTCTAAAAGGGAGAGGTTGGCTAAATTTTTCAGCTATATAATGCTCTGATTTTCTGGTTTGGGAAGTCTAATTGCTGGGAAAAGATCTCAGTAGCTCTAGAAATACCTCTGTCTGTGCAATACTTTATGAATAAGAAATTAATGAGCTGTTTCTAATTCTGAAACTATGTTAATGAATTGTCTGTGATTGTTACAGACCAATGGACAAACCTTAAGAGGGAAGTCTGGCTGTTCATTGTTTGTGTAATCCTCACACAATATTTGCTACTACTGGATCTGTAGCTACCTTTCCCCAAGTTCCACTTAAATTTCCTATTTTTCCTCAAACACATTGAAGCCAATTATTGTGGAAGAATTTCTCAAATTCTTCTGTCAATTATCTGTAGTTAATTACCTGATCATGCCTGAACTTGTATCACAGATATTTAATGCCAAATCACCCCATTTATAGTAGTGAAGCATAGCAGGGAACTCTTCAATTAAAAAGCTTCTTAAAAATAATACTCAGAATTCTTCAGAACATTAAGGGAATGCTAGAAGGATTTTCATTTGAGCTCAACCTAGGCAGCCAAATTATTATGTAAAATAATGATTTTAAAGATAAAATCACAAGATAAGGTCCCGGTAGAGGAAAGCTTTTAAAGGTCAATTACTCTTATTTTTTGGACAAAGCAAAAATATAAGGGTCTCTGTTTTCTCTGAGAAGGACTTTATATGATATGGCTATGGAATGGCTGCTGGAAATTGTTGACAGACCTGGCACAGAAGAACAGAAATGCAAAAAAGAAAGAATTTAACTTCTGGGATGTAAAAACTCTTTAAAGAAAGCCACAATGTTATGGGTATGTCACTCTATTCCACACTGATATTATGTTCTGTTTCACATGATTAAGATTAGGAAAACAAAGAAGAGGAAGTCAGTAGAAGAAAACAATGAAATATAGATAAAAGTGGAGAAGAGTCAATGTCAAATTGTAAATTATTTCTGCTGGCATGAAAAACAGCTTATAAAGTAAACCAAAATTATTCAAAGGAAAACAGAGACAACCCAGTTTGAAATCCCATTGTTAAAACAAATCTCAATCAATCAAATGATTGATTCTACCTTCACAGTGTGTCAGTTACAAATGACAATGACTGGAATCAATGGATTATAGTTTGTCATCTCTATGAAGTCTCAAAGTTTGGTGATACTGGCAAAATACCAATGAAGCTAACAATTGTTGGGTAAAATATGATTAATATTTTGCTCCATGACAATTTTCTTTCTTTAAAAAAGAGGCACCATTTCAATCAAATCACAATTTTGTCCTTCAAAGGGCAAAATAAATTATTAATATGTTCAGATATTCAGTGAAATCTTTGAGTAAATTTATTCACTTAAACACATTTGAAACATTAAATGCTGTGCTTTAGTAGTCTTAAGAGACTTTCCTGTTTGAACATATTTTCTATTAGGTATTTTATACAATATTGTGCAGTAGCAGAATGCTTTGCAAATTAGTGTAACTGCATTAAGATCAATGGAAAGCTGAATATGACAAACTAGGAAACTTGCTTAATTTCCCTATAATATGAAGAACTGAAAGGCTCAAATATTTATGTCTTATCTAAACACGTGTAAAATATCTTTGTTAGTATAAATGTGATAAACACTACTTCAGACTTTGATCTGTACAACAAATTCAATTTTCATTAATCAAGTACAATGTTTTTTATTAATGTTTATTAATATGTAATGCTATAGTATATTTTGCAGACCACTTTTTTTTTTGTTTGTTTTCTTTATAAATAATGCACCTTTTAAATAGCAACTTTCATTATCTCCATTTTTTTGCTTAGAATTTCTTTTTCCCATTTTTTTTATTTTTTTCTGAGAATTTTTGGGCCTTGGATGTATTTCCAGAAATGTTTTGAATATTACTCAATAAGGAACTCTGCTGAAAATTATACTAAGATGAGAGCAGTTTCTGGAGTCTATAGGTGAGATTCTTCAAAAATTTATTTATACAACTAGCCTGTAGATATATTCAATTTATTGAAAATGTGAGACTTGCTGAGGACAAACAAACAACCACATCAAAAGTTAGTTTGAGAATTGTTGGAATAGGAGCATTCAGTGTTCAGTACTGTTGAGGTTCCCTTCTCTTTATCAGATTATCCAGAGACTAGCAGAGACAGCTACACATAATGTCATAATTTAAAGCCTATGTGGGAAGTCTGGATGTATTTCTGGATGATATTGTTCATCCAAGTATAAATGATCATGCTCAGCAAAGTTTTGCCAAATATATTAGACTACAACAAAACTCCATCTGGCTGTAACCGCCCAGGGTTAAGGATCGACCACCTACAATTCTCCTACAATTTTTTCTGATTATTCATATATATTATGCCCCCAAAAATCATTGTTTAATTATAGAAATATTTTTTATTGCAAAAGTTGAAGACAAAAATTATTTAGGAGATGCATAGTAAGGCACCTGCCTTTTTAATGTCCAGGGTGGCCACAGCCAGGCAGCTGTGTTCAGGAGGTGATTGTGAAAGCCAGCAAGTATTGAGGGTATACTTAAAAAAAAAAAAAAAAAAAAAAAAAATTGGGAAAGGGAACACCCTAAAACACTGGGTGATGCTTGTAGGGATCATTGTATGCAGTGACTAGAAGTTTTAGCTTTTGAAGACTAAAAGAGGTGAGTATCATGAAACATCTTTAGTAGTTTGATGAAGGGTATACAAAGGTATTTTCATCAGACCTTAGCATCTGTGTAATCTGTCTTACTATTATTGTCACAGTAGGTTCTAGGATTTTTCTTTCATATGGGCTTTATTGTCTAAAAAGCGTACCTGTGGATCAAAGGTTTGGTTTTTGGTCGCGGTTTTCTTTCAATTTCATTTTGAAAATAAATAGGCTGGAACATGCTAACTCAAAAATGCTATTTTCATTCTTTTAATTCAGTAAAGTGCACATTAATGCTTCTGGCTGCTGTATAAACTATGGATAAGCTACTAAACTATTTTAGGTTCATTTCTAAGTTAAATGCTGAAAGTTATACAGATTAAGAGTCAGGAAAGGCTTAAAATAAATAAAAGTAACTTTATTGCAGAAAGCGCTGATGAAGCTAAACTATTGTTAACAGACTTTTGTTCTGGAGCAGATTGATCCTATCAGGTCACTTGAACGGCTTGACTGTGGAAACAGTTTTACAAGACTTATAATAACAACAATGTAGCTGGTATGGGGTATTTATTTAAGGGTTGGATTCCGGGCTCTTTGTGAGTCCCTTCCATCCTTGTATCTCAGAATATTCTGTGGTTCTGGTTTTTTGGGGGTTTTTTTTAGGTTTTGTTTTTTTTTTTTTTTTTCCATTTTTTTTTCTTTTTTTGTCTCAGTAAATAGGCATATGGTGCATTGCAGATTACTTTTGCCTAGCAGGATTCCCCCTTCAGGTTGGATCTCTGCAAAACATGTAACATGGAATAAACATTAAGAAAAAAACATGGGAAAAGATGGTTTGAAACAAATTATGAGTAAGTAGTACTTATGTTTTATTTGGCGTTTACTAATTTTAGTGTCTGTAAAAAACTACATAGACTGCTATAGCCCCTCTTACGGAATCCCTCAAACGTATCATTCACTCTTAAAAATTAGACACTGCCTTTACCCACCTGGTTCTGGAAACTATTTACTCTAGCCATACTCCTTATACAACTCTATTAGAGAAAATCCAAAGTAGTATTGGGGATGTTTTGTGTAGTTCGGCCTTTCAAGCCATTAACTCCTGTGTAACCACAGCAATAATACCATGTAAGGCCAGGAGGACCTATGCAACCTTACCAGAAATGCCAGAATTGGTGTCAGAAGTAACAGAATGGCTACCAGAATATCAGAAATAACAGAATAGATATGGAGGTAGTAAACAAAACTGGGGCCAAGGTGGTGGTAAACTGAAAGGGCTGTTTATTGGGATGAGATTGTGGTAGAGAAAAACAGAGAAGAGTTGGAGAAATACTTAAATTAATAAGAAAAGATTGCAATTATTTGACCAGAGCGGCCTGTGGTAACACGTGATTCAGCCATGAGCTTGAGCACCACAGTCTAGCCAGGAAAACAACCCAAACCTCTTGTTCTGACAACATCAATCATGTTTTTGTAGTGGTTAATGCCTGTGAAATTAGGAGTATGATTTCTTAATGCTAAAACACTCAGTTCAATGGAATTAAACATCCTGGAGTAACATTGTCAGTGCCTGATTCAAATCTGAGAGTATTTGCATATTTAAATTTTAAAAAAATCCGAAGAATCAAAAAGCAGTGTTTTCCTGTTTGCTAAAGTATGATGTTGCAAGTAGATTTTTGTCTGATAGACAGATAGCAGCTGCAAATCAAAGTTGTTTGCTCACTGATTTTACGCAGTTAGGTAACAACTAAATATTACTGAGATAATTGCTTCAAATTCCTGAAACTCTAGAGACCACATTTTTTCCAGTAGTCTCTGGACTACTACAATGTTTGCATTGTTTTCTTTTTGGTTTTGATTTCCCTCTGCTACATATTTCAGGTAATTGGAAATCATGGTTAAGACCAATGAAAAGAAGATGGGTAACCATGGCTGATATTACAGACTTTTAGCAATGCATAGTTTCCTTTTCTCTTTTCCTAAGCATTTTCTATTGCAATAAATGTATCCTCACCTGTGACCCATTTAAAATAATTCAAGCTCAGCAGAACAGGCTGTCAGCCAGTCACTTAGTTTTGAAAGTAACATGTTTTGAATTTACTTTTCAAAATGGATAGTCTTAAGGAAAGTAAAACAGGGTAGTTTCTCAGAGTAATTTAGTGATTCACTGCACTGCTTCAATAAATCAGGGTTTAACAGTTGAAACAACACAAACAGTAAAAAATGAAAGATAAACCCAAACCAAAAAAAATAAAGATTGACAACCTCTGATATTGTGGCATTTTGCCTCAGGCTGTTGTAAATTAGATTTGTATTGTATAGAAGCTCACTAAACCCAAAGTCCATAAAAAATTTTCCAGAGCAAATATTACCATTCTTTCATTTCACATAAATATTCCTCTATATATATAAAATGCATAAATAAAGTGAAAACTTTTGAATATATTTATTGGTGAATTTAAGCTGTCAGAACAAAATTATTTTAAATTTTGGTCAAATTTACTCAAGAATTTCGTTCAAAAAAAAGAAGAAAAAATTCAATTAAAAAGCATAAATAAGCATATAGAGATCAATTATTTTGTCAGAAACACAAAGCTTTTGGAAACATTTTTTTTCTGACTATTCTCTATATTAATATTACCTGAAGTTGGTATAAGTTAAGAAAAATGTTCTGGATATAGGAGCTGTCTCTTCTTTCTCACTGATGGTAGCTGAGTTCTACCAGCACTGGGGAAAAAAAAATATCAAAAATAAATATCAAAGGATTTTGATCAAAAGATAAGCGTTGCCCTAAAAAAAGTATTACCTCAGCAATTCCAGAGGTATCAGAGATGTAACTCATGAGATGAAACAATACTCCCTGTGCTAATGCCATGGAAGCCGTAAGGCCGACTGCATGACCCAGCAATCTTTGTTTCTCTCAGCTCAGACTGAGATTGCATGGAAGTCATTCCAAACCTTTCCCCTTGCTCAGTGCAGCATAGCAATAGAAAGCACTCAGCTCTTTTGCAAATCCAGTCTGGGGCCTGAATTCTGAACAGTCAGTGGATTTTCTTTGTTCCAACAACTCCAGTGTGTTTTTGAGGTCAGTATATTGTCTTTCATTGACCTGGCAGCCATATTTGAATCACTGCTGCGACACTCTAGGAACAAAACCAGTATTCAGTGAGGAAAAATTCTCTTCTAGGATGATAACTCTTGAAGGATGATTTAACTTGTTGAATAAATAAGATCCCTGATCTGTACATGAGGGCTGTTCTTGCTAACTGTGACAAGAGGAAAAAAAAAGATCTACTGGTTTCAGTTTCCCAAAATAAATACTGGGTTTTTTCTTTTGTAGAAGCTGCAGGAAAAGAACAAAGGAGTTAAAGATCATAAGACAGGTCACAGCATACTCTGAGAGACAAGCTATTAAAAACAATTTTGTCTTTCCACAGTTTTTCCAGGTCATTTTCCCTTCACTCATTATAAGTAGTAACACTTACATGAAAATAGGATCTTGGTTTCTCAAGAGTTTATCTGCTTTTTACAATTATCCTGTTGAAGTCATAATACTGGTTTCTGTGGTAATTATGTTTTCCATGAGTTTTCAGTGGTTCTTTCAAGGTGAATATGATCTAGGCTGTGATCTAATAATAGCATTTCAATAGCATCATTAAGACCAAGTTTTACAAATATAGGAACCTAAAATGCTGTCTAAAGATATGAGTCTATTTTTACATCCACACATAGACAGCAATAAGCTGACTTTTTTTAATTGCTGATTTTGGCTACTCACTTGTGTGAGAAGCTTAACATTCCTGAAAATCCCATTACTTACCAATATTTCTAAGTCTAGATTTTTATTATTTTTTTAGAAATTTTGACCTACTTAAATTCAGACTGTAACAAGGCTGCTCAATTGAGTGAAAACCAGAGTACAATGGTGCACATTAATCCACTTAATCCAGAAATATAAAGGTCATGCCAACCTCATTTTGAAAGTACTGGTCATTCTATTTATCATTACATGTTTGTAAAACTGAACACAAAATTCCAGCTAATTGATGCTTTGTATCATAGTCTCACTAGGCTTTCAAATCTGTCTTTCCATTTATTCCTGTACAGATGGTCTCTATGGCACTACTACCCAAAAAGAAAAAGTTTATGGACCATGTAAGTATGGCAGAATATCTGCAAGTTCAAAAGACTAATCTAAATATATTACATCATATACCTCTACCTTAATCGCCTATGTCTCAATTAATTTTATTTTTTGTAAATAACTGGAAAAATACCACAATGTGATAAATTTTTGGGTTTCAAATACCTGTCTCTGTTGAAAGTAGTATGCATTCAATGTATATGCAAACAACTTGTCAGATGTTAATTTTTTCATTCAAATTCAGAATTTACCGTCATCGTCACATGTAAGTAGAAATAAGACAAGAAAGACCAAGGCCCATCTGGAATGAAATCTGGCCAAGAATGTCAAGGACAAGAAAAAGACCTTCAAATACATCAATAAAAAAAGGAAAACTAAGGAAAATATGGGCCTGTTGCTAAAATGGAGGGGAGGCCCTGGTAACATGGGAATACAGAGTTACCAAAAACCTTCTTTCCACTGGTCATCACTGACAAGATCAGGCCTGGTGAATCTTTGATCAACAAGGCCATGTGCTCCTCAGAACAATCCCAAGCATGAATACGGACCAGGACGAGAATTGATTGAGAGCAGCCCTGAGGAGCGAGACTCTGGGGTGTTGGTTGACAAGAAGCTCAGCATGACTCAGTAATGTACATCCACACCACTTTTCTCTTGTCCAAGCCACACAAATCAGTCAAACAAGGGGACTTGCTGTAATGCATTTTTTCACTGAAATTTTTTGCCCTCACCTAGATGAGATGAGATGTTGAAAGAAAACTGCCACAGGTTATGGCAAGCCCTGTTCAATGTGTTTGTTGGCTTTATTGTCCACATTATTTGCAGGGAATCTGGGCAAAACCTATTACGGTCCAGAGAAATGTCTGGTCTGCACATGTATAGCAATAAAACAGCAGACATTGCAGCAATCAGCCTCTTTGACCAGTGTTATGTTAGTAAACCACCACAGCTGCACCTAGTTTCACTGGTAAATATGCACCCTGGCCATCAAGATGATCCCATCTCTGAAACTTCAGATATGCACAGAAAATATTGTTGTTAAAACACAAGATTCCTGTAAAAGCAAAATCACCCTAGGAGGAAAAGATGGAAGAAAATATGTAGAGCACATTGTGTATTTCCCCATATGGAGTCAGGATATCACTAAAGTGTGTAAACAGATGGCAGCAGTTATTTTGACACAAGAGGTATGGTGTTTTTTTCTGACTGAACCTATATTTCATTCAGCCTAATCCTCAAATTTATCAAGGTCCCTCTGAACTGAAGGGTCAGACACCCTTTACATTAGAGTCGTCTGCAAATTTTCTCCAAAAGTATTGTGTGTGATCCCCAAGACCACCATTAAAGATACTACGTATTGCGGTTCTTGGCTCTAATTCTTCAACTACTGTGTTCTTTCCAGGCCACCAAATGACCACCCAACCATTGATTACAGCTGCTTGAGCCTGGCAGTACAGCCAGCTTTCAACTTACAAACCAGTTGGCTCATCCAGTGCATACATCCAGCTTTCAAATAATAGAGGAAGACATAGAGGGAGATGGTGTGAAAGCCCTTGGGGACCACCACTCATCCTTCATCCACCCAGCCTTGATGGTTACTCCTGATTATCTTATGCTTCATTTACTTGGAAATGGATTCCAAGATGATGGGCAGCTTGGTCTTTCCAGGGAGTGAAGTGAAATGTATCAACTTGTAGTTCCTTATCTTGTAGTTCCTTATCGTGCATTTCCAAAATAGATACAGTAGTATTTCCAACTGCCAGACCTCTTCGAAATATCAGAGTGCTCCATACATAGTAAATGACATTACCACAATTACATTGTCCGTCTCTTTCCACAGTCTCAGGTGAACCCCATCTGGTACCTGGGATCTAAATATGTCCAGCTTGTTTACAGGTGCAGAGGAGTACTAGAACTGTATAGCAAGCTTGGTGCTGCAAGTCATGATGGGGCACGGACACAAGGCTAGCCTAAGATTATTGGGTTTTTTACCTGCATAAAAGGTGTGTAGAAGTAAAAGGGGGTTCTTGCACTACTTAAAGACAGTATAAGAAAAAAATACTGCAGAATATTGTGCTTTTTTTTTACAGGCTCAGCATTTAAATTATTAATCTATACTGAATGTAGAGTGTAAATGATCAAAGGTGTACTGAGCATGTTTTTAATGCAAGATGTCTCGCAGTCTTTCAGCAACTTACACAGGATAGTTTTGAAGCCTTTAGGTGAGTACCTGTAGTTTTCTTGTACTAATCCCTTGAAGCCTACATTTTTCTGTTCATCTTTTCCTTCTGACCACTTGCTCTTTTATCAAAGCTTATCCTTTGGGCTAGAGATATAGCTAATAAAAATGAAGTTTCCAATTTGTGCAAATTGAAGATCTGTTTCACTATGTGGTTATACAGGTATTTTCTGACTAGAGATGCAATCTGTCTGTGATCAGTAACACTAAAATCACATAATACTTACTGTAGACCACAGATCACAAAATCTCTTATTGCATTTTCAAATTAAAAACATTTGAATTATCCAAAGACTCTTCACAATGACTTTGTTTTATTCAAAAGATTTTTATCTCTAAAGGCATACAGTCTTCCACACTACTCATATTCCTACAGGATAAAGTTCCAGCCTTTATTTTCTGGGTACTTTACTCAACTCACTACATTAAGAAATGGTTTTTATGAGTGAAGCTTTATCCTTTTGTAAGCACAAATAATTCTATTGCATTTCAGTAGATCCATCTTTAGTCAACCCAAAACATGAAAGACAAAAAAACAAACAAACTCAAAACCCTCAAATCCCCCCAAAACAGGAAGATGAAAATCAGTAAAATTGAAATGAACGAAAAGATGGTTTGGCTTCTTTTTCAAAAATTGTTTCTCTTTGTTTGAAATCAGTGGTATATAGCCATTTTCTTGGTCTGAAGACCTAGAGCCCATTGCATTCAGAGTTATGTTTATAGCCAGTGTTTGCATTCTTTGCTGTGCAACAAAAAGCAATGAAAAGGAGCTGGAGAATGAGTTACTGCAAACTCCCACACACCCCAGCAATGGAAGACAGTTCAGAGAAGATGGGTTCCTGAAGCTCAGGGAAAAGTACAAGGAGTAACCACAGCTGTTGAAAAGAAAACTCAGCACAAAGGGGATCTGAGTTAGCCAGAGCAGTATGGGGGAAGAGTATGTGTATCTGAGTCCAATATGGAGTACAAAAACAGAGCAACAAACAAAACGAACTTAGAAGAGAGCAAGTCTCCACCCACATATTCTTTTCTCCTGACTGTGGATGCTCAGCATCGTGATAGTTGGCATACGGAGACCAGTAGGAGTAATCATATGTGTGTTCTGATGCAGCTGTGTATTGCAATTGCTATATAATGCTTGTGTTGTGATTTCAGTACACTGATAGCTTCTGCTGTGAGAAGAATGAAAAAGTATTAAGCACAGGGCCAAGACATGGAAAAAAATCTGATTTTAATAACTATTTATTATCCAGTTATCTTTGACATCATTGTCCCTGTCACTGAAACCCTAGGGAGATACAGAAGTCAAAGTTTACATGATTTCTGTGATATCATAATTTCAATTCTAAACCAACATTTCAGCATCATGCACCAACACGTTTCTTTAACCTACAAGTCCCAATCTTATAAATCAGCTACCTTTCATATTTGCCTAGAAGTCCCAATCTTATAAATCAGCTACCTTTCATATTTGTGCTAGTGTACTGTTAAATAAGCTACCCTTGCAAGAGCACATTCTTGAAGAATAAATTGGTCACTGAACATTTCTTAGAGTTTGGCAAAAGCCTGAGTTTTTAAAGGTCAGGAAGGTTAACATTTATAGTGACCTTTGTAAACACAGTACTACAGATGAAACATTTTGCTGCCAAAGATATAAAACCACTGCAACTCTAGGTTATATTCCAATAATCTTAAAATATGCCTCTTAATTACCATTTAAAAATATGTCTGATAGTATTAAAATATAGTTTGTTTCTTTCAGATTAATAAAACCTATCTGATCTTGTGGTTCAATGTACATTGGAGCTATCAGTTATCTGCTTTCTCTTGCAGTTCAGGAGACATTAACTTTTTCTTATTTTGTGAAATCTAGAAACCTTTGTAAGATTTCTAGAAATCTTTAAAGCAAAAAAGGAAAACATTTCTAAATTTGAAGTACCTCTATAGTCAAATATCCTTTAGCAGTAGGACATTTGAATAGTTCATTAGATCTTGAAAGCTTAATTTCTGCATAAAATAAAGAAGGCACCCAACAGCCTGGAGACTTCTCTGAATATCCAATTACATGAACAAGCTGTAAAATCTGTTCTCTTTTTAAATCATTCATTGGTTGATTTCTGAATGTATATTATTTATTTTTAAATTTTAAGGATGATGTTGATACTCCTACAAACACTTTTTTAGTTGCCAATGTAAAATCCTACTGAAGGGAAAATTAAATCTATCAGACCATTGTTGAAAATGTATGTCTTGAAAACAAGTGGGGAAACTACTTCATCAATTTATAGGAAGGCAGAAAGTGGTACAAAAATTAACCAGGAGAGTTCAAAACTCTAAAATTCAAAGTATCTTATGTGAATCAGTCATTAGTAATTACCAGCTTTTGAAAAATACACCTCCCATGAATATCTAAGTGTGAATTTTAACTTTGAATTAAAATTCAGGTACATATTGCTATGTTTATATTAAATTCATAGAGATGTCAGAACAAGCAGACAATTATGATCAGCCAAAGGTTTTCAGTACTGAATAACAGACGTAGTTCCCAACATGAGAGAGAGCTTTCACCTCTCTTTCTTATCACTTGCCATTGGCTTACGCCTGGCAAGTAACTGACTGATAATCACATCAGTCTGCAGTGGAACCAAATGTAAGGTGACAAAATGCAGTGGAAGAATCATGCTGAATAGGAATAAAGCTACATTTTTTTCTAAAAGAGAAGGAAGTCCCATAAATGGTGATAATAACTAACTATGAACTATGCCTAATAGATAATTGTTTATAATTGGTCTATTCTATTTAATGGCAAGTTCATATAGTGGCAGATTTTCATAAGGCTTATGCTTGGGTATTTGGGTATCTGAATTCTTATAATTTGCAGACAAGTAGAACTCTGTTCTTGAAAATCCCCAGTGTTCACAGAATGTAGACACAAATAAGAAAACAATCTTGCATAAAAATCACAGATAAAGCCCAAAGTGTGTTTGGAGAATAATTTTCTCCCTAAGCACCTAGCAATCAGAAGAAAAACCAAATACTAACATTTTTAAATGAAAAATGAAGTCCAGAGACTTGTACCATGCCATAGTTTTCATTCAACACCTTAGACTCTCTGCATCCACTAAAAGAAAAATAGTAGCAATGATACCTCTTACAAATGAGACACAGTCTGGTCCTTTCCATATTAATAACGCTTTTCTGCGCTGCATTGTATTGCTTCCATGTGTTATCTGTAGATGAAAACCATTAAATCACAGGAGCAGACAACTCCAATAATATAATTACAGACCCCTTTAACTTCAATTTTATCAGTTAAACAGTTACAGGAGAACACCCATAGGGGCTCAGATCAGCTTGAATGAATTCTACATCTGAATATGCCGAACACTTTGGAAAAGCTTTGAATTAATGATTCATCTCATCCAGCTGAGGTGTTGGAGACCATGGTTTTATACTGTAAAGAAGTGGATGGCAGTACTGAACAAAGATATTTCCAACCTGTCTCTTTCCAGCACTGTGCTGTAACTAACTTCCTTTCCTCTCACCTGTTTTGGCACTAGTCTTTCAAGGGAAGAAGTGTGAACAAGGCTGTGGAATTGCTACAACTTTCAAGGGGAAAAAAAGGAAAAAATATAGAAGGGTAAGGCTCCCTTAGGATGAATCACTAACTTGATTTCATTTCTAACTCCAAACTAAATGTTTCTGTGCAGGGCTCAGCTGAAATCTGAACTGCCCCCTCACCATGGGAGCAGAAATGAGTAGCAAAATATTGAGACACAAGGTAGGCATAACATAACACTTTATGAAGGTGTTATATTCACCAATTATTTTACATTGTGAAAGTATGACCTAAGCAATTTCCAGCTTGAAGAAATTCAGTACAAAACTTTCCTTTTTCTTTCTTGTACAGGAACATGTCAAGGCACTTAAGCCAACTCAAAGGCCTAGAGTCAGACTGAAGGGATCTGGGCCCTGAAGAATAAGACACAGCAGATGTATATGTTGAACCTTCTCTGTGATGGTCTCCAAAATCACCACTGTCAACGCTTTAGGGACTCTGAATCTTCTATCAAGACAAGCCACAAATGGACATTTCTTTTATTAGTTTTGCATAACATTTGACATATTTCATCTAGAACTTGATATCTCAAACCGTGTGAAAAAAATATTCTTAGATTTACTGTAAACCACCAGGTAACAACTTCACTGGACATTTTTCAGTTTGTAAGTTGTGAGAAGTAGTGAAATCAGTGTCTACAGACTGCTACCCACAGTTCTGTACCAAGCAGAAGAGCTGGTAATCTCTTCATCCCATCATCCTCTATTATTTTCTAATTCCACTATATCTCTTTTGAGATGGATAACTAGAATTTTACATTGAAATAGATCCAGTGCATGAACATGTCATCCATTTACACAGTAACCTAATCACATTTTCTGTTTTGCTTCCTATTCTGTTCCTGACAATTCCCAGCTTTTTGTTTGCCATTGCGGGTGCTAAATAGCATTCAAAAGCCACCCTTTAAGAAGTACTCAACTCAGCCTTGATTTTGTGACTGACAGTAACTATTAGGGTGTTTTTTTCTCTTCTGCATAATACTTTATGTTACCTGATAGGAATTTTCTTTTCTTATAGATTTGTTTGATCAGATAGTGCCATGAAATTCTTGTTTAGCTCTTCACAGTTTGCTTTAAGTTAATGATCTTCAGTAATTATTTATCATTTGCAAATTTTACTACTTCAATAATCACCACCTTTATATTTTATGAAAATATTTAAGAGTTTACGTATCACCTTCACGTCCCTGAGGATAAGGATTTCCACCAACTGAAAAAATTGCCACTTATTTGTATTTTTTCTCTATTTTAACGAATCAATAATGCAAAAAAGGATATATCTCTTATCTCATAACAGTTTTATGTCTCTCAGAATGGTGGCAAGCAACCTTATCAAAAGCTTTCTGAAAATCACACTATGATGTATGGACTAGATCACATTTATTCACAGTTTTTGACTCTGACACTACTAAAGGATTTGTGAAGCATAACATTGCTTGAAGATAAAGTTGAATCTTTATTCCATTTAATTATATGATATATTTTGAGATACAAGTGTATTATATGGGGTTTCTCGTACCTAGTCAATCTTTCTGCCTACTGTAAGCAGTTTACCCTGCTAGTTGTTGCTCTCCCCTTTCTTTTTTT
>VXBU01001110.1:35342-69971 GCA_013400315.1 Bombycilla garrulus | reverse complement strand
GGGTCCTATGAGGTGTCCTGGTTCAGAACACTTCCAAATTGGGAAAGAAAGTTCTGGCTTCTTCACCTTTTATGGGGAACAAAGAAAACTCAAATCTCTTCCCAATCTGGGCACCCTGTTCTGGAGGGTGCACTGCTAGGTACGATCTATAACTTGCTGTGTCATTTTTTAATAACCAAAGGCTTCTCATGTCATACCACATAGAATATTACTCAGGATGAGGTCAGGGCCAAGTTATACTGCCTTCAGCCTAAAGAACCTGACCACACCAAAAAAAAAAAAAAAAAAACCAACTAAACAAAACAAAACAAAAAACCCGCCCAAACAAACAAAAAACATCAGACTCAATTTTCATAAAATATTTTGGAAAATAAAATATTTAAGTGTGCAAAGTTAGGACCTGAAACACTAAGCCTTTCTCAATGTGCAGCAGAAAAAAAGGTAGATGTAGGGGAAAACCATGCATGGTCAGTGTAACCCTATTATTTTCTCTCCACCTCGTCCATTGACCCATCAAGAAAGGTCATCAGCTAGGAACAATAGCTGCACTGCAAAAACCTTCTCTGAAGAGCTGTCCCAGGGTAATTACATCAAAGCAGCCCACATCCTGTATGGTACTGTAATATTCACTGTTTTACAACACATGCTTAAAATAGTCAGAGGAGAATAACCATGGGGCCAAATGTTGAGATCTTTTACTTCTTAGACCTTTTCTTTTCGTTGATCTGAGTGTATAATTTACAACATTGTGTGTATGTCACCTCCAAACTTGACCTGAAGTGTCTGATCCCATAGGAAATAACATTAAAGGATACATTTACAGAAAATATACTCTATCACAGTTACCATATGTTGTTTACCAGAGTCAGAGTTAAGTGATCAAGGAAACACTTGAGTATGTCTAAACATGTGGGTAAGATTTATAGTGCTGCACTGCATATTTATTCAAGGTCTTTGTGATACATTACGTATTTAGCCAGATTATGATTGCCTTCCGTGTATAGCTATTTGATCAGAAAACCTGCTACATGATTCATATCCTTATCTGGTTAATGTTGAGATCATGGTGTTCAGTACTCCAGTAGCAGTAAGGGGATGGTAGGTTTGGAAGCAAAACCTGAAAAATTAGGTGCTGTCATTGAATGAAAGGGTGATAAGATAAAATGAAGGAGAGCACTGGAACTGAAAAAAACAGCATGCCTTCTTGGTATGGATTGATTGAAAATATGTAATTTCCTGAGGTACTAATAGGTAAAAAGATGTGTTTCTCCAACTAATGAACCTATTACGAAACTCAGCTGTTTAAAGAAGCTTTAAGATAAGAAAACAACTATTAAAATTAAGATTATCTGTTTGAACTTCACACTGAATCTCTCTCTGCCCTTTCAGAGAGCTAACCTAATTATGCGCTGATTTTAACAAACCATATAGATTCACATACACTGAGTGGTGGTCATCTAACCCAAAACATATCTTCCAAAGAGTACATCTACATCCATGCTAATCCTCTAGCTCCCCCTTTTTTTCAATACTGAGAAAAAGAGGTATTTCTAAAGCAGTATTGATTTCACCTAAGATTGATGTTTAAAATAGATCAGTTGAATTGTACCCTAAAATTGCTTATTTTTCTTCCTTGACTCAAAAGGAAACAATTATCTCAGGTTTGTCTAGTGAAGATGTCTATATTACAGATATCTAAAGTTTGATTAAAGGACACACATAGCTTTTTTATCACTAAATACACTAAAAAAGGTACTTTGTTAGCCCTTCTTACCAGGATCATTTTCTTCAGGTATCTTTTTAGCCATGCATAAGGATACTCTGCAGGACAAACACATGCATTTTGAAAGCAAATACATCTCTATTAGCTAGTCCACTCAAAAGATAGCTGTTGTGGTGGACTACATTTGTTGTTTACACTGGGTTTTAGATGCACTAGATTTATGTGATGTTTGCTCTAAAGTTTCTCTCTCTGGTGGTGGGTCCCTTTCCCCCCTGCCCCAGGATGTAGCTTCTCCCTTTGACCCATTGGCCGGTGTTGCAGTGTAGCACCTCCTACAGGCAGAGGGCCGAGACCAAGAAGAAAGGTGAAACTGTCTTTGTCGCCCTTAAAAGGTAAAGAGCCCAAGCATTCTTTCCCAATTTGGAAATGTTCTGAACCAGGACACTTCATTGGACTCCCTGGACATTCCACCGCCCCTGGAGCTACCTGGATTGGACGACTGCCAAAGCCCCACCTAAGCCATAAAAAGCACTGCCTAAGGAAATCTTGTGGCATTCAGGGGTGTTATAGCAGAGACATGGACCTCCAGTCTCTGGCACGGCTTTTTCTCTTCAGAGAGTTTATTATTTTGGAAGTTAATAAACCTTTTTTGTTTCCAACACCACCCGAGGTGTCTTTCCCCACTCTTTCTAAGCCGTGGGTATTTGTAAAACAAAACCCAAACGGGGATGGGAGCTCTGAGAGCTCATAACACCTGGCTCAAGGAGAAATCCCATCAAGCCAGTGGTCCCCCTTCCCAGATTCCCCCTGTCCCCTACGGGATAAAACTTCCCGGGACACGTGACTCAGGTCTCTTTTTCTCTGCTCCTGGGCAGGCAACTGCTCCCGACCTTTTCCCATGCTCTGCCTAGGGATAAAGTTTTGAATTAAACCAGAACTCTGAAGAAAGAAATTGAGCGTCTCTCTCTTCCTCATCCTTGTAGCAATTCTCCTAAGCCTAAGGCTTTCCAATTAAGGCCTCAGGACACAGAGAACGACTACAGATAGCCAGGATGGAAGGAGTGGCTAATATAAGCAGTGTTATGCTTCTTGTCCCAAAAAACTATCTTAAAGGTCTTTGTTATTTAGTTAAGCTTTGGTCAGGAATTAAAATGGTCATCCTCCTTTGCAGACACTCAAACTGCTGAGTTGCAGTTCGTTATTCACTTCTCCAGGTTTCTTTCCCTTCATAATTTTGTAACTTTCTATGGTGGTGCTTTCCTTCTTTATTCCTTGAAAAACTAACGATCTTTATTCCAATGCTCTCTTTCTATCTTTACCTTTCTTCCCTTTTGTGATGTCACTGTATAACTTTCTCGTTAGTCTATTTCCCAACTCAACAATTTCTTTAGAGGTATAAACTGAGGATACTGAGTTGGGCTATGCCAAAGCTTGGACCCCTGGACCATAAACAGGTGGGATTGGACACATGGGAGGCAGAGTATAAGGTGTTTACAGGGTGTTATTTGTATGCAAATGTGAATTTTCACTGACATTTCAAGGCAACACTCATCCACGCACCTACAAAGATATCAAATGATGATTAATAACTGCCATGATAACTGTTGCGATTATACCTGTATGAATAAGTTATAAGACCCACAAATAAGCTCTGCAGAAGGGTAGGAGTTTGGGATCATTCATATCTGTGGGACTGCTGAGAGTTTGACATACTACTCTGAGGACATTGACAACCAAAATGTGCATTTAAAGAATACTTTCATATTCACTGAATTATTTACCAAATTTTTTGTGAAAAATAAAATTTCCTATCTTAATTCCCATTTTACTGACACATGCAATTATAAAAATTTTTATAGGTAAGTTGTATTTTTTCATTAAGCAATTCAGACAGGGACATGCCTAGTGGTGATTGCTCGTCAACTGCTGTTTGTTAAAATGGGAATGACATTAACAGAATGGTTGAAGGGAATATGGCAATTGTCAGGATTAGATCTTTAAATTCTATTCATTAAAACCTTTGGAATGATGAGCAGTTTCTTAAAATACCTGATAATGCAATGTTCAAGGATAATTTTAAATTTAAAGCAAAACTTTAAAAAGTAGTAGATATTACAAGCTCTTTTTTTTAAGATACTCTTTGCATCAGAGAGTAAATTTGAAGTAGAATAACCCCGGCTTTCCCTGTTTGGCTTTTGTGACTGATCTCATAGACTCCTGTAATTTGAGCTTTAAGAAACTATGATAATGAAGTCATATTAGGATCTTCTGGGTATTTTGCTAATATCAAACTGATTTTTGGCATACATTGCCTCCTTTCTTTATAATTAAGTATAGCATTGAACTGTGAATTTTAACTAGACACAGTATAAAATCAGAATTGCTAAGGCATTGTATTTCTTTATTCATTGACTTAGTATATGCTCAGTTTTCATCTCTAGATAATAGAGAGACCCTCCAGCCAAAAACAAAAGATGATTAAAGAGATGGACAGGAATATTTTGACTCTCAGCTCAAAATGTCAAAAAGTCTTGGTGGGCTGGTGTTCTTTGGCCTTTCTCTGTACCAGGTAGTGTGTATTCTAAATGTAGTATATACACCTTGCAAACTGTATATTTTTTCACCATTTTATATTGACAGTCAGAAACATTTTGGGGTTTGTACCATATCACTGTAATACGAAAGAATATTTCTGTGCTCTTGCTTTAGAAATGATGAGATTTATCTCACTTGATTTTGGGCATTCAAGAGTCACACATGTTCTGCTAATTTTGTGTGAGGCAATGAAGATAGATAAGCTTAGGTTTTGGATGGGGTTTATTTTATCAAGCTTTAGGTCTTTGTAATGTTGATGTCTTCATATGAGTTAGGTCATCGGGTTTCCATTACAGTCAGGTTCATTGTAGTTGGAAGTCAATGAAGTTGCCTTTAGATAAACCTCCACTCTGAGCACTTCTAACATTGGTGCAAAATACCAGTATTTTACCTAAAATTACTTTGTTCTAACACCTGTAACACCTGTGTTTGACAGAGTGTTGAGAATTCAGAATCACATTTAAGTGTCTCTTGAGTTTGTCACAGAGTAATAAAAGTGATAATTGTTGTTCCCTAGTGATTTCTTTCCCTGGCTTTTTGGCAGTGGGGTGGGGTTGGGGTGTTGTTCCTTTTGTTGGGGGNCGGTGACCCATCGAATCCATCCCTGCACCACAACTCCTGCGTTCCATCTCGGAGTTCTTCCCGTCTCCTCAAAGAGCCCATCGGAGCCATCTACGACTACAGACTGCCTACGGGGTTCGTGAAGCAAGTCCTTCCCCATCCCTCTCCCTGGCTTTGCTGTGGGGGTCCCTGATCTTTTTTTCCTTTGTAGTTGTTGTTGTTGTTAATACCACAGTTCATTTGTATCTTGTTATCCTCATTAGTAAAGGACTGTTATTCCTCCCCATATCTTGCCTGAAGGCAACTTAATTTTAGTAATTCGGAGGGAGGGGGGTTTCTGAGGGAGGGTTCTGCCTTTCCCAGCAGATACCTGTCTTCAACCCAAGACAGGCAGCTTCTAGGTAACAACACGTCATGCTGTAGTTGCCTTTTTCCTGTTATGAATGTAGGTTGGAAAAACTGGTGTCTCAGGATATTTTGTGATGCATGTATGTGTGGGAGGGGACAGGTCAGCCCTTGCCCGGGCACCCACCTCACCCCCGCAGTCGAGAGTCTGCACCCCAGCCTGGCAGAGCTGCCAGGCACTGGCACACCAGAGGCAATACCCCACTCTCACCTAACCCAGCTCCTGAGTGGCCAAATGACCAGAAGTCCCACCTAGGGGGAGGGCCCATGGAGGCTTAGGAGATTTTAAGGCTGAGTATGAGGCAAGCGCATGCTTTGACTCCACCCAATGCTTCAGCTTAGTATTTGGACCCTGCTGGAACCACGGAGGGGGTAGCTATATGTGTGGTTTTCTATATCTTTTCTGTCATACTTTTAATTCCCTTTTCTTGTAACATTTTAGATAACAGGCATCAGCTGCAATTCAAATGGATTTAAAGTTTTCGGATTTAACATTGAACAGTTTTAAAGCTTGCTAAGTTGAATGGACCAAAGTAATGCTGTAATAAGTGTTTTATGTTGATTTGATGCTACACTAAACCTTTTGCCAAAATTCCTCAATTTTCTATATTTTGCCAGTAAAGTAGTTTTGACCTCTTGAGAACATCTGGTCAGTATTTCTCTCGTGTTTAACCCAGAGTACAGGTAAACCGCTAACATTTAAATGTTGGGCCATTACAGTGGGTTAAGAACTGGCTAATTCCCCTTCCCTTAGCAGGTTCACCCCAACTCCAGGAACCCTCAATTTTTGGAGATGAAATTACTAAGGCACTGAGAGCATTCCTTTTCTCAAGAGGGTCCAGACTGCCAGACTCTTCAATGTCAGTAAGTAGCTTTTCTGCATGATGTTATGTGGTGTGTTAATTTTGCTGCCACCTACACACCTTCCACTTTCTTGCTCACTTGCCCCTGTAGCAGGGAGAAAGCAAAGGTGAGAAAAAGTCATAGGTCAAGGTAAAGACAGCTTGATAAGTAAAGGAGGAATAAAACCTGAATAGTGTAAAAGATTGTCTCTCACCACCAGACCAGTGCCCAGCTAGTCTCTGAGTAAGTAGCTGCTTTGAAAAATTTACCCCTTGCAAACCCCACACCTCACCCCATTTTTTTTAATGCATTTTGTCATATGGTATTATCCCTTTGGTCATTTTGGACCAGCTGTCCCAGCTGTGTCCCCTGCCAACCTCTTGCTTGTCTCCAGACTACTGGTGACAGAGTGCGAAACTTATAAACCTTTACTCAGCAGTAACTAAAACATTGGTGTGCTACCGACACTGTCTAGGTCAAAAAACCTAAAACACAACACCAAGCCAGGCTGAGCCAGTATACATTAAAAGAAATCATGAATGAAAGCACTATGAGTGATTCAGGTACATAAGCACATGCATTTTGTGTCATGACTGGCGGACTTAACCAAAGATCTATGGGAGAGGCATGGCCTTTGTAGTGACAGATACTCCAGGTACCTGGTGCTGCATCTATGGATATCTGTGTTTATCCAAATTTGCATTCCATCCATGATGTTATGACACTGAAACAACTAATTTAGAAGATTTTGTAATTAAGGGAAAGTTTTTGCTTAAGTATTAGGAATGCACTAAGCCCTAGCAGGCAATTTCCAAACAGACTTTCTCACTTCAGTGTGAAAGAAGTTAAAAAACTCAAATTTCTCAGTATTAATGAGTTGCAGCTACACAGAATTAACATACCATTTAGAAGACACATGAATATTAGGATGAGACAAAAGCAAGAAAATTAATAAGATTTCATCTTTATGGCTCCTGAGTCTTACCAGCACTAGATTCATTATAGTAGAAAATTTAGAATGATATTTCTCGAAATCTAAAAGCCAAGATCAGTTTATGCTGCATAAGATGTAGTAGTTATGGTCAAACCTTTTAGAGAAGAAATTCTAAATGTACCATACAGCTCAGTAAAAAGCCAACATTTATGGAGCAGCTTCTTTTAAAAAAAAATCTTTCTCAGTACACACAAATAGAAAAGAAAAATTTTTGATACTATCTCAAATATTGCAAGTTTCAGAGAGGACTCTAAAAATAGTCTTGGGAAGGCTGATGAGTAGCTTTGCAATACAAAAAGCAAAAATAGTTTTGTTATTGAGAACTGATGTGACATTCTTTTCTTAGTCTATATCTAGCAGGACAATTTTGGTGCTTATTTGATTTTGCAATGGAAAATGTAACTAGGTCACAGGACATAAAATTTCATTTACTCCTGCCTTAAACAAGTAATATATGTGTTTGATAGAAGTACATTTTCAAGAGAGAAATCCAGTTATGACCTGAAGACAGCAAGACATGAAATTTGTGCTTGTTCCTCTTTGATGTATTCTAATAAGTAACTGTTCTGAGTGTTCTTTGAATTTATCTGACTTTTCTTTTTCTAGTTATATTTTTGTCTATGTATCTTGGCTAGATAAAAAACTCATCTAATGCATGGCTACTCTTTCTTGTGAAAATATTTATGCACCTAATCAAGTTACCGGGTCTGGTTGTTTTATTTCAAGACATTTTCTTTCAATAATAAAATTCTCTTTTAATAATGACAAGTTTTTTGTTTTTAAGAATGGCAACAGCACAGCTGTATACATGATTCCAACAGTAGTGTCACACATGCTAAATCCAAACATCACCTTACTTCCCTCATTTATCCCTCTGTGAATGGTACTAGCCCTTTTTGCAAAATCTTGTGTATCATTACTCTCTTCTCATCTCTTTTTGTGCTAGATCTTCTCTGGACTCTGGTACATATGATACAGATTTCGTCCTATATGTGTAGCATTCATTCCTGGTCTAGACTTTTTCTCTTTAGTCCACATCAAAATGAATTTGTTGGCAAGGATCCAGAATGCTGCTGTGTTTAACTATCCTATGTTAAAAATACCTGTAATTCTGTGTCCCCTCTAAGCCCTTGCCCTTCCCAAGACCACTCACAGGGAGAGAGGGTTGAATGTGTAGAGTTTGAAACAGAGAAACCCTTGATGCTGTGCACTGTTCAGTTACTGCACAACCAGTTACTCCCAAAATATCTAAAAACTCAGGCCAATAATGAGGCACTGACTTTGAACTTGGAAATCCCCAGTATGATACACACAATTTTGCTCAATTATAGAAAAGGTGTCCTTCCCGCAGCTAACTTCTTTTTCAGAACAAATGTGTTTTATAGCTATACCACAAGAAAGAAAAAGCTTGAAAGCTGGAATTCATAGTTCTGTGTGATCCACTGTGACATAAAGATTTTATGCAGTGTTAGATTACAGCTCAGCAAGAATAAGGGAGTGAGATGTGCTACATTTACAGCGGTTGTCTTTGACTTCAAAACAGCATTATTGAAAGCCCAGGCAATGGAATTTCTTCTACCATGTAATGTTTTTTTTCAGCCTTATAGGTAACAAAAGTTCAGCTGTTTATATTCTGAGGTTTTTTTAATAAATAAATAAATAGATAAATATTTTTAAAATGCTGGAGATTAAATTTCCTGGATCTGCCCGTCTGCTGCCACAGTGAAAGTACAGTTACTTTTAGGCCATAATTATCACAGTGTATTATCATATGGATTGAGAGAACAAATTATTTCACTTGTTGAGGATTTAGAGGATACCAGCATAATAGAGAAGACAGTTTCTGACTGCTAGAGAAGAAACACGAATTTCTTAAAATGAAGACAAGTGGCAGAGGAATATGCATTGATATTTACAGCACTGGTTGGTTTCTTATTATTTGCATTTTTATTCAATGGGTTCTTAATTATCTCCACAGTTGAGTGTCTTTTAAGTCACACACAAAGCCAAAGATAGGCACTGAGCTGTGTTTTAGTTAAATTTAAAAGCTTTCTAATTATATCATTAGGAAGTAGAGGAATCTTGAATCTTAACCTATCCATTTTAGTATGCTGTATGTAAGGCACCCTTACCAGAGTAACTTACTATATTTATTGTAATCATTCTCAAAACATTTAAAGGATGTAGAACTAAGACAAAAGGAGTTAAAGGCAAAAGCCATAAAGAATTATGTGCTCTATTCTTAAAGATAGCTTCCTGTTCTCTCTGTAGGAATTAAATCTGCATTTCCTAATTATCAAAAATCTACTTGAATAAACAGTCAATAGTATACACATGAAAAAGTTGTGAAACTATGTTTGCTTCTTATGTGGAAGACTGAAGGCATGTGGATCACCTGAATCCATCGGTAGACATAGGAGCCATGATGTTTATCTAGGTTAGGGTAATACAGACTTCTGATCTGTTTTTGGAGGACTGCTGCCATGCTTCATAGTAAAATAGAGTTCAACGTTATTTCTTCCTCTCTGCTCACTGTCTTAACACTTTTCAGGAGAAAAATATTTAAACTTTGAACTAACTGAAGGCATAATAGTACTAGAGATGGCATGTCTGAGAGATTTCAAAAGTAATGTGAAAATAAATACATATTTTTCAAGATGATGAGAAATTACCTGGTTTGTAGTAGAGGATGCTTTCTGTGTCTTGGGAAAAGGGGATAACTGAACACCAAGAAGCTTTCAAAATCTTGAATCAAGTTATGATGCATATTGTTTGAAGTTAGCATCCTAGTGTGTACATTCAGAAGGTAAATCAAATAATAGTGAAGGTCATAGAATCATACAATGGTTTGGATTGGAATGGACATTAAAGATCACCTAGTTCCGAGCCCCCTGCCATGGGCAGTGAAACCTCCCGCTAGACCAGGTTGCCCAGAGCCCCATCCAACCTGGCCTTGCGCACTTCCAGGGATGGGGTGTCCCTAACTGCTCTGGGCAGCCTGTGCCAGCACCACATGACTCTGACAATAAAGAACTTCTTCCTAACATGTAATCTAGACCTCCCTTCTTTGAACTACTTCTTTCCTATATTTAATTCAATAGTCACAGCTGTTTCAAAATTCCTTTGGAAAACTCCACTTTTTTTAATTTCTCATGTATTATTTAGAAGTAATTTCAAGTTTATTGGGAGAAAACTGTCTTAATTAACATTATATACAAGATACTATTTAAAAGCAAAATGTTTTTCATACCTTTGTGTCAAGTACAATTCTGTAAAAGACAGAAATCTCACTTGGAGAGATTTGAGCTCAGCCATTCCCCTGCTTTTCATACATTGAAGAACTTTATGGAAAATGAAATCTGAGGGCTCTAATTCCATTATTAGATTTATTAAAATCAGTAATAATTATTAAAAATTGATCACTAAAGCAATACTTACTATGAATAGCCAACACTGCTAACACCTACCAGCTTTCTAAATACAACTCATCAGGATTAGTTTACACCAATTATACAGGTTATCCCAACCTGAATTTTATGACATTTTGTTCAATTTTATTAGAATTTTATTTTATTTTCTTTATAGAACAGAAATGTAATTGCCACTCCTTTGCATGCTTCCTTGCAATATCAAGACACAGGAACATAATTTATACCAGAGCAGCAAAAATGGAAGAGATCTATAGATTTAACTAGATAAGACATATGCCAATCACCCCTGGCCTTCTCTTTGAATGATCAACTCATGCATTTTGAGTGCATTTGTACTCCAGCTAGCAATAGCTCCTGCACAAACCTTTCATGGATTAATTACCTCAGATCTACACACTCATTCAGAACTAAATGGATATTTTTGACATCTCTCAGCTCCATGAATTCCTGATGCTAGAGATACCAAAGAGTAGACTCAATCATAGTGTCATTTAACTTTCCTTCTATAAAGCAAGATTAACATTCTAATTTTTGACCAAATATGTTAAAATACTCTGAATCTTAAAACAGTAAGAGCCATCTTTTTTTTTATTATTATTTTTTTAAGGAAGGAATTGCTCATTAAAACAGAAGGGAGGCAAACTGGATTAAGAAAAGTAGCAGAAGATCGTGCCACTTGTTTAGAGGAACAATTTTCACATACTTATAGAGTGCTGCCTATTTGCCCTTCACTGAGAAGACTTCAGAGAATATAAAACAGTTCTGAATTAGTACTAGAAATTAGGATAAAATACATGGATGAGAAACTTACCTTGTTCTCAGCATAAGAGTTTGTCTTCCACAAGGTCCTGCGATTCATAGATAAAGACACATTAAAACCTTATTTGTTTCATATATCCACAGGTTGTTTTTGTAGCTTGGTATCTGTAAGAGAAATATGCTTCTTTTCAACCCAGGTTTTTCTTATCAAATTGGATGATACTTCTTTTGCCATTTTTAGCTGTTTCCAGAGAAAGTAGGTAATCTAGTTTCCAGAAGCAACTTTTCATACTCTTCTATCCATAGGGAGAACTGAAATGACTTTTGGGAAGAGTTATGATCCTTCCATTTTCTCAGAAAGATTTGACATTTAGTAGCTAGGTACTCAAAATACTACTTTCACTATAAAGAAATGTGTAACAGATTCAAAAGAAGCTGTTTCACATTAAAAACTTCTCAGAATGTCTCTTTGTATCAAGGGACGCTCTAACTTGTAAGCTTTGATAAAGAATTACAAGTCTGGGAGAAATGAAATTTACCTTTATAACTCATGTTTTTCACACCGGAATATTCTCTGTATTCAGACTTGAACTCTGATTTGACTCAGCTTCTGCAGTCTGTGCACAACATTTATCCTTGTCTGCACAGACAAATGAGTATTTTACCCACTCTGTTCTGCTAATGCCCCAGATTTCTAGGTCAGTAGAGCTCAAGAAAGAAGCAAACAAATTAAAATGGGGTAGAGGGAGTAGTGGTAACCCTCTCAAGAGCACTGCTAAAATTAAGCAATCAGGATTGTTTCAGTTATTTTCTCCTTCTAAGGTGCTTCTTCAGACTCCATATGAAGAATTTGAAGAGTTCACCTGAAGAAAGAAATGAAAGAATTTGGATTAAGCAAGAAAATCATGGAAACACAGAAGAGTTTGTGTTGGAAAGGGACCATGAAGATCATCTTGTTTCTTCATCCGTCATTCAGCAGATCAGGTCCAATCATACCTTGAGTTCTAGGTGATAGTTCAAAAAATTTAGTTGATGAAAACAAATAGCAAGTTATGGAGGTATATGTTTAATTATGTTTTAGATGTGTAAGAATACACTCTTCCCAAATTGTCTTAACTGAAGACTATACACACAAATTCAATTTACTTAAAAAGTAGTTCAGAGGAAATAATGTAAAACCTGCAGTATAAGACGGTGAATTTGGACCCCGAGAAGTTGCATGGAGATCAGCTGGATCCCAGGGAAAAAAATCTGCTGGACTGTAGATCAGGTAAAACAGGAACAAAGTGAGAAGGGGCATTTCAGAGATTACATGAAGTGCTACATAGGAAACAAAGTGCTAATAATTAATAATGCTAATTTAAATAATGTACTGTCTTATGAGTAGAAAAATATTATTCTGTTCTAACATATATAACCATAAATAAATACTCATTTAAACATAAATCAAGACTCATTTTTCTTTACGTATGACCTAAGTACCAGTGTAATTTCTATTCATTTCTTTAATCACATTAAAATTTTAAAATAACAAAAATTGACTTTTATCCATTGGAGTCTCTGTTTTCATACAAGCCAATATTTATCATTAACAAGAAAAAGAATAGAATTTATTGAGTTGAAGATTATACCCTTGAACATCTGTGTACTTCTGAAATTTTGTTTAACTGAAGGCAGCTTTCTCTATTTATGTAGAGAGCAAAATGCTCGAGCTATGATCCTTCATACAGTTTTACAGAAAATTTCGAATTGAATTTGTGTAGTTTTTTTGGTTCAGGTGGAAAGTAAACCAAACAATGATCTCACTACCTAATCCTTTCATGTAACAAATGTAAGAAATTTTGGGTAGCTTTAAATAAGAATACATATGAGACAATTGGCCATAAAAGAGATCAGATCTGTGAATTGCTTCTGAGATATGTTTGAAATGGGGCTTTGAATTCATCCAGGAGGCCAATATCCTGGTTTAGCATAGACTTATTGTTCAGTTTTTGTAAGTCACTTCTCCATTTTGACATCTGTTAAATATGTATAACTGTGGTTTTCAGTTTAGGTTGTCTTCTCTAACACTTAATGTATATATACAGAATGCCTGTACAGTTTTAGATGAGTAATGGGAAAGGATCGCCTCCCTCTGCCTGACTTGAAAATAGAACTCGAACTTTCTTGATCATGGGCATGAATTATTCTTAGCTAAATATATGGATATTTAACAATATAAACCAAGCTTAATCTCTTTGATTCAAGATTACCAATATATTAAAAAGATATTACGCTTTTCAGATAGTGTATAATGAAATATTTCTTCAAATATGCAAATGATTTCTCTCAAGTGATTCACTTATCTTTTAGGAAATACAAACATTATATGAAACCTGCATGTTTAGGAATGCCACTTGTAACTTTCAAAACTTATTGTATAACTCACAAATTACTGTATAAATCACTTTGACATGTTAGATAAGTATCATATCCTTTTCCCTTTTGTGAAAAGAAATAGAGAGTTGCTTTTAGCAAGGAAAAGATAAAAAATATCTGAGTGCATTTAAATAAAATATAGACACAAACTGAAAAAAGAAGCATTAAAATGAAGTGTTCATGTTTTTTTTCGCTTTGATTTCATCACTATGGAAATGATGCAATTTAGACTTGCAATTTAGACTGCGTAAAACTTTAAACAACCATGGCTGCTTCTGCTTACAAGGATCGCTTAGTCTTATAATGCCATTGATGGCACACATTTATTTCATGCATTTAATGCAGATGTTATGCTGCATAGTGTCTTGAATGGGTTCACTGGATTTCTTTTCCTACAAAGTCTTTGGCTGGATTAATACAATAAAATTTTATCTTTAAATTTGAATATAGCTATAACAGATCTCTATTTGCAAAATGTTTGTGAGAAGCTCACTTTAAATAGTGGTTATTAAAGAAAATTTAAGAAATGTTCCTTTCAGCAGCTTCAACACAGATCATAGTACAGGAGATAGGAAGGTTGAAAGAGAAAATGCCAGAAAGTCTCTTCAGTGGATTCAAAATAACATTTTATTCACCTTTACTATGTTCCTATGACAGGACTTTAAAAAAAATTAAAAAAGGAAAACAAATTATCAAGTCCTTGTAATAATTTATTAATGTCCTTCCTGGAGAGCTCATGTCTTCTGTGGAAACATTAGCGTTTCCCCACAAGAGGCAGTATACTTTGAAAATTGATGTCACAGTGTCTCTTGAAAGACATACAGGATATTTAAGGTCAATTATCCATTTTGTTGTTTTTTTCCTTTTGTTGGTTTGAATGTACACATGCAGATTGGACCTTCTTTTTCACTAAGACTCCTTTTTACATACCACAGCTTGATAAAGTACTAAAGAATTAAGGAAGATTTCATACAACTTAGGAAAAGAGTACAAAATTTTGGCGTGACTAGAGTTTGGAAACTCTTATAAAAAAAAGAGTATGGATATTAATTTAATTTGGGAAACAATTGTCACTTCCTCCATTATTAACAATGTATTGCTGTCATAGAAGTGTTTCTGAGAAGTGAATTAAGAAACTAAAAAGCAAAAGCAGATTAATAGCTCATCATCAATAAAATAACTACTACTCACAGACTTATACTGCAAATATCATTTTAAGATTTATGTTCATCTGTTCTGACAGCAGAATAAACTCATTCAGTGAATCATTCTCAGAACAGAAAACTATCAGAAAAATAAGTAGAGGAAGAGTGAATTCACTGGAATAATGCATTAAAACTTCAGTAAATGTTTTGTTAAACAGACTTAAGAACCTTAAATTTGAAGAATCACAGGGTGGTTGAGAGTGGGAAGGACCTCTGGAGATCATGTAGTCCAACGTCCTCCCTCAAAACAGGGTTAGCTAGAGCAGCTTGTTCAGTATTGTGCTGATCTGGTCTTGAACATTTCCAAAAATAAAGACTCCACCACTTCCTTGGGCAGCTTATTCCAGGGTTTGATCACACTCACAGTAATAAAAAAGTATTTTTTTTTTTTAAATTTCATTTTGTGTCTTTCCTGCTGGTCCTGCTGTGAATCCTGCTGTTCTTTCACTGAACACTATTGAGAAGACCCTGGCACTTCAATTTTTGTTTCCCCCACCAAAGCTTTATATACATGGATAAAATTGCCCCAGAGTCTTATCTCCTTCAGCTCTCTCACCCACTCCCTGTATGAGAGTTGTTCTATGAAGAGACCTTCATGGGCTTTCACTGGACTTGCTTCAATGCATCTATGTCTGTCTTGTACTCAGAGCCCAAACTGGATGTACGCCAGATGTTTCTCACCAGGACTGAGCTGAAAGGATCATCTCTGTCAACCTTCTGGCAACATATTGTACCCTAACAGACAGCAGCTAATCTTTGCCATAGGAGTATATTGCTGACTTGTGTTCAACTTGTTTTCCACCCAAATCCCTGGTCTTTTCCTGTAGAGCTACTTTCCAGCCAGGCTTCCTCAGCCTGCACCTGTTAGTGGGATCATTACTCTTGAGACGTAGGACTTCATAATTCTTCTTGTTGAACTCCATGATTTTCCTACTAGTCCATTTCTTCAAGTTGTTGGACTGGACTATTCAACTGTAGGACTGGACTATCAGCCACTTCTAAAGAAGCAGTTCAATTGCTGAGTTTGACTTATATTTTCTTAGGGTATATAAAGGGTGAGAAAGCAAATGTTAAACTAATGAAAACTTCTCTGATTTGGAATCACCGTCCATTTCCTTTGGGCATTTTCTAATTTGCTATAAAAGGCAATTTTGCAAAAGGCAAAAAATAGATAGATAGATAGATAGATAGATAGATAGATAGATAGATAGATAGATAGATAGATAGATAGATAAAGTACTCGATCTCATAGATTTTTAAGGACCCCATCAAAAATGCATGCACAATTTTATGTTTCATATTCATGTGATTATGCCACAGTGTTAAATCTGTTAGTAACACTGATGCTAACACTTTGCCTTCTGCATTCCTGACTCAGTATGAATATGATCCAATGTGAGTGCCGAGTTCAATATATTTTAGAAGAAGGCAGACTTTGCATCATCTGACTAACCCAGGTAACTGACTATTTTGGATGGTCACATGGAAGTGTTATACTTTCTGGAACATTTTAGTTTTACTTCATAATTGCTTATTTGCATGAGTTGCTGTTAGTTTTCTGAAATAAACATTAAGTGTCAGCTAAAATAATGGAAATTTATGCTAGGATATCAGGGAGCAGTTTCAATCTCCCATGTCTGCCTGCATACTTTGGCTGACACTCAATCTACATTTTCTCATGAGTATTCTGTTTTCCATGAGAATTAAATCCATACAGAGAGCAATAGAAATTTCTAAAGATCACTCCTCCCAATATAGAAGTGATGGTGAATACAAGAAGCGTTCATAACTTCCCTCACAGATTCAGATCTTTGTTTTCATTCTGGCTGTTCCTATTAATTACTTTATTTTTTATTATTATAAGAACTCAGTCATGAGGGCTCAGTAAGTTTAATTGTAAACCCTGGCTCACATTTCTCATTATCTTCCACCTGAGGATATATAGTCTAGTACAAGATAAGAAATAGCATATCTAGAAATCTTTCAGATAAAGACTGAGAACCACATTTTAGGCATCAGATAATGGATGTTTCTGACTGATGCTTGTAAACAAGTTCTTGATGCCACTCTGTAATTACTGAGAATCTCTACTATGCACTCTCTCTCTAAATATTAATCTAAACTTACTATCAATATTCACAATGACAAAATTATCTCAAACTCTTGGCATACTTGCTAAATGCTCTGTTTCTATATATATGACCAATATTGTCAGGGATCATCATAAAAGGATACCCTCAGTTTAAAGTGACTGTGACAGAAAAGAAGTTAGAGAGACTGAGGAGACTGCTCTAGATACATGATTTAAAAACTTCAATATAATTCTGAAAAATTTGTGTGGTAGTAGATAACCTGCCTGGAGTCTTCCATGTTGTGAGATAAAAGTACCTAAATCCAATTCTGGGCATGCAAAAATTATTCAAACTTCTGTTCAGTCTCTGACAGAAGTGTTCTGTTAATATAGAAAGCATAAGAAATATTTGCAAAAGCAACAAAGGCCTTTGTTAGTTTGCACTCTATAGATTTAGTCTTCACAATTAGGTGAACGTCACATTGCAGATGGCATCTTTCTCTAATGCATTACATTGGAAAAAAAACATTTGTGTGTGAAAAATATTAGGACTAAAACCAAAAAAGGTAAGCCAGCACTGCAACCTTTTTCCTCAGCTGAATGTAGAAGAGGGAGGAAAAGAGTGAAACCTGTTGAAATTAAATACTGCTCTAGCAGATGATCTTGGAACAATGCATGCAGGAATTGTAGACCTACATGCAATAATTGGTATGAAATATTTTTATGAAATACAACTTTCAGGAAGAAGTACATACTGCAGTTTTATTCTCATTATTTCTAAATTTAGGTAATAGAAAACATAAATTTGAAGTATGGAATTGTAAGCAAAGATACAATATGTAGCAGATATGACACACTAAATTGAGTTTTAACAGATTATAGACATTTTACTGGTAAGAAATTAGAAATACTGCAAAATGTTATGACTTTAAACATATTAAGTCCAGAGTATTTGTGATGTAATATTTTGAAGAAACCCCTAATGGTCTTATGAGACTGATATTTGAAAGGTTGCAAAGTCAAATTCAAGTTCCTCTTTGATTCTGGCAAATTATGGCTCATCATATTTGATAGAGTCTTTTGATAAATAGAACTCCTATAAGAGTCTCATAATTAGATTCTCTAAATAAAGAACTTCAGTTAAAAAAAAAGTAAAAGGTCGTATAACTGAATGTATTTATAACCACAAGATAACCATATTGTATTTAAAACCATAAGGCAGCAACATTCAATAGACAGGATGCCATGGTTTAACCCCAGCAAGCAATTAGGAACCTCACAGAAAACTGTGTTGTTTGTTTGCCACTTCATCAGCAAAAGCATCTGACTTTTGTTTCAGTATCTTCCATTCAAGTATCATGACTACACGGGAGACAAGCAGCAGTCAGAGAAGTCAGGGCCATGTCTGACTGCAGGCAAAGGAGCATTTAAGCTTTGATGGGTAAAAGCTATGCCAGGGCACCTTTGCCACTCACCTCTCTTTTGATGTGCTCATGCAGGGTTACCATTGAGGGTATTTCTTAAGCATAGAATTCTGGTTCCAATGAACTGGAAATAGGTTCATGTACACTGTGAATCTGCTGAGGCTTGACAAAAAACATACAACACCAAGGGGTAGCTTACATTCCACTGGTACATATTCCTAATCTATGGTTTTGTCACCTAGGAAGCCTGTGATAAACAACATTTCTTACACAGTAGATCTAGTGTGGGAACACAAGAATTTATTCCTTTCTTGATTGCATTCCAACAAGCCCAGTAAATCTTCAAGAGGTTAGGAATAGGTTTTACAAAAAATTAGGGTCTGCTTTTTATGTGATGCCTAAACATGTCATCTGAAAGGAAGCTGTTCCCTCTGAAACCCTATGACTGTAGTAATGTCTTATAACACAATATTCAGGAAAAGGCATATTTGTGCTGGCTGCTCCTCATATTCTCTTGTACAAATTTGTTCTCTTTTTTTCCCTTTCTACAGGAAATCTATACATCTGGAACTTTAAAGCTGATTTACTTAGGTAAACAAAAGTTTGAAGTGCCTTTTTTCTTTTCGGGGGGTGGGCAATTATCTATTTGTACCCGGCCAGTACTGTCACAGGACTATTATGTGGAGATTAGTTAGTACCTGGATTAGATTCTGCATAGTACCCTTAATAATTTTTTATGGTAAAGATGATATTAGTGGATAGAGTAAGAGGAGTCATAGTTCTCATGTTAAAATTTATCTTTTCTCCTTTTCTTTTCCCAAGTTAAAACCAACATCTCTATTACAAGACTTGCTGTCAGTGATTTACTTCATAGGTGCCAGGAGTGGCACATAGCTACAATATGAGCAGCAAACAGGGTTGTGTACTGGAAGTTAAAACTTTCAAGTAAGCAAAATAATGGGGAAAAAATGAGAGTGACAAAACCCGAGTGAATAATAATCTTGCTTTTCAGAGCTACATGACAGCCCACAAAGAAACAAATCTGTGTTGTCTTGTCATTATGTAACATATATATTTTTTGCATAAAATATTAACTGATTGATTTCCTACATAAATCAGTTACAAGTGAACACAAAATGGCTACCCCTGGTGAGTGTGCAAATCCTTTCACAGGAATAAAAACTAAGGTGAAAAGAAGAAGAACAATTAGTCCAGCATAATAGGATGGATAAACACTGGGACACAAAGGCTGTCCAAAGTTATAAAACTGCAACAGAAAGGGCTTATGTGTCAACATAGCCAACAGGCTTAAAAAAGTGCTTCCCTCAGTTGATATTATTTAGAAAGCAAGCAGTTAACATCTATTTTATATATTTTGTTAGGCACTTACATCAATCCATAAAGGACCAAACTAATCTACTGGGTTCTATGTGGGAATGAAAAATAAATTCCCAATACTTAGAGCTAATACTGAATAGGCCTTTATCAAATTTATCAAATTATTTCCTCCTCTATGTTTAGCCTTCAGATAAGAGATAAATTATGGTGTGGTATAAACTGCACCCGCACTTTTATAACAGATAAAGTAGTATCTTGTCAGACTTCTCAGATGGAGAGAAAATTGTAACATGTTCATACACTTGGTGAAAATTATGAGAGTTGAGAGTGGTAAAGTGAGAAAGAAGTTAAACTTGTGAGGTTGGCAAGTGGCAGAAGAGAACCTTTGCTTCACAAATGGAAAATAAGGTAAGAAAAATATATTCTATTCTTCACTTCTGGTTCTTCACTGTGAATTTATTTTTTCTTTCAGTTTAAGATTGTCTCAAAAGAAGCCTATTCTATTGATTCAGCTTGGGATTTTACAGAGTCTGTGTTGGCTTATCTGTGCTTTCATTAGGAGTAGTGAAAAGTTTACTCTTCAACTCAATTAGCCTTAAAACATTCTTAACTGCTCTTGAAAGTCTCCTGGTAGGTTACCTTAAGAATTTCCTACAATTGAAACCAAAACTGAAGGTTTTAGAGTAGAGTGCTTAACTTCTTGTAATAGCCTCCCACTAAGTCCACTTGTCAATATGCTAGTAGTATCACCTCAAGACATAAGAGTACTGGAAAAAGACCTATAGTATGCACCAATGCCATGCTTTTTGAGATGTAATCTACATATTAAAAAATGTACACATGGTTTTGTGGTGGTGATCTGGTGTTTGGAAGGGTGGATTTGTGGTTTTTATATTTGTTTTAGTTTGGGGGTTTGATGATTTGGGGATTTTTGTGGGTTTTTCTCCAGAGTTAGTTTTCATTCTCTTTTATTTTATAAAAGAAAACAAAATCAGATTAATTCAATTGTTTGTTTATAACAACTTGGGATTCTATTTGTGCTTTTCACCATATAAATTTCACTGGATATATATGAAGTTAGTCATGTGATATAATGTGCAATCATCTTTTCAGTGAAAGATTCAGTCATCCAACACACCCACAGCAAAAAGGGACTAAGAAGGGTACACATTCAGACAAATATATCGTTTTGTGAATGCAGTTTCAATCTCCTCTGACCAACAGAATAATGTGTGACCTACAGAACATAGCCTTGCATCTCAGGAGGAAATCCCAGTTTCTAATATGTTGAAGGCAGTCAGCAGACAAGGAAGGGGTAACCTGGGAAGGTGTTCACTTGTACTCCATATGCCTAAAAGAGTTTCTTTTTTGTTAATACTGTTTTGATAGGAAATGCATATCTGTTCCAAGAAAAACATGAGGTATTTCCAATTAGGTGTCCTCACCACTGATGTCTCTTCTGTCAATATGGTTCTTTCATTTTGGGCTACAAAGGGGCTCTCAGTGAAGATGTCCCATGACCTTCTAGCTACACTACCCTTGGATGGTTCCACTGTGTACCTAGAGAGCAGAAGGCAGGCAACATCCCTGAAACAGCAGTATTTCCCTTCATACAATTCAAAGGGAAAGCAGACTCCTTTTGAAGTCTAGGCAGACTTAACTCCAAGAGAATGGAGACATCCATATTTTCCCTTGTTCCCTGTACTCATAAGCATATGGAATTTGTGCCTTGAAAACTACTTAACCTGTTGTTAGGTCCCAAGTCCTAAGCACTTGAAATTTTGGTGACAGGCATCTTAGCCAGACAGACCTCTTTCTACCCAAAGTACTCACCATGTTAATTTTCCAAACACAGAATTCCTCTGCGAACTTTGAAAGATATGGCACAACTGGAGAAAGCATCTTCATAGATTTAAACTGTTCCTTAATAGCTACCTTTGATTTATTATACAGTCCATTTCTAAACTATTTATACTACCTGTTTTGCCATTAACTTGGAAGGTGCAATGAATGTGATCCTAGCAATTAACAGTTTAAGTATCTTTAAATCCAAAGCAACTATTTCACAATGAAGAAATAATTGCCAACTAGATGCTTGCTTGAGAGTTGTGTTAAATACCACGTAGACAAGACTCCAGAAAATTTTTCAAGCAAAAGCTAAAGTTGTAAAATTAACCCTCCTAAAATATTTTTATAGCATAGAAAAATTACACAACCTATGTAATTCTATGAATAAGTTTTCTTCTGTGTATTCTTTCCCCAGGCTGAACAACTACATGAAATTTTAGTAATGAATGTAGTGTTTATGAGTTGTGTTGGTCTGATGCATCTTAAGGGTAAGCCCAGCATTTATTCACAAAGACTGAAGACATACTCAAAAATTCACTTCAGCCTGTATAGCTCATTACTCTCCTTATTAATTTCTGTTCTGAAAATAATTAATGTTCTCTCACTTCTAATTTCTGTTCAAAAGTGTCTGTCTCACTAAAACATCTTTGAGTGAGAAGGCATCCTGTCTCAATAACGTAAAGTCTCTTGGAGAATCTTTTTCTCATGTAATATATACGCCAGAAAATATCCCAGTTTGGGATGCCTTTAGGCTAGTGTGCTTCTACATCTGTATGTTTCCTGAGAAGAGTAAAATGTAATCTTTGTTATATGTCATATGTTTCAAATCAACTAAAAACGGTATCAGAAAAGTCTGATTTGTGCATTCACTCCAAGGAGATGAGTCCAATAAACAAACAGAGAAAATGTCTGCAACCCTTAGTCTTGTAGTCTTGTATGCAGTAATACCTTCTTCTTGTGTAGTTTTAGAGAGTAAATTAATTTGATTAGTTCTTTTGTAATTTCTTTCTTTGCATTTCCTGAGTCATGAAAGAAAAACTATCACCTCACTGGCTAGTACCTAATAATATAATAGCCATTTATGTATTTAGAGCATCACAAAAAAACACTGAACAAGTTTATTGTCATGTTTCAGTTGAGTCTGACATATTTATGTCCAAAGTCTTTGAAAATAATAATACTATTTAGTTAATAAGCATATAATTTTATTAATTCCTGAGATAGGTACAAATTGTATGGCTCTGCACGAGTGTATTTGCTCCAGTTCCACTAACAATGTTTGGTGAGTTTTCTTGACTATCCTGTATGGCTCTGTCAATGCATTTATATCTAAAATGTAGATGACAGTGGAGAAAAGCAGTGCACTCAAATAAAGTGTCAATAGTCACAGGAGAGAAGAAGATGGCTTTGAAAATCTATAGAATAGGGTTGTGCCTCTGTATGGTTGAACACTCAGGCAGAAAGACTGTCTCTGTAAAGGTCTTCAAAGCTATCTGTCTGTTCTGCTCATGCAGGGAATTAAAGATGATCTTTTCAATTTATCTAAAATTTGTCCATAAATTTTAAGTTACATCCTAAGTTAAAGGTCCTAAGGTTTAAAATCTGAACATCAATAGGGCGTGCTCAATTAAACTCTCCTATAAACTGAAAACATTAGATGAGAAAAAGAACACATTTTCTTCCTTCTACTATTATTTTTTGCTATAGCAAGCCTCCTCCTGCTTGCTTTGTGTCTTATTTTTGTACTGAGAATGTTTTATCAGTATTCAGCATAGCTCTTCAAGTTACTTTACTTTTGGCATATAGTACAGAGCTTGTACCTGCTATTCCCATTTGTGTTATAGTTGAAGTAGAAGCACACTTCATCTTAGCTCCAACTGTCACATATGTACTACTGTTCATTCCTTCAGCTACAGGCTAAGGATATTTTTGTAAGTATCCCTCAGTTTGATGCAGCTACTGGGCCTTAAAATGACTTCTTCCAATTATCTCCTATAAAGAATATTTGACTGGAGACAATTTGTCAAGTGCAATTCAGGCTCTTGTAGTGGTAAAGAGTCCTTTCTTCTTATTTTTAAAATATTAGCTGACAGAAAGTAATACACATATTTCCAAAAAATAAACAGCGCTGCCAAGGCACTCAGCAACAATGCTCTAAATAATTGTGTTCATGTGATTTGTCTGTTTTTTCATACATGCACATCTCAAAAAGTTTAAGAGAATTTCATACAGCTTAAAACTTTCAAGTAAATATCATACTGCTAAGCCTTTCATGAACCAATATAGAACAGATTTGTGATTTACTTCTGTTTGTAAAATAAGTGGGAATACTCAACTTTAAAATAAGATTATTTTGTATTCTATAACACTTTCTTTCAAGAACTCAGTTTTTTTAAGCTTTTCTCCCTCTCAGAGATAGACACAGCTCTAGAAGAAAAGCATGTATCCTGGAATGGAGTAAAAAGTTACTGAATAGTCTGAAAAAAAACACTAAATTATGGCATAAAGACAAATCTAACTCTTCTCATTTAATCTTAGAGCTCTGAAGTAAAGTTTTAGAGCAAAGCAAAGCAAGCAAGCCTAGAGGCAGGTACTTAATGTCTCCTTACCAGTGTCAGGTCTGGAGGGTCATTGTTCAACTGTTGTGACTGTAAACCAAAGAGGAATTATTTTGTCAGCTCACTCTTCTGCCACTGATCCAATGATTAGTAGTAAATCATAAAGATTCAGGCACTAGAAGTGATTAAAAACAACCTGATCACAGCAGTACATTTTCCCAGTTCAGTTGATGGTACATTTATTCCCTGATATATAAGTTGCCATATCATTTTATAGTAAAAGATTTAAAGGAATTTCTGATTTACTTTTTATACAATTTGCTATTTTCTCTGTGTTGGCTGTTTCTCCTTTTATTTGCTAGAACTTTGAAATAAGTATTTCTTGTTCTTAGCTTCCTTTTTGTCTGGGGACCTGACTCTTATCTCCAGTCACACTGTTACCAGTTGATCTCTGAATCTCTTCTGTAGTGAGTGAGCTGCTACGTTTTGGCCCAAGTTTAGTTGCCAAACAGGCGGCAAATATTTGTAATGTACACTGTAAGTATCTCTGTGATTACAAAAGCATGGACCCCAGTTACAGAGCTCACAGCCAGAAGAAATCTTCATTTTTCAAAGAGAAGGCTGAGTCCTTCTCATTGACCTCCTCCTAGTGCTCTGAGTTTCCCACTACTGTGTCTGCACTTTCTTCTTGAGAAGAAACAGGAGAAAAAAACAGCTCTAGATCTTAATAATGGGATGTCTTACCCACAGATAAAACAGTTGTTTCCAGGAGACTTTTTCATCATTATACTCCACTCTGATCAAGTAAATGACTCCTAAGAACAAAAAAAAAAAAAAAACCAAAACAAAAAAAAAAAAAAAGAAAATAAAATAACCCAGCTCAGTCTTCCTTTTCTTCCTTTTCTGATGTAAATGACAAAATTATTATCAGAAGTCAATTTCTAAATAAATACTGGCAAAATGATTGTTTGAAATATAGCATAACCTTTCTCATTCCAGTAATCTACATATTCTGTAATTAACACTAAAATTTGGCAATCACTTGCACATCTCAACAAAGTTTAAATATGACAGTCTCTTAGTGAGAGCTCACATTATTAAACTATCATTTGAAAAAAAAAGCATTACAGTCTGTTTCATGTTATGAAGCATAAAAAATAGTAGAAATCTAATTGTAAAAATAAAAAAGCACTTAGGTTTTCATGAGTTATCCTTGACATTTCAGATGTTTTTATTTGTTTGCTAATTAAACAAACTTCAATATTTTACAGTTTTCCAAACAGTAATTATCATGACTTGAAAGAAGTTGTAATTATTGCTAAAATCAGTATATTATTTAACATGCTGCAAAATCTAGCATATGCTGCTGCTTATGGTGTCATTTGAGTAAGATTCTAGGTGTATAACAAAATTAGACAGAATCTGATGCAGAAATCTGTATTCTGTCAAGAAGTTATTCTGAGGTGATTTTTTTGAATCTTTTTTTGTGTGCTACCTACAGTTGTCAAATTTGTCAACAGTCCTTAAAGGCCACCTAGGGAACAAACAGGGCACATGGCAGAAGGAAAGCATTTTTAAACAAGCTTTTAATATCACACGTGAAAAGTGCAGAGCAATTCTGTTATTTGGCACTGAAAATACACTTTTAATTAGCAACCTGCACAGTAAATCTCTCTTTTATCACAACCTTGCAGTGATCTGACTTCTTCCAGACCACTAATTTAAAAGAAGAGAAGACTTTATAGAATCACAGAATGATTTGGGTTGGAAAGGACCTTAAAGATCATCTAGTTTCAACTCCTCTGCCATGGACAGGGCCTCTTCTCACTAGACCAGGTTGCTCAGAGCTCTGTGCAACTTGGCCTTGAATGCTGCCAGGAATGGGGCATCCACAGCTTCTCTGGGCAATCCATTCCAATGTCACACCACCCTCCCAGTAAATATTTTTTTTCTAATATCTAATCTAAACCTGCCCTCTTTCGATTTGAAGCCATTCTTATCACTACATGCTGTGATACCTTTACCCTTGGATAAAGATAAGCACTTGTCTTGAAAACGAAGGCACTGGCTTTCAGAACAGCTACAATACTGAGATTTCTCTTTCAATTCAGAAGGACAAACCAACATCAAGCCAGCTAAATTTTCTATGGCAATTTATCCTATTTAAAACTGCTACAATGGGAAGAACACAGAACATTTAAAGCACAAGGCTCTGGCATTTCCTTTTTAGTTCCGCAAATACTTTCCTTAAGGATTTCTTAAAACAGAGGTTTCAAATTCTTGTTGAATATCGTTTGATGGATTTTATTTTCCTGTGTTTTTCTCTTGTACTTTCTATACTGTTTTACGCAGGAAATTTTGCATTGCTTCATTTTGCCACTGATGTTTTTTTTTCATTTCCTGGTACCCTTGTTTCTTAGGAGGCATTGTTCTTCAGTTACAGCAGCTTAAGATGTTTTCTTCTCCTTCATCTTTGAAATATATGAAGAAAAATTGTAGTTGAAAATACTTGTAATTGTAATTGAAAGCTCTGTGGCCAGTCCTTTAATGGAATATCTATTATTTAGCTGAAATACTTTATTGGAATGATACAGTTCCCAGTTTTGTCCCCCAGCAGAAGAACAATATTAATAAAGTTGAGTACATTCAGCATAAAGCAACCACAATGGTCAGGGCCTGGAGTACTTCCCCTGGAAAGAGAGTGCAGGAGAGCCAGTCTTCATCAGCTGGGAGAGAAGCCACCTTTGGGCAGATGCTAACTGCAGACCTGGTAATTTTGAAGAGATTATAAAGCACATGACACCAGGTTCTTCACAGTGGTGCACTGTGAGAGGAGAAAATTATATAGGCTGAAATGAGAGCACTCACACAGGTACAGAAGAGACCTTTTCTTCATGAGAATGGAAAATCATTGGAAGAGGTGTTCCAGGAAGACTCTGCAATCTCAGTCCTTGGAGGTTGTCAAGATTTGACTGGATACAAATCTGAGAAACTATGTCTGACCTTGTTTTGGACTGAAGGTTGGACTAGAGACCTGCATTACAACTTGTATTCTTCTCTGAATGACAAAAATATGAAGCATGCAGCCTTTCCTAATTTGAAGGAAGGTAGAGTTTGTCTTGATTTAAATATGTGGAGTTTTGTACTGCGATGTTTTCACATGGTGAAGTTTAAACCATATTTGTTTTAAGAGCACTGCCAGGCTAAGAGGAAAAAAATATAACAACATTTAGACATATTTAGCAATAATAATTGAAAGCCGGCTGGCTACTACTTGCCAACATTTTGAGGAGGAGAAAAACTGGTAGTTAATATTCCAAGACAAAAAAAACCTAGAAAGAACTCTTTAAATGTGGCTGTAATTTAACCTTTGAATCTTCTCTTACATCTGTTATTAAAATGTGTTCTACTGGAAAAACTAAAAATTGCTAATGTCTGACTCAGTTTAGGTCAACAGAGACATTTAGTTTCATTTGTTTTGTATACTCATCTGATATTTACTATTTATCTACTACTCTGATAAGGCTAAGAACTTGGGAGAGATAAGGAGAGATGAGGAATAAGTTGAATGTTCTCTAGGATACAATGACTATGTCATTTATGGACACTATTATTATGTTTGCATATACCATGTGTTTAAGAAAAGCAATACTGAGAGACTGGACAATCTGGTTAGGAAACCTTTTACACAAGGGTGATGGGGTGAAGGAGCTGACAACTCACAAACAAGTGAAGAAATAGTGAACCAGGTTTTCAAGCAAGGGAAGAAAGGTGATGTGAGCATGAAATGCCTTATAGTCAACAGAATAAGGAAGGAGTCCCCCTCCAAGCCTGTGCACACAAACAGAGAGTTGCTAAGAGAACAGCGTAAAGGGAAGCTCTTAGTATTTTTCTGGAAAATCAGCTTCACTCTGTAGTGCCTCTACACTAATGCACAGAGAATGGGATACACAGGCAGATGTCCACATAAAGGTTCAGGGCAGATACAGTTAGCATCACAGAGATGTGATAGCTCACACACCTGGAGTGCTGCAGTGAAGGGTTACAGGCATGGATTTGGATTTGGATCTGGATATAGGGAAAGTGCTCTGTTGGATATGACATTTAAATACAGAAATGATCTTTTGAGGAATGGAAAGCTTTGGCTGCATGAGATGGTGGAATCCAGGATCCTGAGAGAAAGAAACAAGGCAAAGAGTAGAATCACAATTCTGGACAACAACAGCAGCAGACTGACCTGGTCAAGGTTCTTCTTGCAGGAATCCATGGGAGATCACCCTGGAGACAGGAGGGATCATCGCATCCTTTCCAATATCACATTCTTCAAGCTCAAGAATGCCCATCCCTAGGAGCAGAAAATAAAGCCAGGGAGACGGGAGGCCTGCAGATGAACAAGTATGTCCTGACAAAACTGAAGTTTGAGAAGCACAAGGAAGTGACTAGAAGTTGAGCAACAGCATAGACTTTCTAAAAGCAAAATACTGCCCTACCAAGCTGATAGCCTTTTATAATTAAATGGCTGACTTGGTGGATAAGGAGATATTTATCTTGACTTTTGCAAGGCTTTCATCACTGTCTGCTCTAATATCCTCATTGACAAACTGATGAAATACAGGCTAGACAAGTGCAGTGAGGCAAATTGAAAACTGGCTGCACTGCTGGGCTTGAAGGGTTGTAGTTAGCAGCATAAATTTCAGCTGGAAACCAGTAACTATTGGTGTACCCTAGAGGCAAGTCCACATTAAATTTTTTTTCTAATATGAGGATAAAGGGACAGTTTACACTCTCAGAAGCTTTGCAAACAAAACAAGGAGGGGCAGATAGACTAGATGGATGTGCCATCCAGAGGAATCTCAGCACGTTGGAGAAATGAAAAAACAGGAACTTCACAAAGCTCAAGAAAAGTGGAATTTCAATTTCTTAAAGATATCTTCCTTTTCTCTCTGTAGAAATTAAATTTAATTTCTAATTCTCAAAAATGTACTTGAATGAGTAGCCTGTAGGTTATACATTAAAAAGCTGCAGAAGTACGTTTCTTTCTTATGTGGCAAAAGACACATGGATCTGCTGTGCTTGGGAGGAATAACCCCATGCACCAGTTCACATTTGGATTTCCAGAGGCTGGAGAGCAGCTCTGTAGAGAGAGCCTAGGAGTCCTGGTGGACAGCAAGATGGCCACAAGCCAGCAGTGCACTCTTGTGGCAAAGAAGGCCATCAGAAATCACTAACACTGTTAGTTACAAACAATGAATGCATGGAGCACTTCCCACTAGCTATTAAAGATCTATGTGAAAACTATTAAACAGCATACTTTCATAATGATCACTAAGGCATATCTATTTCATGAAGCCATTTAAAGATAACATCAAATAGCAAAAGTTTTAATAAAATTGAAAAAATTCAGAACACAGCATATCTTTGTAAAACCAAATATATGCAAAACCAATAACACTTCAAGCAGAAAAATACTACTTGTACCTAACAAATAATCTAATCTTCATCTTTATATCCTGTTAAATTAATATTTTCTAAAATTGGTTACCACAGTGACATTCTAATCTTTGTCAATTATTTATCTAGTCTTCGGTATGCATGCACTTGTCCATATTTTCTCTAGAATTATCATCAGCAAAAATGGTTCTTAACTAAGGACAGTCCATTAACTCCCACAGCAAGCTTTTCTGAGTCTGTGCACTCTTCTGTGTTATTTTCATATACCAATCCTGTTGTTCTTGCTGGAAAGCTGCTCTTTTGTTCATGTGAGATGATGGAAGGCCTTAAAATATTGGAAATTACTAATTATTAATAGGTGGATTCTACATGATCATGTACTGCACTACAAACCCTCCCCTATTAATGTTTCCCTCGGAGTCTTTCATGTGTGAGAGAATAAGATATAAAGTAGACACTTTTGATAGCCATTGAATTTTTCCATAGTTCTATAAATTAAAAGGGATGTACTAATGCATACATTTTGTAACTTTTTAGAATCTCTGATGAATCACTATCCCTATGATGATGTTTTGTGAAAGACAAAACATGGAATTTAGGAAATCTACTTGAAAAGGCAAGAAATAGAGACTGGGAGGAAACACAATTAAAGAGAAAACAAATACATTATTTACATACTTAGATCTAAAATCCAAATTTACTGTTCATAGAAGGGCATGTGCAGCCAGAGAAAGGCAAAAAAGCTTGTAAAGGATCTGGAGAGCAATGCGTATGAGGAGCAGGTGAAGGTGTTTAGCCTGGAGAAAAGGAGGCCCAAGGATGCCCGAAAGAAGGTTGCTGTGAGGTGGGGTTGGTTAGTTCTCCCAAGCAGGAACTGACAGGACAAGAGGAGATGGCCTTAAGTTGAACCGAGATATTTAAATTGGATAGTAGGAAAGAATTTCTCCATTATAAGGGTTGTCAAACACTGAAACAGAATGCATGAGTGATTGATTCACCATACATGGAGATATTTAAATGATATGTAGATGTGGCACTGAACATGGTTTATTGCTGAACTAGGCAGTGTTGGGTTAATGATTGAACTCAACGGTCTTTTCCAACCTGAATGATTCCACGGTTCTAAAATTTATATTAAATATTAAAAAAATAAAGTCATTGATGTGTCATGTACTTTTCAGTGTTGCATTCCATTCTTGGTACCCAATGATGCAGTAGTTCTTAATGTAGATAACAAGAAACACTAAGGTAATTCTGTCAATCCTTAGTGTTTATTCCAAAAGTTGTACTGCTGTTTAAGAGTAGAGTACACTTGCTCCTTTTTTTTTTTTTAAATTTTCTTATTCAAGCTCTCATTTCAGATCAGACTCTGAGTTACTTACTATTAGACTGAAGATGAAGCATTTTGTTTCTTGTCTGATTTGTCTTCCACTATATTTTGTTCTTGGTGCAATAGAAAGTACTTAATTTCCATGACTAATCATTTGTCGTGTCTTCTAAAGAAATGAGTAAAGTTTCCAGCTCGTCTTGTAACACTTGTTCCAAGTGTTCAATTATGCAGATTTTAACTGATAATATTACATAAAATTGTTTTAGCACTCTACAGTATTGGAACCACTGATTTCCTTTTTAAAGCTGAGGTATTTGTTTCTAAAAAATATTTTACAAAAGAGGAAGGAGGTTAGATAGTTATCTCTAGGGCATTTCTACCAAAGCAACAACTCACAGATTATGATGAAACCTGCAGTTCTTGTTTTCTTTGAAATGAGTGTATTATCTATTTTATATTGTGGGTATAAAAATTGTATTAGCAATATTTTAAACGAACATACATTAATGATTATTTTACAAAGTTTGATTCAGTGAATGCATCTCCAAAGTATGTTACTGTTATGAGCAGTGTGTTCTAATACATATGTAAGAATAGAGAGGTTAAAATATCCTTTCCACCTATTTAACAGCTTTGTTGCACACTGAATAACACATTCAGTATTTGTGAGTGGTTTATTATTATTTATATATAAAAATTTGCTTATTTTAGTTGAAGAAGGAGCACAGACCATAATTCTTCTGCATGCATAATGATATTAAATTATTTGTTTTTCTTTTAGAAATATATTTATCTGAACTTGCTTTCTATGAAGAACAGAAACACCCTCTAACCTTGACCAAAACATTTTCATTTACTTCTTCCACTGCTCAGATACAGATGGAACATTTAAATTTTAACAGACATATTTATTTTAAGATTAATATTTTTCACATTCTATCTACTGAATTCTAACTGCATTAAGACTCCTAAGAGTCCTATCAGTGTTGCTTTAGAACACTTTGTTTTTCCTATAGGTGTAACAAGTTTGATGCAAATCTTGTTCTTCAGTGAAGATTTTTGCAGGGTTATATCATGAACAACACAAGTTAAATATCTTTAAATGCATTTTAATTTTCAAATTAATACTTTGGGGTAGTTGAAAAGTTTTTCCTTATGAAAAGTCAAACACACATGCAATAAAGATAGAAAAACAAATGAAATTAAAACTTCAGAATTTGTGATTTTTCAGAGGTGACCATAAAAAACATCTTTGATATAACTGGTGCTAGATTTAGTTTGGGTACCCAGGAAAGAAAATAAGAGACAATAACTTCAGCATCTAATTACAAAGTAAATATTTTAATTCCTAACAGAAACTCTTATTAAAATCTAAATCAAAATTCCCTAAATATGAACTTTGTAGAGACTGAAAAAGACAATGACAGAATCTGTGTCAGGTCCAGACTAGTTATTCTTAATTGCTTTCATTGCAGTTGGAGAAAATAATGTTTTGACTGGCTAATTGGTTGACTGAATTTGCCTGTGTTTGAGAGCCTTTATTTATTATTCTGAATCCAGATCTGACTTCCTTTGCTCTTTCTTCATTATTACAAGGATGAAAAAGCAAAATAAATTTTTTAAACATAAATTTCTAATTTTTGAAAGAAAAATAAATTTTAAGCTTATTGAAATAATAAATAAACATTACCAGAAAACAATGATTCTTACACAAAAATTTCAATGAAAATATCATTCTGAACTGGACTAATAAAAATGCAGTCATATGAAAAACTGTAAAAATATGTTAAAACCCCAGAAAAACGTGGAATTCCTACAGCTTTTTATCCTCCCTTTGTGCTGAAGGCCAAATGCACAAATAGTTAAATAATCTTTTTAAAAGATCCATGAACATTGACTACTGAGTTTCAAGCAGCAGTCAGCAACATGGAAGCTATATATAAAGACAAAAGAAGGTCATTGTAAGGTACACCCTTACCTACATCACGTATCACTTACATTTTCAGAACCTAGAAATTTAAAATCTCCCCCCTGGTTCTTTTCCTATCTCTACACAAATGTTTTAGCTCTCCTGGCTGGGGTACCTTTGCCCCAGCTCCTGCTGGAGCACTTATCCATGCACATTACAGCACCTGAAAAGCAGCTGAGCACAAACACACCACACATCACTCAGAGCTCACCTGGTCTGGCAGCTTATAGATAAGCGCTTCTGAATCCTCTGAAAACCTACATGAAAATGTTGTTTATTTTTTTCATATGTGTAAAGAATACCTAGAAATGCTTCTTTTTAGATGTAATGTTACACAAAATTACCAAGCCGTAGTACCAGTTTTGCTGCTTTGCATTTTTAACTTGTTCCAGTTCTGTTTATTTGTTTAAATTAAGAGTTGACTGATTGTTGAGTTATGGCATAACATTTTACACTTTGTGAATTTAACAACACTCAGGCTCCACTGTTGTACCTACTCATGTGAATTACAGCTTCATTACTCACACTCTGTCATCTCTCATTGTTTAAGCATTATGCTGAGGTCAAACAGAAAGATGAATTTGTTTTAAGTTTTGCTCCTGTCAGTTAAAACTCACTTTGAATGTTTCATAGTAATAGCTTGTCATCAAAAGAATAATTTATTTAAGAGCAAGCAATTACTAATATATTTTGAAAGTGCACAGATGTTGGCACAGAAGTCCAAGATCATAGAATCACAGAATAATTTGGGTTGGAAGGGGTCTTAAAGATCATCTAGTTCCAATCCCCCTGCCAGGGGCAGGGACACCTTCCTTTGGATCAAAGACTGCATTCATCCTGACTGAGTGTGGTCCAGTCACTGACATTCCAGCTGCCCAGGCAAGTTTTTGTCTTTGGTAACCTAATTGAAGAGAACAGTGTTTGATTTTATTGTAGTAATAATAATAATACAATATGAAGATAATTCCCTGAGTGAGGGATGATCATGAGCTCTAACTCGCTGTTCTGAAAGAAACCCAAGTAACTTGGAGAAAATATTTTAAAGCCTTTTTGTTATTAGATGTTTATATATTGGGAAAATATCTAAAATCTGAATTTTTCCACAAACACTGTGTGGTATGTTACTATTTTATTCTTCGCTGGTATTGTTTTTCAGCATTGCCATTCTGAATATGAAGGTTCTGTTCTTATTTTCAACAATCATTGCAGTTTACTTGTCCCATAATGTATTTTCAAAAACTGATACAACCTCCTTGGCTAGAAAGAAGAAATTATCATCCATTCTGTTGGAACTGTTTTAATCAACAACTGAGAAAGCTAGAAACTTCACATAGGAAGAAATTAAAGTCTTTAAAGTGTGCATGATTTTAAGAACTTCATATCAAGATTGGAAGAAGGAATGTTACCAATTGTGCCAAGGACTTAGTACCTTAACTCTTGAATTAAAATAAAAAGATTCTAATAATTAAGGAAATAAACTCTATTAAAATATTGCATTATTTCTATCATAAAATATATATCAAGATAATTTTATATGCCTTGAAAATATTAAAAAATTCTTTGTTAAAATATATATTCTATTTTGGAATATAATTTTTGGCTTTCTGATTATATGAAAATCAGTTATGAAAACAGATTATTAAAGTATTAGTTTCACCTGAAGTTTGACACTATTTTGGAGAAAAAGGTATTTTATGTCACTTTTT
>VXBU01001110.1:20369-35269 GCA_013400315.1 Bombycilla garrulus | reverse complement strand
GAAGCTCACTATAGCTATGAAATTAAAGGTGTAATAAAAAGACTGTCTTTTTCAGGTGCTCTAGATTTCAAAATCAGGCAACAAGTTACACAAGAAAAAGTAGTTTTGCATTGTGGGAGGGGGTTTTGTGTGTATGTGGGATTTTTGTGGGTTTTCTTGTTTTGTTTTGGGGTGTTTTGTTTTGTTTTTTTTGTTTTGTTTTGTTTTGGGGTGTTTCTTTGTTGCTGTTGTTTTTTGTTTGTTTGTTTTGCTTTGGTTTTTGTTTTGTTTTTTCTTTTTTGTTTATTTTTTTGGTTTTTCTTTTCCAGGATGCACCTGAACTGATATCATCACATGTTTAAGCATTTAGTTCCACTGTGTGGCTCATCTCATGTTTGTAAACAAATCATGCTCATTGGGTCACTGTAGCTTTCTCCTGTGTCTGAGATCCTTGTACAGCCATAATTTTTTTAAGTCCAGAATCTGTGCTCTGCTGCTCTCTTTCTTCTATTCTTCAAGATCATGATTTCCGGTGTTTTATGGTCCCTACTGCCAGGACTGCCACTCTGTCATACCCAACACATTCTTCCTTGAACAGTAGCAACCAACGGTACAGGTGGAGTAATGATGGGACTTCTTGGATAACAGTAGCCTCAATTTTATATCATGGAGTATATTCAGTGCTTGGTGTCCATGTACCTCTTGTTTAACCTGTGTTCAGTCTTACCATATCTTGTTTGCTGCAAGGACGCTGAAATTGGAGACAGTTTTCCAGTAGCAATTTTGCCTTTAGAATGTAAAGAGGACAAATTGCTTTTTTTCTTTGTATTTTCCACCATATATATGTCTATACAAAGATTTCCTTCGACCCTTTCACTACACTATTGTGGTAAAAGGTCATGCAGATTAGCTACAAGGACCCCTAAATCCATCTATGAATCACTAGTTTCCAAGACAAAATGTTGTTATTGATAAATAATTATCCTGCATTTTTCCCTGTGCTTAGTTTCCCAGTAACTGAAATAATGATGCTTCTTTTTGGCTGAAATTGAAAATAGAAAGTTTTTTAAGTAACCTAAATCCATGTCTGATTTTATTTGACCTAATTATATAAGTCTCTGATGTACAGTTATCAAGCCACATTTTCAGCTGGTGTAAATCAAGGTGACTTGCTGTTTACCTCAAGTAATGATCTATTCCACACTCTAGAGTTGCTTAAATGAAGCACAGAGAAGACATCTATATGATATGCATTATTGACTACTTTACACATAATAAATTAAGATTAAACATTACATTGCATAAAAAGTGAGCTCACAACCATTTAGAAAAAATGAGGAATCAGATGTCCTAATTGCATAAAAATTAAAATTATTTTTTGAATCAAAACATTGAATATTCTGAGAGATGACATTGGCATAAGTCCATTGTTCCTCTGAGTCTTTTCTTCTCTATTTCAATGAATCTGCCTTCTCCTTACTCCTATAAATAAATATGCATTTTTTTATAGGCTTTTATCTTTCCTAGAATTGGCCTGTGAGTCTTCCGTTCTCAGTCAAAAGTAAGCATAAATGCATTTTCCTCAGTAGGTAGGACACATTCAACTATGTATCACTAAAAATTTAATGACTGTATGAATACAATAGAATTTAGAACTCATTCTTAAAAGAAAATGTAAAAACATTATATAGTTTGGGTTGGAAGGGACTTTAAAGATCATCTAGTTTCAAGGCACCACCATTAGCGACACCTTCCACAGTTTGTTCAAATTGCCTTCCAACCTGACATTGCACACTTCCAGGGATGAGGAATCCACAGCTTCTCTGGGTAACCTGTTCCAGTGTTGCATTGCCCTCACAGTAAAGAATTTCTTCCTTATATCTTATCTAAATCAATGGTCTCTCAGATTTAAGCCATTTCGTCTTGTCGTATCAGTACAAGTCCTTGTACAAAGTCCCTCTCTGGATTTCCTGTAGAGATAGACTGCTTCAGGTACTGGAAAGTACTGCAAAATCTGCCCAGAACCTTCTCCAGGCTGAACAGCACTGACTCTCTCAGCCTGGTTTCATAGGAGAGGTGCTCCAGCCCTCTGATCATGTTCATGTTCCTCCTCTGCACTTCAGCAGATCCAAGTACTTCTTATGTTGGGGGCACCAGAGCTGAACATGGTGCCCCAGATGGGGTCTCATGAGAGATTAGCAGAGGGGGAAAATCAGCTCTTTTCATTTTCCTGTCACATTTCTTTTGATGCACAGAGGATACAGTTGTCCTTCTAGGCTGCGAGTACACATTGCTGGGTCATGTTAAACTTTTAACACAACACTTAATCTGGTGAACAAGAGGAGATGGAGAGGCTATTTGTGAAGCAAATACTCTCTGGATGTATTTTTTTTCCTCTGCAAAACTGAATGAGATCTTCCTTGTTCCACTATGAAGAGAACGAAAGGAAGCAGGAAGTCTTTAGCATAGTGAGAGCACTGCTATATTGCTAAATGAGTAAGTGTATGAGATAAGAGATGGAAGAAATTTTGAGAAAGAATCTTGTTCAATTCATCCTCTGTGTTTGTGGATGGAGTGTGCTGTCAGATACCGACCCAATATCATATGGAGGATGGAGGTAAGACATTATCATAGCCTGTTTTTTTAATTTAAATATATGTGTTTGGAGGCACAGAGAGAAAGAGTAAAGAAATCCTATCTCCTGCTTTGGCTTACCCAGCAGTCTTCCAATTTTTTTGCTTCTGCTATACAGCAGCTCAGATTTGATCCTTTATAGTATTTATAATATTCGTGAGCTGACAAAAGAGTATCTGATTTTCTGCAGTTCCCCCAATGCCTGACAAATGACATCACCATTATTCCAGTCTCTCAGAGGATTTGCTGTTATTGACCTAAATCCTCATGTTTTTATGAGCCTGATTAGATCTTTACAAATAACTTGTGAGTTACAAATGACTCAGAAATACAAATAATAATGCTGTGGGTTACAAATAATCCACAGCATTAAAGAAAACGCTTCTGCTTGCATAAAGGTTGCTCTGTAGTCTACTGTCTATTTACCCTTTTGCATGTGTGCAGACTTTTACTGAATTAATTCTGTACAAGATATCATTAAACATTGCCCTATACAGGTCAGGAACCTTTATAATATTTAAACAATTTAATATAGCAACATTATATTCAGACAATCACCTTATAACTCCAACTTACATTTGTATCCTTCCAAACTTTTCCATCAGTTTTCCTGAATTTAGTCCACTTCACTTTTCCTTGCTTACTCTGCCAAAAATTGCCTCAAATGCAATTTTTCCATGCTGCCAAAGTACTTATTTTGCCATGTAGATCTATATACATCAGAGGAAATTGAGAAGTTGCTCCTGTATTTCAAGGAGGAAAGCTTTTGCTCACTGACCTGCAAATGCTACAGAAAAATCTATTTTAAACTGAATGTTGATCCAAATAAGAAAGGACTGTACCACATTAGATAAAAAAAATAGGCACTCATCTTCCAATTATTCTTTGCTAAAGTCAGTCATCTTACTTTCTGTGATGGTGCAGCAAACACAAAAAGCAGTTGACTATCTTGTTACCATGGAATTAGGGCAAAATTATTGCAACAGTTACATTGTTAAAGCCTGACCTTTCTGTTACAGGGCAGGCGTGTTTTCCCATTATATGTATAATGCTAGGGATAAGAGAACCCAGTTCCTTATTAGGTCTCCTGTTATGGACACAGATAATAATAAAGAATGAAGGAATGGACACACCATTTTCACAATAAAAATAACTGCTTCCTCCTGTAAGACTGTTCAGGGCATGTTACAGTAATGTGCCATGTGGGCCACTTTTCTGCCCTTCCAAGCAGGAACAAAATGTATTGTTACACGTTTTGCTGATTACAGCACATAGAGAAGGTAAGTGATGGGCAGAGAGCATAAAATACATCCTGTATTGATATACTGTACTGCTAAAGGCCTCATTTCACAAGAGGAGCATTTTTTTTCTTATGTCTTTTTTTGTGAAGAAAAATATGACACTGATAAATGTTTTCCTATCTTCATCACAGCATTGGTGGGACAGAATAAAAGACAGTGTTATATTATGCTTGATTAATTTGAAAAAGAACATTTTAAAGGGCTTATGGTCATTTTATCACGTCAGCAATCTTGGTAAAAAAAAGTTAATTTTTTTCAAATTCATTTGTAGTTCACAGCAGAAGCCTCCACCCCTCCCTTGGCATGAGTCATGGATGACTGAAAAGACAACTTGTGTAGGTGTAGAAACCAACAGATCTTGCTGTTCTGGCACCTGGATAGACAGTCCTGCTTGATCAAGTCTAAACAAGTAGTGTGAATCAAATATTGGATCAAAATGGCAGAATCTTTATATTTCATACTGTCTGTGGGAAGGGCAATTGAAAATGCGGTAATATAAAGATTAACAGAAGCTAAAAGCTTTGAAAGGAATAAAGAAAAAAGTCCTACACATCAAATGTATTTGCTGGAGCTTATCCAGCTCTGCTAAGCTTTCCTCTGATTCCTTTCACAAAATTGTCCTGACTATCCAACCAAGAAATATTCCTGAATTTGAAACATGCAATCATGCACAAACACTTTCAAAATCCTGTCAAAAGAGATGTTTATTGGCACAGTCCTAGAAAAAAAAAATGTTTCCAGGTGTGTTTAGTGAATATGCGTTTGTATATTTTAAGTCAGTAATTGCTTCAGAGACACCAGCTGGGAGAAATAGGCTTCACTACAGTCAGTGGAATCAGGACTTCAGGATGAGGGCATAAAAGCTAAAGCTGTAACTGCTGGGGGATAGATGTAGCCTGCATTTAATAATCTACTTTTATTTTCTCTACACAACTTTTTTCTGTCATCTTTATTCTCATGTGCAACCTCAAGCTTCTAGAAATACTCATTTTAACTAAGATATCAAGACATATGGATATGTTCTAAACCACTTAGGCAAGCAAGTTGATTTGAAGGATGTAATGCTTTATTTGGGAATGCATGTAGCTGTTCTGGTTTTGAAAGTTGTACCTAGTGATGACAAACCCGTTCCTTAAGATTTACAGACCTGTTCATTTTGAAAGCTGTTAAATTACAAGAGAACTTGCAAAACTATACAAAGAACAGTTCCTAATAACATCCTTCTTGGTTCCTTTTTTTGTCTTTCATTTCTAGTGGGTAAATAGCTTAAATGGAAGACAGATATGTTAAACACCACAAATGAAAAATCAATTCAGTGCTAAAACTTATGGAATCCCAAGTCTGATTAATTATAAGCTAGATAGTAGTTTTAAAGACATAAATATGTACCCTCATAAATTTTTGGGGAGGAGTTACTTATTTTTGGTAATTGTCATTCTTTTTGCCATGCAATCATTCGTAAACATAAGCAGTTATAAATGTTGACCAGAATTTTTCCAAATGCAGTTCAAGAATGTAGATGTTTCCATTATGACATGTCTGGGACAAGATCTGATTTTTATGGCATAACCTTTTGTCACTACATAGAAAATTTGCTTTTATAAGTAAGTTTTCAACTGACATATTCAGAGGGTATTTTCTGAATTCTTGGAAACAGAATAATCATAAAATAGAACCCTGGAATCATATAGGTTGGAAAAGACCTTTAAGATCATTGAGTCCAGCTGTTAACCCAGCACTGCCAAGTCCACCACTAAATCTTGGACATAAGGGCCACATCTACATGTCTTCTAAGTACCTCTGGGATTGGTGACTCAACAATGTCCCTGGGTATTTATTTCCTCCCATCCTGATCCTACTTCACTGCATTTAGCTGAACTTGCAGACAGTACCGTACAAAGGTGTGTTGGATGTTATATTCATAAGATTTTATGTAGAAACCCTCTAGGTAAAGGGTTTAAAGACCATTCTACTTATGTGACAAGTGTGAAAGAAAAATGTATTTTTGAATGCTTCAAAAGCAATAAGTAAATATGTTCTAGTTTTGGCAATACTTCTACAACACAGGGAACCAGAAGTGCACAAGAATTATCTGGGCCGTGAGAATTCCACAGAACTTGGAAGACTCGCTTTTGCTTTTTATTTCTTTCCATTGCTGAGTGTTAAGAAATTCCTGACACAGAATGTAAGAAATGTTTTCAACTTCAATCCTTGTCAATTCTTCAATAGTTCTGCCTTCTTGTTTCAGAAAATGAATATACACAATGTTTTCATTTGTCTGTTTGACAAATACTCCTGAATGCTCAATAACTTATCTTTGAAATTAACCTGTCAGAGTAATCATGAGACAAATATAATGATGAAACATTACTCTGCTTTAAAGATGAATTTCTGTAACAGTAATAACTGGCCTCTGGGGTGTTACTGATTGATGAAGCAATACTTCAATAGAAATTAAACTAATTTATGTGCAGGTCTATGAGAAAAATCTGCATATTCTATGTGAAGATTCATTTGGTTAACCATGAAAAAAATCATGAAGGTTGTACACTTTGATTTGTGTTTGTTCAAGAGATATGTTAAGATGATATATATTAACCTAGAATACAATAAAAATATATATGGATGTATATATCCTGTTTCTTGTACATTATTTCTTTGGAATGTTCCACATTAAAATAAGAACTTATTTAGATTTGAAAATATCTGGCAGCTAATTAGAAAACTAAAATTAAAGTTTTTATAAACCAACAAATTTTACACTGTGAAGTATAAAACACATATTTTGCAAAATTCAAAGGCAGAACTGTAGTTTCTCTAATTGAATTTTAACAACCTGTAAAGTTAATCTCAATATTCCTTGCCCGATTGAGAAAAGCACTGGATGCTAATAATTATTAATAATTATTGCACATAATAGCAGCTGTATGCCCTTACCTTTTTTTACTTCTTGTGATATAGTGCAAATTTTGCACCATATTAGAAGAAATGCAACAAAGACACAAGATCTTAAGATAACTCAGTGAAGCTGAACTTTCAAAATATGTTCCTTCCAAAAAAGTAGAAGTGAGAATCTAAAGATTTGTAAATCCTATAGTATAATGATATCTAGTAAATTTCTTTTTTGGTTTTCTTTTTTCATTTGGTTTGGTGTGGTTTGGTTTTGAGAGATTGGATCGTTGTTGATTTTACAATTCCTTGTAATATAAGCCTATCTGTAATATAAGCCTATCTGCCAGGGTAGAAATTTGTAAATTGCTAATTTTATAGAAAGGTAAGAAAGAGTTGATATAAGTCATGGTCTTAATAACTACTTTGATCATGTTTCAAATGGTATAATGGAGTATGAAATGGCTTTCTCCATTACAGAAAGTTGTACTAGAAGATCTGCATGTCTTGCCATGATACTTTCATTCACCATTTTGCTCTTTACGCCTTGGTTCTCTTCAGATGGCCTAGATAAGTGATTGACTTAAGATGCTGTTGTGTGACAATGCAGCTGTTCTATGAGGATAATACAGAATAAGGCTTTTAATGTCATTGTCCTGTCTTGGAAGCACAGAGCCACTGTTTCTTTTGTTAATTAGTTGTAAACTGACAACTATTTCGTTAAACTACCAAAATCTGTACACAGGACACGTTTCTTTCACCACCACTTCCCTCCCCCCCACATACATGTATAATATATGCATGGAATTCAAAAGGAAAGCTCTTCCTATGGGTAGGATGTTCATGTAGGTGAGCTATTACCACATTTATGTACATGTGAAACTAAGTGTTAGATATAAAATAAATGTGTTTCCAACTCTGTTTTACAGAAGACATACAGCTTCTTTAAGTGGTAGGTTTTATTTAAGTAGGTTAATGTTTTTGTGGTACTGCACAGAAAACAAAAAGTTCCATTAGAAGGATTTATTGAACAAAGTTCAATTACTGTCATCCATTCAGTGGCTAAGACATCTCTCCATCTTTTTGAATTTATCCAGGAGTTCATCTCAGTTGTTCCTATATAATATATGATTTAGTGGGAACACTCTGTACAGATTTACCTGTTTTCTGTCTGTGTTGGTTTGAAAGCAAAACCAGTGAGACTCCAAGTCAGAAATACAATTTAATAGGAAAAAAAAATAAAATACATGCAAGTAATACAAAGAAAACAAAAACCACTGACAGAGTCAGAATACAACCTGATACCCTGCTAGTTAGGGTCTTGGCAGCAGTCCAGATGAGGTGGTCTTGCTGAAATAGTGATCCTGTAGACAGGTCTGGTAGCTCTTGTCCTCTGGAAACCAGTGGGTCAGGGCTACTTGTTCTGTCCCAGTTCCCACATTATATCCAGGTGGGAATGCTTGGCTCCTCCCCCTGGGTGGAGCATCTCACAATGGGATTATGTAATTCTATGAGTCATGTGGTGGATCCTCACAATGGGCTGATGTCATTGTATGAGTCATGGGGTGGGTCCTCACAATGGCCCATTAAACACAAAGGGCTCCCGGAGGGAGTTATCTATGACTCATAGGGCAAGGTGTTAATAGCCCATTAACAGGAGATAGTCCAGGGGAGGAGGCAAAGAAAAACACTGCCCCTCCTTTGTTTCAACAGTTAATGAAGATGGAGATAGAATACAGACCCTCTGGCACATTTTTACATTGTAACCTAGGACACTGTCTTACTCTAATGCTTTCGAAAGAAGCCATAATTTTATGAGGAAAGAAAGAAGCATGTATTAATTTTCCTGTAATTGCTATCACCAGTTCTTTGGAATCACAAAACACCTTTTTTCCCTTTGATCAAAAGTATTTGAAATACTCTGAATCTTCAAACTAAAATTCTCTTCATTTCAGAATGTGTATTTTTGAGTAACTTTCTCCATCAACATATATTAAGGAAAAATCTGACGATTTTTTTGGGGGATGAGATGGGCTTGTTTGTTTGTTTTGTTTTCGGCATACAATCATCTTTGTTTTCACATCATAACCATTTCACAGAATTTAGGGACAAAATAATTAAGGCCAAAGGTTTCCCTTTCTTATTTCAAGAAATAAGCCACTGGGCATGTACCTCAATTAAATAGTCCTAGAGGAAATTGTTTACATATACACATGTACAAAATCAGACAAGCTATATATCAGTTTAGTGGAAAAAACTACTGCTATATATTCCATCACTTTTTTTGAAATATTTCCATTCACTTCTCCAGTGAGCTCTCTGGCTTACAGATATAGATTGTAACAGTAACTGAGTTTACACACAATTTGCAAAAGATTCCTTCAAGTTTCTTCAATAAGATCTTAAAACTCATAGGTTCAAAACTGTCCTCAGTATTCTCATTATTTTACTGCCAAATTTATGACCTTCATAAATGCCATGTTTAACCCGTCAGCAACAAAGCCTCACACAGCCATTCACTTACTTCCCCGCAGTGTAATGGGGGAGGCAATTGGAAGGGTAAAAGTGAGAAAAGATGTGGGTTGAGATAAAGACAGTTTAATAGGTAAAGCAAAGCTGTGCAACCAAAGCAAAACAAGGAATTAGTTCATCCCTTTCCATGGGCAGGTGTTCAGCGATTCCCAGGGAAGCAGGGCTCCATCATGTATGATGGTTGCTTAGGAACATCCTTCACTTCCCTCTCCTTCCCCCAGCTCTGGGCATGACACCATATGGTCTGGAATATTGTCTGGGTCAGCTGGCTCTTCCCCCTTCCAAATCCTTGTGCATCCTCAGCCTCCTTGCTGGTAGATGAGGGCAAACAGCATAAAAGGCCTGGATTCTCTGTGAGCACTGCTCAGAATTAACTAAAACATCCCTGTATTACACCATTTCCAGCAGAAATCCAAAACATACCCCCATACTAGCTACTATAGAGAAAGTTAACTCTACAACAGCCCAAACTACCAACATGTTAAAATATTACTAGACTAATTTGCGTCTATCTTTAATCTTCTATGTCAGCCCCCCAAAGCACATTCTTCTGAACAGATAAACACAGATGCTTACTTAGATATTTCTGTTTCTCTGAGTTGGGAAATAGGTTTTCTTAGACAAAGCCATTTGTTACACAAATGTCCGTGTGAAACAAACACTTGAAAATCCAGCAAAACATATTTCCTGTTTCCCTAATAATTTCCCTACACTATTTCAGGAGTAGACTCTTTTAACTTCACACAGTTTTCCCATGTGCCTTTTAGCAGAGCAGTGTGTCAGCTGAGGAACAGTGGAGAGGAACAAGGGAAGGACACTGCCTTTTCAAGGATCTTCTCTCAGTCTGGAGTCCTGCCTGGGATGAGTATGGACAAAATCTCTGCCTCCCTCTTAATATGTAGTCTGGATGTCTTTTTCCAGAGGATGAAAAGCCTCTGTAGAGTCTGGGACTTCCCTGGAGGGCAATGTGAGGATGAGTGGATGAAAAGCTTCTTTTTGCTCCCTATGTTCTTCTCTGCTTCTATGTATGTAATGCTTCTATGCAGCATTACAAAGGTTCATCTTGTGCTTAATCTGGTAGTCATGGGGTACTTTTTTCTATGGCCTTTAGACAGGAACTATAACTGCTTTAGAGAGTGAGAAGTTTAAAATACTACTTTTTTAATTCACCACTTTTTGGTGAATTAAATAATGAGCAAACAACTAAATTAAGATAAATTATTGTCTCCAACATAAAAAAATACAATTTTGTTCAAGCTGGAACTTGCACTGTCTTGTTGTCTTGGTTTTGAAAGACAGGTGCCTGCCAAGGAAGGCAGGAGCTTCTCTTGGGATAGAAAATGTAAACCCCTTCCGTCCAAATAATTATAATTTCTAAAAATTAAAGGGGCCCTCAGGCAAAGAAATGAGGATAGGAATAACAGTTCTTTAATATGTATAAACAAAATAAAGCAAAACAAAACCCAACAAACTACAACTTATTAGGAAAATTAGACCAAGATGCAGTATTTATAAAAACCCAAAACCTGACAGAAAAAACCTGACACCCTGTCAGTCAGGGTGTTGGTAGCAGTCCAGTTTGAATGGTGGCTCCACTAGTCCTCTTGGAGTGACAGATGGTTCTGCTGAAGCAGAGATCCTGTAGAAGGGCGCAGTTTTCCTCCAATGGTCCAGTGGTGATGTTGAAGGGTCTGGTCCTTCCTCTGGAAATCCAGTGGGAGAGAAGGCTGCTCCTCTGGGAATCCAGTAGAAGGCAGATGCCTGTTCTGTCCCAATCCCCACATTATATCCAGGTGGGAATGCTTGGCTCCTCCCCCTGGGCGGAGCATCTCACAATGGGCTGCTGTCATTCTATGAGTCATGGGGTGGGATCCTTAATGGCCCATTAAACAGGAAATGGCTCCCGGAGGGAGTTATCTATGACTCATGGGGCAAGGCATTGATGGCCCATTAACAGGAGATGGTCTGGGGGAGGAGGCACGGAAAACACTGCCCCTCCTGGTTTCAACAGCTCATGAAGATGGAGATAGAATACAGACCTTCTGGAATATTTTTACATTGTAACCTAGGACACTTGCTCAATGTGTTTCTTGTCAGGGGCTGACTTTCCCTGAAAAGTGGCTTCTTTCACGCAGCTGAAGAGTGTTTTGGCAGCTCTATGATCTGGATGTTGCCTGCTCCAATCTACCTGCCAAATCACAATACGAAATTTGAAGCAGAAACTTAAATTAGTATCACAGAAGATGTTGGTATTAAAAAAGGACTTTACACATCCTCATCTTCCAGCCTGCATGGGAAACTGAAATTACATGAAGATGCATATATTTTTGTTATGCTCAAAATTTTAAGGTACTCTTCTCTGTAAATAGAATCTAGAATGGAAAAAGGGACTTGTCCTGAATGAAATCTTGACTAGTTCCCAGGCAAAAAAAATTAGGACTTAAAATCTTCTTTACTCAACGAGGCATTTGAAAAGTATAAATGTGTAAAAATTGCCCACTGCTGTGCTAAAAAAAAGAGTTAAAAATACTGGGCATGAAGATATTTATGCTTTAGGGTGTAAGTCTGACATTAGCCTGCCCAAGGTCAGGAATATAATTTCCCTCTGGTCAGTTGTGCATTACAGAATTTTCTTGACCTTTTTCAAAAGCGTTGGATGTTACTCATTTTTCAGAATAGCAAACTGGACCGACTGAACTAATGGTTTAAGCTAAAAAGGTACTTCTCTAAAGTCTGCAGGACTAGCGATTTTTGCCTTACATCAGAGATATGACTTTCTCAAACAAGAAGGACAATAAGAGCAGAAATACATCCTGGCATTTCCCTGCATAGCCGACTGCAGTGACCTATATTTGTCTTCTGGAACCAATTCTTAGTAGCCTCTGTAATGATCAAATTGATGGCTTAAAGGTGTGGATCACTGGAAGTAATAAAACATGATGTTTCCCTTGTATTTCAGCTTTAAAGTGGTGGAGAATTTGTGGCATGTAGCCACCAAAAATACATCACAATAATTTTCTGAATTTAATGACTTGTGGTTATGTAATCCCTCAAATACGCCAGTAGCAATCTTTTTAAAACTGATTGATTTTGACCCGTGGCTTTCTCTATGGTTTCTTCTGTATAAAACAGCACTTTAAAATGCTCTTCAACTTGATCTTTATGGTATACATTTTATTTTCATTTCCAATTGCCATTTCTTTTAAAATGGTAGGCACTTATTTATTACCTTATAGGATTGCTTCTTGGGCACAAGTGACATTACAGTGGGGTGCTGCTGCACTGACATCTCTTAGTATTATTCCTAAGCCAAGCAGCATAGTCACAAGAGAGAACTGGCCTAATTAATATTAAAGTAGCTGTGTATATGCCATTTATTTCACTTTGTGACTACACATCTCATGTACTTCTCTTCCTCTTAAAATAATCCCCAAATAGAATTTGGCACAGCTATTTATGAATGCACAGTTAGGAGGACTGTGCAAACTGCACCAATTCACATTTTGTGTGTCCAGAAACACACAAGCACTTAGCCACATTCTCAAGCACCATGGATTATGGCAAATTATAACCCAGATTTGACCTGTAAGTAAATTCTTCTCTTACACATCTCAGATGTCTCAGATTACCAGGAGAGATCCTCCATTTTGTGCTAGTTATCCTGTCTCTTAACAAACAATTGCAATACAAACCTGCAGTACCTCACTATGAGGAGTCATAGCAATACCCACCATGCATGACAGGTCTGAAGGCAGCAGCAGTGTCCTCATGGAACTGGTTTTGGTATGAGTACTCAGGCATCTTTTGCAGAAACAATTAATGTAGTTGTAAAACAGAAGAGGAAGTCTGGGAGAAAACAGACCAGAATCACCCAGACCATAGAATCAGAACTATTTTTTCATTAGTTTAGGCTTTCACTCTGTTCACAGAGTTTTATTTATTCTTATTCTCAACAGAGGGGTTAATTTCCAGCATGACTGGGTACTGTGTTCTGTGGCTGCTGACAGTGTTCTGCAAGAAGATGCATGACCAGCTTGGAAGTCACATGATGGGATGTGATGCCTGGGGGTGAGAAGCACTGCTCACCAGCTTTCCAGGGCTGGTCTTTCTATGATATTGTGTATATGGGAAGGTAAAGCAAGGTGTCATGGTTTGACACCGGCCAAAGGCCAGTGCATCCACGAAAACCAGCACACAAGGGAACCCTGTTATCAGAGAATTAAATGTGACTTGAGACGAAGAGACACTAACTGAAGAATGGGCACTATTCTTTACTTGGGAAAGCAGAAGAGTGATGGACCACTAAAATAAAAGGAAGGAGTACATCCATGAAAAATATTTGACCTGTAACAAATACAACTGATATAGTACAGTGATTATCTGTGTGAGAGAGCCTAGAATATTAGGATACTTTTTATATTCCGGAAAGATTTTTTCACAGTTCTTAGTAGACATAATTTTTGCACTTTTGAGAAATTATGAGGAATAATACTCCTCATTTTTAGCTACATTAATTTTTAAAATCCCTATCTGTCTTTTTATAAGACTTATTTTATCTTAGCAGTAGCAGCAGGCATACTGAAGTTTTTCATGTATTACATAATGCACATATCATGCACTGGATTTGCTAATTTTGTTACATAAAAGAAGATCTTGTTGCATGCAATAAAAACCTGGAAGTAAACCTGTATATTCTGCAGGTACAGTGTCTACTATATGTTTTAAGATCTTCTTGTTTCAGCCTTCTTTGGGGAGAGGGTAGGTGTTTAATAGTCGAATATAGCCTACAAATCATGCCCTTCTGATGACCAGATGTATGGAATATGCTCAGCAGATGCTAAAGCCCCCAAGTTAGGTAATGGGTCTGGCTGAAAATGTAGTTCCTGACAATTTAATAGTGAATTATTTCTTTTAAATGGAAACCTAACCTTCTGTTTCTGCAGATTATAAACCTACCAAATTAGATCTGGCGTATTTTCCCATTCTCTCTCAAATCCTTATATTCATGTCTCCTGATGCTGTTGCAAGTCCATATCACCCTAGGAGGTGTGTTCGTTTTGATTAGATACATTTAATTCCATATGTTCCCTTGCAGTTGTTTCCACCTGTTGGGAGACATAGTGCATACTTTTAATCCTGACTAGATAGGATCCTTCCATGAGAATCAGCTCTAGATATTTTAGCTCTCTGAATCTGAGCTGAATGTTTGTTTAATTAAGTGTAAGTCTACACGAGAAACTACAGCTTTACACTTAGTGTGCAAAGGAAGAAGAAAGGGCCTGTTGAATCCTCCAGCATCAGCTGTTATCTAAGACAAGATCGGAACTGCTGGAAACTCCCATGCTACTATGACCCAGTGCCTTTCTTTTGTGAACAGAGTGACAGCAAACTGAGCCGTAAAACTCTTATTTAAAATCCTTCCGTTTGATCAAATAGAAGTGTGATGGTGTAAAATGTGTGCTGGAGAGGTACAACACACATAATTTATACTTTGAATAAAGTGTTGGGAGACTGGTCTGTTATCTGTTTTGCATTTAAGAGTGAAGGACCTATGCATTTCAGAGT
>VXBU01001110.1:6861-20281 GCA_013400315.1 Bombycilla garrulus | reverse complement strand
AATTACTTCTGTGGTTTTATATTTACCTACACCTGGAGAAGAATTCAGTAGTCATAACATAATAGTTCTTCACAGTAAAAAATACATTACCACAATGCAGTTCATACATATTAATATTTCTTAGCAAAAAAAAAATAGTTTTTAACATCAGCCAGTGGAAAGCTACACTTACTACCTCTTGCAGAACCTACATTAAACCAAAATGATTAACAATGCCATCAATGATACTTTGCGTGGTAGTATCATATTGTGGCAGTTCTTATACCATGCTTCAAAGTGGGGAAGTGTTTGGAAAAATGTAAATTATCATCTATTTTTTATTCCAAATCTCTCTGTTTTTCCCTGCCTATCAAAAAATATAAAGCAGCAAACTGAAGAAGCAAATGTATGGTAATATTCATTCTGTACATATATGCAAAGCAGTAATGAAATCTGTGTTAATTTGTGCTTGTGGTAATATTGATGTATGGTTTGGGATACCTTTGTGCTAGAGGCAGTCATCTTCCTCCTGGTTTCAATCTGCAGCAATGCAAAGACAGGATAGACATCTGAACATGGGCCCTAGGGAAAAGGCAACAAGGCTCCTTGATTTTATTGAGAAAAGGTCAGCTGGAATTTTTACTCATCTATATGATGTCTTCAATTTGTCATATGAACTGTTACTATAACTTCTGGCTCATTTTAAAGACTTTTTATATCATCGGGCTATTACTATAATAGGATAATGTTTTGTTCCAAGCTATTAGCCAGATTTTTAAAATACTAGAAATTTTGGAAAATGGTGCACAGAGGTGCACACAGACACTGATGTTTGTCGACTAGCTATGAAGTTTCAGATCCTGAATGGGCGTGGAAGTGTTTTGGGAGACCTATTGATTTTGGCCAAGAAAGGTACAAGTTCTTTTGCTGAATCTCAATCCTAAATCCCAGTGGGACCCAGCAGCCAATTAGCTCCTTTCACTGAATGTTTCAGTAAGGGTATGTGGAAGGAAAGATTCTGCTCTTTTAAAGTACTTGATCAAAGACATTTTTCAATGCAGCAAGAGAGAAGTAAAATAGAAAGCCATAAACAAGGGCATAAAGGTCCAGAACTCATATTAATTTATAGGCTATCAAGAAATTACGGGTGCAACTTTCGGGAAGCTCAGCTTGAACTTTGTAACTGGTAAGATTGTAAGCCAGGAAGATCCCAGACTGGGAGGGATGTGGGAGCCTATATAGAGATGTACAAATCTAAAAGGAATGCACAGGGAGAGGAAGGAGCTGGGAGAAACAAATAGGGGGCAGACATAAAGGTACAAAAGGTACAAAAGGTACAGTTTTTTGCAAAACAGAGACAGTGAGGGTGCTTGTCTGACTGAGTCCTGCACCTGATCACTGCTGTCGTTCCCACCTTCTTTTTAAATCTTTTTCTGTAATATCTGTCAGCATAATCTCACTCTATCCTCTGTGTGTGCACGTTGCAAAGACTCAGTGCCAGCTACCAGTGGGACCTGTACATGGGCAAGTGAAAATTGCTGCCAGATCCTGGAGCCAGACTAGGATGTGGGTGTCCCTCACCTGTGGTGTCAGCTGCAAGTGGGGTCTCAGTGTCAATGACTGGAATAAGTGGGTTCTTTAACCTCCACCTGTGGGTGGAGAACAATACAGGTCCCAAAACCAGCTAGTGGAGTTACACGTGTGAGCAGATGAGGGGATAAGTGTCAGTGGCTGAAAAAAGACCTGAAGATACAGTCTGTGTTCTAGGTGCCAGCTGCTGGGAAAAATGATCACCTGTATCTCTCCTAGAAGAGGTGGGGTGTGGGGTGTGTGTGTGAATGCATATTAGCTGGGAAACATCAGCCTGGACCAGCTGATGAGCAGTGGGGCCTTGGGTTGTTTCTCCAGCCCTTTGTTGCATTTAGACCCAAAATGTTTACCCTACAATTTCTCCTCTGAACACACCACAAACTAGTTGTTGTGCTTTAAGTGATGCCTGGACTACAGCAATTATTCTCACAGCCTGTTCAATCCTATTCTGTTTACCTCTCCCTTACAGGATTGGAAAAATTTCATATCATTATGATATGAATGAGCACACATGTCAACTCATTTTTCTTTAATTGCAGCCTGTCTTTGACTGAATGGATTGTTTGTGACTCACAGGAGTCTTGTGCTTTATGTTTCAGAAGTTCAGAATTCTCCCATTCCCCCAGTGAAGATCACTGACCTACATATCAGTTTCTTTGCCTTCCAAATAAAGTATGGAAAATGCCAAGTTTCTCAGTGTTTATATAGCATCCAGCAAACTAAGTCCTGTTCATTAAATACTCTTCTGGTGATTTGACACAACACAATCAGACAGTAATATTAATCACAACAAAGACAAATAGATTCTAACATCGTTTTAAAGTTTCCTTTGGTTAAACAACTTGATATCTATTCCATTTTTATCAACAGTCACAGGATCCTGTAAAAAAATGTTCATATGTATTTAAAAAATCCAAACACTAAATGATGAATATCACTGGTATACTAATACATTTTCTGATACTTTTTAAAATAACACATAAGAGATATTACATTTACTACATTGTACTTACTCTTTCATTTTCACACATTTTTCATGTCTTAAAAATCCTCCTGTGGCAAACACACTGAAGTAATTTTAAATGTTTCCCACTTCTCTTACATGAGATATAAGCATCATATTTTATATAGTCAATTTAACTTACTGCACATTAGCTCAAACAATAGAACATTAAAAGCAATGTGTTTCTTGGGATTCAAAAATGAAAAAAAGAGTTCTGATAATTTCAATTTTTTTATATCTACAGAAATAACCATTCCACAATCTGTTCTTCAAAAATGGAAAGCACTTAATTCCCTAGAATGTTGTCAAAGGCTTTTTCGGACCTCCAATCACAAGTCTTTCATATTTTGAAGTTTTAATTCATTGTAGTCAGACCACAGAAATCCTCTTGTCTCTCTTCAGTGTAATTGCATAATTTTAGTAGGAAATTTAATTCTCTTTATCATCACAGTTACCATTTAACTTAATAGACATGAGAATTATCAGTTCTATTATTACTATTATTATTGTAGTTCTTAAAAGTCCCATTTCAGATCTAATATATATGTGAATATGTTCATGTCCACAAATGTTTACAATCTAAAGCAACGATCAGACATTTGATACAGTTGGACAGATGTAGTAAGAAACCACTGCTTTCCTCATTAAAAAATTTTAGTATAAGGTCCACTCTGGTATCCCCAACATCCTTCAGCTTGGAGGGCTGGTTCAAAATAGCTCAGAAAAGCATTAAAAATTATAGATTCAGGAACACCAGCACATCTTTACAAAGAGAAATCAAAACTTTTATATCATGTTTAGCATGAAAAATGGGTGATATTCAGCAATTCACAGTGAGCTTCAGAATGGAAACCCCATAATAAGTATTAAGGATGTTCATATAGGTATAGACAAAATAAAATCTTTCTTTCACTAAAATATCCATCAAAATCTAAGAGAAGTTTCAACTACCTTTTCAATATAAAATTATTATTTTTTATACATCCTTGAACTTCCTGAAAGGACAATTTACACAATAATATAACAAATATTAGTACCATTTCTGGGTAGAACTTGTGGACAAATGCAGGTAAGTTTTGGATAATTTTTTACAATTTTGGAGTAAAATTCAACTGCTAAGCTTTTTCCATCCACTTAATGTGTTTTAAATTGATTTTTGCATAAGATTCAGGAACTTAAAACTTGTAAGAGTTTATGAGGAATACCCTCTGTAACGATTGTACTTTAATGTAAATCTGTGATAAATTTTATTGTGAGTATTAAAACACAGAAATTCTCGCTGTATGGTGGGATTAAGGGGGGAAACGAGCACAACACTGAGCTGGAAAGCAGCTTGGCAAAAAAACACCTGCTGGTCTTGGTGGATACCTGGTTGAACATCAGCCACCAATGTGCTCTTGCTGCAAAGAAGGTAAATGATATCCTGGATTGCGTTTGGCAAAGTATTGCCACCTCTGGCTGAGAGGTGTGATCCTTTCCTCACCTCAGTACTGGTGAGGCCACACCAGGAGTGGTGTGTCCACTTCTGGACATGGATGTACTGGAGAGCGTCCAATGATGGGCCAAAGAGATGTTGAAGGGACATCCCTGTGAGAAAAAGCTGAGAGAGCAGGGACTGTTCAGCCTGGTAAAGAGAAGAAGGCTCAGGGTTATCACATCCAGGTATTTAAACACCTGATTGAGAGGGTGGAGAGAGGATAGAGCTGGTGCCCAGCTGGTGCTTCACAGCGGTGCCCAGGGACAGGACCAGAGGCAACAGGCACAAACTGAAACACAGGAAGTTTCCTCTGAACACCAGGAAACACCTCCTCACTGAGCATTGGCACAGGCTACCCAGGGAGGTTGCAGAGTCTCCATCCTTAGACATATTAAAAAGCCATCTGACCATGGGTCTGGAGAAGGTGCTTTATGTGGCCCTAGTAAGACCAGATGATCTTCAGAGATCCCATTCCACCCTCAGAAATTCTGTGATTCTTTGGTGGTTTTGGTAAAGAATAAGATTTTTTTCCCCTTAATAGTTAGCACAGACATCCTCATTTATGCTGTGTCTATAGAATTATATTTGTTGAAAAAAACAGCAAACATGCTTTCAAACCTCCAAACATCCATCTACTTCCTAAATGGAAAAGCTTCTCCCTATTATATAATTGTATGATACTGATGTGGGTTTGAATTTGGGAGACTTGCATTTTTTCATTATAGTATATCTGTGATTTATTATCTGCATTGATTGCCAGTTGATTTTCAAGGTGATGATAAAAAGCTGAGGCCTGACCACCCAAGAGAAACTGTCACACCCTTTTATGACAAAGAAATAAAAGGAATGATGCTCAATTTCCTCTGCTCTCAGAAAATTCCCATCTTAAGACTCTTAAAAATACACTGCTCAGTGTTTTGCTGTGTTTAAGGCAGGATAATGGAATTAAAAGGGACCAGAGAAGGCAAAGTATGAACTTTACTTCAATAATCTGTGAGGTCCTTTACTGCTGTGTACATTAAACAGAAGTACAATTATGATTCTGCACTTGACTCACCATACAGAAATTTAAAAATAAATATGAATACCCTTATCTTTGAAAGAATATCTTCAAAAGCTGAGGGTATTTTTAAAAATATTTAGTTCTCTGATATATCTCTGGCCTTGTACTATGCTTTGACTATAAGCAGCAAGAGTCCACTTTTACGATTTTCAGAAAATATTAACTGAAACAAATCAGAAATGAGAATTTTTACACAAAGAAAGATTATTCTGTCCCTCACAGGGTCGGGTCTATAGCTAGGTCATGCATGTGACTTAGACTTACTGAAGCCCTCTTTCCATCTGGCTGTTTCATTTGACATGAGATGGAGAATTATGTACTTGGTTACTGCAGAAGGTCAAAGATAAATATGCAGAGCAGCAGAACATTGTGTAAATGTCTAACTGTGCAATCGCTGTCAATTTTAAAATAGCTTTTCTGTGTCATAGATGCTTAGGTACATGAAAGTAGTTAAAACAGCAAAGAAATACAGTTGACACTGACAATCCACTCATTTAGCTTGAGCTACTGCACATAAAGAAGTACTTCTCCAATAAAAGCAAACCCAAGCATATGAACATCTAGTAAAGAGACTGTACAAGTACCAAATAACCTTGGGTTCTTTTTTACCTTTGTAAGACATTAGTAAGCAATTCAAATATGTACCAAGACATTGGCCTGACACCTTCTACTCAAAAAACTGATCCATTAGTGTTTAACAGCACAATACATACAATGATATTGTGAAGTTTGTAGATATATGACATAAGCCTGGTACAATTTATTTGAAAGAGTCCTGATTATATGCAGCTCTTTCAGTTTCAAAATGTTGTACCTGTTTCCTGTAATGAAAAACCACACTTCTTCAAATCTGCCTTCCAGATCCAGGACTGCTAAAGCACTCATAATCTTTCACTTAGTACTCCTCCATATGGAAATTTTCCATAAAATGTATAGTATTGGGCATTTTATATGGATGATAAAACTGCTGAGAACATTTTGGAAATTCAGTCAAAACATAACATATTCACTTGGTTGAGTACACAACAAAATAATTCATATTTTTATTGCCTCTGTGGAGCACACATTCCTTACAAATCAAAGATAAATTTTCCTAGAGAGAAATGAAGAAAACCTCAGGCTTGATCAAGATTTTCTAAATAAAAGATATGTTTAATATAGAACATGAAAGACATGAAATTTCATTTTACACATAATGGCACAATTTATTAAACCCTGATTGCATTTAAGAATCTCTTGGGGTTTTTTGGGGGGTGGGGGATTTTTGCCCCCTCAAAATCCTGCTGTATGAGCCTATTTACTTTGTCAATAAATAACATCAAATCTCTATTTGGAATCAGAAAATTTTTTCTGAAATGTGAATTTTCAAAAATTTCAGAAGTGAAACAAATCAGAAAGCGCTTTGGTTAATCTCTCAGAAGTGAGTAGGTATGCAAGCACGTGCCTGTGATCACAGAAGGCCAAGAGCAAAGTTTTGTATGCTGTCTTTCAAAAGCATACAGTCCCTCCTCAGCTCAGATTAGCACATTTTCTGCTCAATACCTTTAACTGTCTGCATTCATCTTGAGGACATTTTTCAAGATGGCAGTATGCCATGATCCCCTTTACACTAGAACCTAGACCCAGGGAAGACCAGGGTCATATGCAATAGGAGAGCATTGCTCCTGTATTATACAGATATTTTTCTCTCTTTTGCAAAACTTTCTTTCCTCTGCAAGTGAAAGAGTAGTGATAAGGAAATGGAGGAGGAGTTGACCCTTCTCTCTTCTATAGAAGTACAGAAATGACAGGATGAAGGGAAACAAAAGGATTGCTCCTGCAAGGAAACAACAAAAGGATCAATCTTGCAAGGCAAAGAGCTTCTGCTGAAGATGTTGAGTGCTCTTATTAATCTCAGCTCCAAGTGAAAGTGCTCAACAACAGGGGCAGAAATGGGCCTTTACAGAACTCTAAACAATATAACAGGAAAAATTTGCTAGAAAGGAACATCTTCTTCAGTAGGAAAATAACACACACTAGAGGGAAAAGGACATGATATTTTGAGAACAATAGTACCATTACAAGTGATGCCAATAAATAACCTTAAGTTGATAGGAGGGGAATGAAAAATAATCAGTGCTCTCAGCAGTATTTTTTTCATGGATACAATACAAGAGGTGTGTCCCATTAGAAGATCACTAATTATTAGTACACTTGAGCTGACTCTGTGTGTAACACCCAAAATCCAGGCGCATTAATTAATTTAGATTAAAACTGAAAATGGTCTTTCTTTTGTGAAGGAGGCAGAGAATGATCAAGGATATGATTCTCCTGTCACATCACCTCCTACCATGTTTGACTCTGTTGACTTTAATAGGTCAGTTCTTTGTTTGCAATGATGGCACTGGAAAAAAGGACTGATATTCAGTAATTCTATAGGGCAGAGAATGTCCTGTTTAACATATTTAACACATAACCGTGAGCTGCCACACAATATGTTTTCTGTGAATTTTTTGCTATGCATCTAAGCTTTAGAAGACAGACATTTGTTGAAGATTTGAGATGTAGAGAAAATTTTTGCAGTATGTTTTTTAAAAAGGAGAAGTTCTGCAAGATAGAATCCAGTCATGGGGCTCAATGATGTCTTGAACATGCATTGTGTACAGTGAAAGGAGCAAGGCAAATGTCACAGCATTTGACATAAGTTTTTTCTGTATCTCTCATCTTTTTCACTTAAGGCAGTCTCACTTCTATGAGTATGATTACATTTGGATAAAGAGCTTGTTGAAGACTGCAATGAGACCTTTTCTGGAATGGAAGAGTAAAATGCTCACATGAATAGATCTTTTTCTAAGAACAGCTCAGGTTAGTTCCCCTTTCTGTTCAGCCAGTGAGTGTCAGAAAATTAGTCACCTTGATCCTGACAGTCAGATTTCACTGGCCCAGTAAGTGATATTCTTAAACTATAAGGAACACGGAGCATGAGGCCTTATTAGTCATTCAAGTGCATTTCAACCAAAAAATATCCTCTCAGCTTTTACAGAGAGGTGTTAGCAAGTGAACATGATAATTCCCTTGGTTTATTTTGTATCTGTTCAGCAAATAGGTATGAACTTGTTGTCTGCATTTGAAAAAGGAAATAAAAATTCTTAATTTAAAGAACTTTTCAGCCTGATTCTCTTATTGCATTAGCCTGTAACAATTCTTTAGGAAACATCCCACAGGGTACAAACAAACCCATGATTTCAGCAGTCTCTCTATGTCTTCCTATAAACAATAGTCTGGACAAAATCCCCCTGTAATTGCTGAAATTTTGAGTATCTTGCATTTCTAATTCTGACCAGTTTGAGAAACCACAAGATATTTTAGAATTGCAGATACGTTTCTCGGTGATGTGGAGGCAAAAAACAGAAACTGATATCTAATGATAGCTATTTCATTTCAGATTATTTATTTCATTAATAACCCTAGCCAGTTAGACCTGCCATTTCAAGACAGATTCATCTTGGCTACTTTTTCCTCTTACCACTCACCCACTCACTATATCTATCAATCTATTTACCACTATCAAGCCAGGTAGGTTATAGCAGAGTCAGTGGAGTAAAGATGGATAACCATACCTTAGACTAGATGTTTAGTTAGTGCTTTAAAACTAGCTTTTTAACTTATTCTTCCATTCAAGGGTATTTATTCTCTAGGTGATGTAAATATATTTCACATGTCCTTCTTTTAAAGTGCTCACTGAAATATTATGCTTTTATAATGTTATGCTTCTTTTTCTGGGAACTGTGATATGATCACAGCTAAGCAGTGGGCTACTCAGTTATGTTATATGTCTGAATTGCAAAAGAATGTGTTATTCAAAATCTGCTGTCAAAAATGTTCTTCTGATATGTTCTTTCCATTTGATAGCTATGCTACATTAAAAAAGGAAGTGACAAGTACCATGTAACCAGAGCTTGGCAGGTTAAGCATATTAAATGGTAAGCTGTTTTCTTAGGGCCATGCTATGCTATTAAAACATATAGGAATAATAAAAAGCCATTCATCTGTGGAAAAAAAGAGTTAGAGTATCATAAAATTTATAGTGGGGTTTTTGTTATTTTTGTTTTTGGTGTTGTTTTTTTTTTAATTTAGGTGTCTATAATTCTAGGAATTTCTAAATTCTTTACTCTTCCTTTTTTCATGGGGATTTATATATTCTCAGATACATTTTTACCAAAGGGATTTTGATGTGTATTACCAAATATATGCTTCGTAACTGAATTCTTTTAGTTTTCTCATTGATTAAATGCACTAAAAATCAATGTGGTTTTAAAGTCAGTATCCCATATTTAGATTAATTTCAGCATTTTACTGAGATACATGATTAATTCCAAAAGGTACTCTGAATCCATGAATCCCTTCCAAATGGCTACTCTTTGGTCTCTTTGTAGTTGGTGAAGAAAATATTTATTTTGTGTGGTTTATGATTCATCAAAAATATGTAAATGTCATCTTCATTAAGAGATGTATCATCCCAAACTCCATTGACTATGTTAACTAGGTTGGCACATTCAGATACAAATTTCTGTGTTATAGATGCCTTCAGTGTTTGTTATAACAAACTAAGAAGTGTCACTAACATATTAAACATAGACACAGTCTAAGACCTTATTTGTAATAGTATTGAACTGTAAAATTTTGGAAATACTGTCCTGCAATCTTAGAAAATATTTTCATCTCTTGCACACTGTGTATATATAAACCACTAGTCTTTTGCTTTTCATTTCACAATACTTTTAAGACCAACCTTTTTGATTTGAAAAACAAAGTTTCATTCATCTTCTCTCTTACTTAGCAAAATATCATTTACTTTGTTCCCAATACTCAGCAGCTCAAATAAAATGGAGTTGCTTAGTACTCCAGGTGCTGTCCCAGCCCTTGAACTCACCATATCAGGTTCATTGTACCTTTCCATTTCGTCTTCTTCAAGGCAAAAACCTGAAGTTTTTAGTATCTCCCCTTTCTGTCTTTACATCACCGTTTTTACTTTTTGTTTTCCCTCTGATTCCTGTTTTGGTATCTTCTCATGTATCCATAATGCTCATAATGCTGAAGAAAAGTTATTGAAATCACCCATTTCAGTACTGCAACTCACTGAAGAAATAGAAAGTACTTTTCTGTAAGATCTGAAAAAGTTTGTTTGCTCTTTTTCTCCAGTTTTTCAAAACCTACCCACATATCAAACTTTCCTATAATGGTTCCTTGATTCAAGCTGATTTTTTGAAAACTGCTTTTCATGTATTTTACTTACTTTAAAAAAATCATATATTTTAATGATCTAGAAGAAGAAGGGACTATGGATAAGCGTAGAAAGATTTTCCTGCTTTGGATATTATCTGTGAATATAAAAAGGATGATGGATACTATAGCATATTTTAACATTAAAATAAAAAGAAATTTACTCAAGCAGTCAGAAATTACAACCAAGACAGTATTTGCCTACTGGTATCTCCTGGTGCTCAGATCTCATTGCATGTTTTATTATTTTAGGCCTTTTCTACATTCTCCCCTTTCTGTATCTCTGTCTTTCTTGATTTTATGACCTTTGGACCATACATGAGTTAAAGCTGACTATAATGATCTGTGCTAACATTTACTTTGAAAAAGCCTTGCATATTTAAGGTGTTATCACATCAGAGGTGTATGATAACTGCTAACAGTTATGCGAAAGAGCTACCTGAATGAGTATGAGTTTCTCATCAGGAATGTTTTATAATACAAATGGTAAACAGAAAAAAACCCTTGAAAATAACAGCTTCAAGAAGCAGATGACTTACACCATTGAAACTATGGTTGCCATATTATGAAAGTGCAATAATAACAGAAGATACATTAATAAGGTAATAAACTATTTGTTTTAAATATGCTAACATTAACACGTTAACACTGTTGTTAATTTATTTATTAAACCAGCAATACAAATTGTAATAATACAAATTGCTTCCATCAAACCAGTCAACAAACTATGCAAAGCCAATAATCTCTAGTATTGTCCTCTATTACTTCAAGATTTCAGGTCATAGAATCGAGGTACAGAGCTTTATGGTTAGATTCTTTACTATCCAGAACTATTTCATGTATTTTACATGAGGAACAGATAGAACAGCAGACTAGAATATTTAAAATTTTTCTGATATTTTTTAAAACTTTCAGAAAGTCAGTAGTATTATGATGACACCTTGAATATATTATGCTTTTTGTGCCCCATGACTTATACACCTTTGTCAGATTTAATGAAGGTCAAATAAAATAAGTTTCTTACATGTTCAATTAAGGATTGAAATTATCTCTATTTATTGCAAAAAAATAGAGTAACTGGAATATTTCAGATTAATTTGTCTGATAATCATCTATTATTACATAATTTGGAAAGCACTAAATTACTTGTAATCATATTAAAATCATATTCCTAATTGCTTGCAATCATAAAACCCCCACATATTTTATTCTTTCATATTGCAGAGACCTGTGTTTCTCATTTAGAACTTAATTTGTTGCTGCTTTATTCTTCTTCTACAGTACTAAAACTTCAATGAAATTAAATTTATAAGCATACTTTCCTTTAATATAGTTCTCAAATACATGCTTAAATTTCAGCAGTCAGGTAAATATGCTGAATGAAAACTGTTATTCTCTTTAAACTCAAAGGCACTCTTTAAAAAACATAAATCACTTTGGAACAAATACAAGCCAAAAGTGATACATATCATTGGATGTTATCATAACTAGAAAATCGTTTGCAGGCTCAGGGATATCAATCACTTTGGGTTCCTGCCATACTTGTCCCCTTGCAGCTCATTACACTTGTTAAACCCAAGTGCTCAAGCACATTGTACTATTCACAAGATATCATAGAATCATGGAATGGTTTGGGATGGAAGGGACTTGAAAAATCATCTAGTTCCAACATAGCTGCCATGGGCTAGGAACTTTTCACTAGACCATGTCACTCAGGCCCCCACCCAACCCGGCCTTGCACACTTCCAGGGATGGGGAATCCACAGCTACTCTGGCAACCTGTTCCAGTTTTGCCTCAACGGCTGCACACTGAAGAGGGTTTTCCCAATATCTAATCTAAACTTGCACTCCTTCAGCTTAAAGCCACTCCCTCTTGTCCTGTCATTACATGCCCTTGCAAAAGCCCATATCCATCTCTCTTGTAGGCACCCTCCAGGTACTGAAAGGCTGCTCTAAGATCCCTCTGGTGATGCCATGCTGATGTTTTTTGCCTTTTCTTTTATATACCTTTTATGTATTCCTTGTACTCTTATTTTACACATTTGTAGCCTGATACTATAACGTAGTTCCAGTATTTCCCTAGGCAGGAGGACAAGGTATTCTAAAAGTCTCCTACTTGAAGGCCTGAAGCCCTCTGCTAACCTGGCTCCTCATAGAACCCAAGGTTGAAACCAGCTCTCTAGGACATATTTTTGTAAACAGGATACAAGTCTCATGTGAGGGGTGAGACTCTAAAAGTTGCCAGAGTAGGGGGACATTATCTATTACACTTCTCGTTGAAGAATCTTTGTGATATACACTAATTTGCAAAGTCTCTAAATATTGTATACACATCATGTCCTGGGTGCATTCTCCAGTATTTTCCACCTTTACTGTTTGTGCACCTAACAACCCTTATTAAATGAGGTAAAACCCATTTTATCCCCTTAACCATGTCTGGCTCTTAATTCTAGGACCAGAGAAAAAGGCATCATTAGAACCTTCTCTTCTCCAGGCTGAACAATCCCAACTCTCTCAGCTTGTCTTCATGGGAGAGGTGCTACGGATCATCTTGCTGACGCTACTCTGGGCTGGCTCCAAGAGGTCCGTTTTCTCTTGCTGAGGACCCTGGATCTGGACACAGTACTTTAGGTGGGGTCTCACAATAGCAGAATGGGAAGGGAGAATCACCTCTTTTGACCTTCTTGTTACTCTTCATTTCATGCAGCCCTGGATATGATTGGCTTCTGGCCGCATGTACACATTGCTGGGACACACTTGAGAACATTGACACATAGAGAAAAATAGTATAATATTACATATTCTATATCAATCTTGGTTTTTTTGAAAATAAAACTAGTTCAGCGTGTAAGGAAGATTCAAGTTGGGCGACTGGTGGCCAACATATGAGGCTGAACAGTAAATGACTGCTGAATATGGCATGAACTTACCAATGTGGCATAGGAACATCAGCATAGCAGCAACAGAGTGCAGGAACCTAAACTGCTTCTAATTTCATTACTTATTTTTTATATTTCTAATAATGATTTTACACTTTCCCCCTTTT
>VXBU01001109.1:407427-492087 GCA_013400315.1 Bombycilla garrulus | reverse complement strand
GCAATAAAACAAAGGGCATTAGCTTTAAACTAAAATATATAAGGAAAGATTTTTTTCACAACAACAGTGGTAAAACACTGGTGCAGGCTTCCTGGAGTGGAGGGAACCCTTTAAGGTTATACCATTGCAAGGTGGTTGGATTAAATTACATTCAAAAGTCCCTTCCAACCCAAAGTATTCTGTGATATATCAACACATTTTTCATGATCAGTATTTCTTAACAGCATGTTTTCTACATTCATACTGATAAGTATGCAACACAAACACATTTCCTGCCCTTCAGAGCTTGCAGTCCATCAGCAAAACATGACACAAAAATTAAATGTTACAGTACCAGATCCCCTCCTGCAAACACATACATGCCTGATATCAGACAATCAAATATGTCAGAGGACTAATGATGAGCATGCATAAATGAACATGCATTTATGAACATGCATAAATATTTGCAGGATTAAGCCTGCTGACCAGGGTAAAAGAGGATAGCTATTTGGTTGCCTGGCTCTTATGTAAAGTGACTTTGTTTTTCAAAGCTGGAAAGCCTAGCAAAATACTTTTGTATTTAATCAAATACAAATAAAATGATTCTACAATGTACTGAAGGGCTTCACAAGATGAGTCAGTGACAATGTCAGCTATTTAGGCTCATGGCAAGCACTTCATCTGGTCCCAGTCCAGGTCCCATTTTAGTCAGTGGGAGTCTTTTCCCTGATTGCAACATGAGCTTTGTTACTAAATTATCTCAAGCTGATGAACTGTGAAACAGAAAAGGTACTTTTACTAACCTTTTCTAATCTAGATTCATTAAGGATAATCGCAAACTAGTACTAATTCAGTAATTAGATCTGAAAACATCCTCACTGCACAGCTAATACCTAAGGGTTGAGAATTCATTTCTCATACTTCATCAAGACACTCTAATTCAAGAAATATCACCAATTAAAATGAACATTCTGATAACATATGTGATATGGTTGAAAGTGATGAAAGAAGAGATGAAAGCACATATTCCCCATCCTACACCTCAGTAAACAAAGTCGTGGTTTTGTCCATTCCACAGTTGTGGTGCTATAATTTCTAGGTCTAGATATGTATCCACTTGATGCTCAGCAGTCTTTGGGGGAAAGAATTTGATTTGCTTTACAGCACAACCCTTGATCAAAATGGGGCAGAAACGTGCATTTGAGGAACTACACAATATGCGAGCTAGACTGATGTATCAAAATAAATGTTAGCACAGAAAGTTTAGTGTTGAGTCTACACAATAATGTCCTCTGAATAGTATGAAAACGCTACTTAATTGAAGATATAAAAGAGCAAAGTAATTTTTCTATTTTTTCTCTATCCTATTGCCTTTATCAGCTGGGAAAGTGCTGTCCTCAGTTACATAGGTTCCAGAGGAAAATAAGATGCCTGCTTTTTCACTTTTCTTTCACAGAGGCCCAAGTACCTTCAAAGGGGAATAGCTAAGAGATGAAGGAGCTCAGGAAAATAAATAGCAATAACAGTGGTTCCATAACCGTTTCAGGGGATGACAGTAAAATATTTCATAATCCACTTGCCCATATTCCCATCACAAAATGGTGGGAATTACCTAAAATCAATCATCTAAAAATTAGGGTTATGATTTGAATGTATTGGCCAAGTCCTGTAAGCAATGGAGAAAGGCACAAATGGAAGATAATTTTTTCCAGTGTTATGATAAATACAGTAGACAGTGTAAAGAACCTTCTGGGAGGTTCTGTCTCACTCCTTTGAGTATGGAAAGTTTACACAAACAGGCCGGGCTGCTCAGGGTAGAGCTATTGCATGCGATTACACTGAACTACTGAAGTACCTCAACAAGGATGTAGCTAGCTAGCTTGGGTACTAGCGCAGTCATGCTGCCAGATCAGATAGCTCTGGGACAGCTAAAAATCCTGGTAAATTAGGCTGTTGTGAGTTCACTTAGCTCATGTTCAAGATTTTAGTGGTCTCTGCCGTGGGGAAATTAAGAGATGGGCCTATGTCTCTGCATTGATTGTAACTCAGTTTGTGACTTGCTCTGAGTTACACACACAGAATGTAACAAAGATAAGACTCCTGAGATTCACACCATTGCTCTGAGCCCAAGGGTATCACTGGGCAAGCAGTGAGATCTTGTAGTGGTCAGCTTTCTGTGTGTATCCACAAACATCTGTAAATCTACAGATAGAATATAGACAGGTAATGCATTATGTAAACATTGTATCTATAGCTGTACCTATAAGTAAATACTTAAATAACTCTATAAATCTATCTGTGGTGTTTAAACACAGTTCTGCCCACAGACTCGAGAGACAATAAGAGAAAAGAGAGACCAGATTCATCTCCTGTTCACTCTCTGCCTCCATCCTGTTACAATGTAGGAATGACAAAACAGATGTTTCCCAAGTGCACAGTGTCATGGTACACTTGTGCCTGCACACTCCACCCTAACTTCGTCCAAGGCATTCTTGAAAATGGAAGCTCACTGTTCACTAGACACCTTTTCATGACTGCACAAATGAGAACTAGATGTAAACTTGTTATATTTTTGCTTAAACAGTGGCTCTTACATCCATAAAATGTATGTAAACATTTTTCTTTGGAACTCTTAGGTTCTCTTAGGAACCCTGCCTACTTAGAAATCCTGAAACCAAGCTTTCTGCAATACCCAATGTAGCAAAGAGGAAAAGGCTGATTATAAAATCTGCTTATTCCTGATCAGGAATAACTGTGAGCATGTTACAGCATACCCAGTACACATCTGGACCAAATTAACTAGTTCCACTGGTTTGGAAACCTGGGCACACACTGAAGGACAGTCTGGGCTAGAGTCCATATCCCCCGCACAAGACTGTGTAGGGTTCAGCTCTTTTGGCCTCAATTATTCCCCCAAGTGAATCCCAGCAGGTCTCATGTCACAGGTAAGAAGTCTGTGAAACACATGCAGGAGGAGTCTGTGCTGTCTCATTGTGTAAGGTGCTGTGTTTTCAACTTGCACATTATCTGTGATGCAATACCAGAACAAGAGAATTCTTCATGCAGTCACAAGCAAGATCTTTTGTGCTTTCTGTATTTCACAGCAGATGAGTGGCTGCTTTGAGCACATTGTTGCTGAGTAATTGTTGCCTAGGAGAGCAAGAGTGAACATCTGAGTGGAGATGACAAGAAAGAAAATATGAAACAACCATGATTAAGGGTAAAAATTTCAAAAATTCTCCAGTTGCGCAGCTAGGGTGAGACCTTCAAAGAAGTTCAGCTCCAAACCAAGCAGTGAATTCTGAGCGAGTCCTCAAAACCCAGCTGCTACTGAGATCAGTGAGTCTATTCATAAGTGCAGGGATCTGCTTGTGCCAATCACAGAGGAGCTGAACCCATACTGAGCTTGGACGTAGCAAACTTCACAACACAATTGGGGTGAGGAAAAAATAAGAGTATCCACAGCAACAACATGCAATTATAGATTGAAAGTAAGCGTGAAGCTTCGTGGCTCAAGCTCAACACATTTCAGAAAAATAAAGATTATGTTTTCACTCCCTGTGTGCTTAAAGTAGTGTATTAGCTTGCAGGAAGAGAGAGTGCTGGTTTGGAGGTTATGTTTAGGACATACATCTGAGGTAATTGTGGCTCAGAGTGAATACATGCTAAGTTTATTTTAAATAAGATAGATGGGCAAGTGACAGCCAGGGTCTGGTTGAAAAGTGACATTATTTGTGGAGACACTCTATTGTATTGCAGCAAAAGAGAATTCCATCTTCTATTAATAGTGGCCAGTGGGAATTTGTGCTGAGACTTTTACTTTATTGACATATCCATTTCATTAAATGTTTCTTCATCCAGGACCTTTCTCCAGTTTTCAGAGTAACTCTTGGTGTGTGTGAGCGAGCAAAAGGATTTTCTGGAAAGCTACTACTGACTTTGAGCAGGGATTCTCAAGTATTACATACAGAGGAGATCTACAGTCTTCCATTACACTAAATATACCATGGCTTTACATGACCTCAGAGCAGCTCTTGGGAGGGAAAAGGGGGCCCTGGGGTGCCACTGGAGGGCTCTGCCCACGTGCTCAGGTCAGAACGTGAGGACACAGGTGGTGAACAAAGACCCAGCTTGGAGTGTATTCCCCATTCATCTTCAAGGCGGGCAAGTCACGTGTGGTGTGCCAAAGTCTTCGCTCTACCCAGCCCAGGCACTTGGCTCCCTCTCCAGTCAGTTTGAGGGCAAGCAGCTGACACTGCTCTATCCAAGGCAGGTGGCCTCTCCTATGGAAATGAGCCAATTAAAGGAGACTATAGAGGGACACAATTAGCCAGCTTCTTAGGCTGAGGCTCAGCTATAGAATTGAAGATAGAGAAGTGCTGAACAGGAGAATTTTCAGCTGCGTACTTTTTCACCCACTACGTTAGTACTGTGGGTTAAAACAGAGGAAGGGATTTTGGCATGTGAATCTTTTTAATCTCTTAGAGTCCAAGTGCCAAGGATCAAATTGAAAAGTGTGAAGTAACCAAGCAGTTTTCTGTACATCTTTTTTACACCACTAATGAAGGCCTTTCCATATTATCGCCTGTGTCTATTTCAGCCCTGATTTTGTATCTACTTACAGGATTAGAAAGATTAAGTGCTAATTAGAGCACTGAGGATTAATAACTGCTACTTCTGCAATACACATTTTTCTTAATCTTGCCTTAAATTCTAGTGAAGGTTGATCCATATTACAAAGCCAGAATTTACCAAAGGTTACTATACACATAATAAAAGGTGCTGGGTATTAGTTTTCATGTATTTACTGAATAGGCATCACCCATTAGTCTAAAGAAGGAATTACAGGAATGGCAGGAAAAAGCATGCTTTGTTTCTGAAGAAAACAAAAGGGCATGTCTTCATTGTTCCGTTGGAAGTGCTGTTAACCCAAATTTCACCCTTTTTACATTTTCAGGTCTGAACCTTCTCATTTGAGCATTGTAATATGTATCCACATTGCTAATTCAAAGCATATTTAAACACTGCTGAAATTATACATAAAGTAGTAACTAGGAACATATGAAAACAGCAAATAGAGAAAAATTGGCCACTGTCATTCTACTGATTGTTGACTGGGGAAATCCTGGTGCTATTCATTAGTGGGACAATTTCCTTGTTTTCATGTTAAAGCTAAGTTGTAACATACTAATAGTTATATATTTGCAAATAAGTTTAGAAATATTTTGTTGCTTGAGGGGAACATTTGACAAATCAGCTCAATCCAGCAGTTGTTTATGTGTAAAACATGGCCAGGATCTTTTCCAGAGAAGAAAGACTTAGAGGAAGGTTTTCATTTCCAGCCAACAAAGAATTCAATTTGCATACAGGTGTTACAGGGCTTCTCTCTGAATTCATGGATCACTGCTAGTTTCAGATGTCAGGACACAGAGATGGGTCAAAGGCACTGTGAGATGACTTGCAGCTAGTTAAAGGAGTCTGAGGTCAGGGCTCTTAACATCAGCTCTCTTGTTTTCCATCAAGCAACACCAGATGTACCAGAATCTCATTTAATTCCATTATTTCCCTCTGTAACTAAAGGAGCAGGTTGGTTTCCACACAAGGAGACTGATTACAATGCTTTTTGGATTATTCTAGGAGAGAACAGCTTCCCATCTCTTGGGTGGAGGATGGGATCCACTTCTTAAAAGCACAGAGCAAGGATCACCCATTAGGATCGAGGAGGTACAGGGAGGGATGCTATAGCATGGCCCCTCTCCATCATGGCTACAAAAGCTCTGAAGCAGCATTGTTTCCATGAACAGAGCAAAATTGCAAAACAGTCCCCTCCAAGGCAGCATAGGCCAAAATCTGGTTCCTTGTTTCATCAAGAAGGTAGTTAAACTTTGGTTTGTACCTCATCTTTTGTTGCCTGAATGATTTAGAGCAGGCATACTTCAGTTTTGACAAGTCCGTTGTTCTCTCCCCACCCTCATAAAGAATTACCAGATATACTTTCTTGGCTTGCATTTAATACAGAGGTACCTTCTGCAAAAGAAAGCAGAGTCTGCAAAAGGTCAGGGACACTTTGGAGCAGGAAACTCCTATGAGTATGTGCCTGGTTTTCAGGCACATAATTTTGTTAAGGTTGTGGAGGGGCTGCAAAGAGTCAAGTTACTTGATCCCTGTGTAATGAAATTATCAAGAAAAAGTCTAAGATCTCTAAAGAGTTTTCCTTCTTCAGACCTCCAGCTGTGTGTGACCAGAGGCAATCTTCTCTCTGTTAAACCAGTTCTTAGTAGATAATTCCCTGAGAATTACTAATGCTTAATAAATTGTCAGATCTAATAGTTCAGAACAGTTTAGCATTAAAAGGGCTCTCTGCTTAAGTCTATCTGAGAATCATCTTGAGAAAAGGTCTTTTCCAGAAGTCTTTAGAGAAAACCTGGAAGGAGAAACAAGGAATGGGAGCAAATACTGAAGTAATGACTGCTGATTAATATCCTGTTAGGCTATCTTTTAGAAGTGGACTGTGACTTTCTTGCAGAAATCCTGTTTGAGCCCAAGCCTGTCACATATTTTAGGAGAACAGACATTTGATGTCCCCTTCTGCACTCAAACACCAAAGTATCAATGACCAGACTGTGGCCTCTTCATTCTTCCTCCAAGAAGAAATCCTACAATTTTTCTACACAACAAAAAATCAGAGAAACTAATTTCTAAAGCCAAGTCCTTCTTCTAATTATGTACCACATAAAATTATCATGAGTCAGGTGGTGAAAAAAGCCTTCAGAGGCATACATCCAATGTCTGTATCTTGCTAGGGGTGGAATACAGACCCACCATGGCGGGTAGCTGTCTATTGTGCCTGTTCTGGAATATAAGGATCTAAACAAATTGTACTTTACTAATCACACTTACAAAAACGGATTGGCAATAGCAAGGGTTTGCACCTGATTTCACTAGTGTGTTATTGCCCTGAATACCTATGACTGATTTTCCAAGGCTTCTAAATATTGCTAGGTAATATATTCCCCCCCTCAGTTTCTGTGTAAGGCCTTGGTCTCTTCTCACACTTCTTTTGCCAGCATTTGCATTCATACACCTCAGTGATACAGCTCAGGCACCCTCTGTTAAGTGTAATTCTTCTTCAGACAAAAGATCAGGCGGGTGTTTTTCTGCATCCCTCCCTGCCAGCATTCCTCGGGCGCTGCGCTTCACCGCTGCACCACCAGAGAGCGCTGCCTGAATGCCTTTGAAAGATTTTTACGTCAAATTTAAATAAATAAAAAAGAATTAAAAATCCACTTGAAAACCTTGTTATTTAGTGAAGGTGATGCAGTTGTGATAGGAAGAAAGAGGAATTATTGAAAGACTGCTATACAATGCAATGCCTCAAATCTTTGCACTGCTTCATTCCAGTCTCATCCAATCTTGTACAGTCTGGTACAACAGTACAAATTAAGCTTTGTTGATTTAATCAAACAAAGCCGTTTGAATCAGAGTGCTTATGCCAGCTATTGAGATCCATGGTACAACTCTGATGGACTGCAGTCTGAGAAGAAAAGGCAAACTGGATTTTTATATCTCACTAAGAACACCTAGTGATACATGGTACCTCATAGGATGGAGCATAGTATTTTACAAAATTACAAAACATTATTACACAATTAGTGTCCACTAGTACAAATCCTAAGGCTCTGTCTCTTTAAAAGAGTCTCTCTGCTTTAACACTGATTCATTTTTAGGTTATCTTCTCTTTCTAAGAGTGATTTCTATCTTAGTTTTGCTCTTCAGCACCTCCATTGTTTACAACAGAACGTCTTTCCTTTCCCCCAATTTCCATCATGTCCAATTTCCATCATGCATTATCGTGTATCCTGACACATATATTGCATGCATGGTAACGCACAAATGTGCATCTGCATTTCCCATTAAATGAGGCGTTCAAAGCTACTCTTGGGTCCAGACTTGTCCTTTTCAGATGAGCTTACAATCCTCTGGAAGGGAAAAGTAAGCTCTTTAACTTAAACCCCAGCTTCTGATCCATGAACTCTAACCAGATTGGCCATGGGAAAGCTCAAGTATGATCTCACTTAGATCTCACTATGGAAAAGTTGGCTTTTCCAAAGTACGGCATGCATTCACAAAGCCAGAGCTGAGCTACAGTCAGGCACAGCAAGGCACAGCAGGACTGGGGCAGAGTTTGCTGGGCTAGAGCATCCTAAAGCATGTCCAGAGTCAGATCTCCTCACTGATTAAACCTGGAAATCTCAGACCTTGACAATCAAAGTGTAAATAGGTTTATCCATGGATTTTATCATGGAAATGATAAAATTCCAAAGGCCTGACTTGCTTCCACAGCATTGGAGCTTGTCAGTCCTAGTCACAGATAACTTCCCATCCAATTACCAAAATTCTAAGTAGGCCACAGGCCTCACATGATGCCAATGTATCACTCTTTAGTCATACACATTTTACTAATAATGACAAACCTAAATCAATATGGCTCTATAAAGTGCTCTCTTATCTACTTTGTCAGTGAAGAACTAGACAATGCAGTTAGTGGCACCTAAAGAATTTTGGTTCACCCTACAGTAGGCTCTTAATGTTTGGTGTCACACACACAGATACCTGAACTCATGTGTCTTGTGAGCCTGACTGTAAGCAGAATCCCCCTCTCTTCCCACACTGCTTTAAAAACGGAAACTTTCAGGAACCTTAGTTCAGAGAGTTACACTGTCAGACATACGCAGAACCCAACCCAGTCTCTGGAGCTCCACCTCCATTTTGGCTCTTCATTTCAGCCTACTTCCAGATGGAGTAGAGAGTTTATTTTCCTTTTTTTCTCTAATAGTCAAAATACCCTTAGTGTTTGAAAATGTCAGATAAACAGATGGATCACAGGTCTCAGTTGTGTTCTTTGCCAAAATTGGGCTACATTTTTGATGTAGGATGAGGTTACTCTGCTCAGGAGGTGAGTATGGCAGATCATTTGTTTCCCCCCTATGAACAAACATCTGTTGAAGATGATAAACTGATGAAGTGCACATGACTTCCATTGTGTTAGAAAGTCAGATCTTGTACACAGGACCTACTCTTTCAGGAATGTGTTTCTGACTAACCTATTTGCAGTGGCAGTCTGTCAATCCAGAATATAAGAACATCTCATTTTATTGATGAAGCAGTTTCTACTTCACAAGACAGGAATAACAACACTCCTGACACTGGACAGCAAAGCCAGAAATCTCATAGAATTTCTCCTTCTTGCAGCGCTCAGTTACTGAGGCGACCCAGATCAGAGGAGTATCTCTCTTCTATGAGATTTTACCTCCTGGCCCATTAAAGAGCAGAACAGTAAGGTGAAAATGAGGCAGGCATCTAGCAGAACCTGAATGTCCAGATTGTTTTCCTGTCTGAAAAGGTGGATTGCAGGCAGTCATACAGAGCTCAGTCCACTGCTGCACAGCAGTGAGGGACCTATCCTGGGCAGAGGCCAGGCCATGGCTTTTCTCTTTTCTCCTGGGTGCACCTTTAGCAAACAGCAGGTCTACAGTGCTTTGGAGGGTCCAACCACGGAAAGCTGTGTGGGGCTGCCACTCCTGAGGTGACGTGAGAACCTCTGCACAAGGAAGGAAGTGTCCCAGAGACCTCTCAAATGATATTTGGCATGGTCCAGGTCTTAATCAACTCCAGAATGGAAAAACAGCACAACTAAAATGTTTCTCAATGCCTACAAATACCTGAATTCAAGTTCAATTATAGCAGGAGGAGGGGGAAAGTAAAGAGCATGGGTTTTTTTCCTCAGGCTTCAGAGCCAAGATCTGTGTGTTTTTGAAGTCATCCTGCAAGGAAGAAAAGAAAAGGCTGAAACTGACTGTGACCTAAATAAAGCAAAAGAATGAGGTACTTGTGATCAAAGGATTGAATGATGCATATACACATCTCCCTAAATAATAGAGTTGGTGGGAGAAATGACATGTCATTATTCCTCTGAAATAAAGCAAATTACTTGTTCAGAAAAGAGGATTTTATCTGTTTTTTATACAGGGAAGAATAATGCCACACTATTTCTTCTAAAATTAGTAGCTGACAAGCTGAGACTTCAGCACACATAGCATCTGGCACCACATGGACTTAGCAGAGTGAACCCTTCCTTTTCCAGTTTTATAAGATTTGGTGGGCAATAGCTATTACCGCAAGGAACATCCACTGAGCTCCAGAACAACAAGAAGTTTAAAGTATCTCAGAGTTTCTTTCTTGCTCTCTAGAGAAGCAAATGCAGAAAAACCTGATGAGGATATTTCAAAAAAGCTGAGGAACTTTGGATGGAGTCAAAGTCCTCTTTTCACTCATCTTTCCAACCAGCTGTAACCTTCATTAGCTTTCTTCCAAACAAGAAGCAAGCATAGGACAATCTCATCCTAAAAAATCTGCATTTTGACATTTCCAGTATTTAGGGCAGGCAGTGAAAAGTGAGTTCCAGTGCTGAAGTCAGACTCATTCAAGTAAATAAATTTCTTGTTTGCCATTCTCAAACTCTAAAGCTTCAGATGCTAAATAACTGAGCCCATAACTGTAGTAATGGCTGAACAATTCATCTTGAAAATATAATGGCTATATTTTATCACATGAATGCATAGAAACAGTGTAGATACTTCTTCTCTAAGCTGCTCTCTGGAGGAATCTCTCTCTGCTGTTCATGTTTAGACTGACAATATGAAGGGCTCAGCATTCATAAAGAGGCTTGGGAGATTAGAAACCTGAGAACTCATTTCCATCAGACCTGGGGGACCAAAATCACAGTGCTTATTTACCCCCTAGAGAATTTCCAATTAAATAGCCTCTCAATGGAACAACTCCTGGAACAAATTTCCTGCATCTCCTTTACTGACGCACAGCCATAACCATATCCAAGTTATATGCAGAGAATTCCCCAGCAGACTGGAAATGAAATGTAAGTTACACTTTCTCTCCCTCACACATCTGAAGGAAGAGATAGGGTGATATTTCCTCTGTGCTTCAATATGTAAAACACCACTATTGTTGATGTTTTTTCCTTGGCTGTGATGACAGAGAATAGGAAAGAGAAGTCCAGTCACCAAACCCACATATTTGACATCTTCCAACACAGTTTTGGTCCAGGCAGTTTAAAGTGCATGAAGTTTTATGTTTGTGCTTATCTTCTTCCACACAAATGAGGAACAAGTGACTTTCCTCTGTGCTGGGGGGACCAATTCAAACCACCCTGCCTCTCTGCTCATTGTCCTGGCTGCCAGGCTCCATGGCACCACACTGTTGTTTGGGGTTCTTTTCCTTGAAGGGTAGGATATTGTCCTCTTGTCTAGCAAGAAAAGGATTTTATAATAGTTGAAGAGCTCCTTGGGAAAAAAAGCGCAAGATCTTACTGAAAGAAGATGCTTCCTTAAGTGAGCCTGTCCTTTTCAGAAAGGCAGGTCAGCTCATGAGTGCTGCAGTTGTAGGTCTGAGGGAGGCAAACACAGACCCATGTCTTAAATTCGCTGTATCCATAGGGTCTTGCATTGGATAAAGGCCATGTGCCAGAGAGGAAGGACACCCTCTCCATCTATCTAACAATGAATTCATCATAATGCTCCAGGGTTGAGCATCAACTGGTCTTAAGCAAAGAAGACAAAGACTTGGGGGCAAACCCCATTTTCTCAAGGCTTCAGCAGCCCACAGAGAGACAGAGATGAGCTGGATTGACCCTGGGAGGCTTCTGAGACAGCTTCTCCCTACAAGCAGGAAAAGCTCTCTGGACACGCTGCTCAAGGAGCAGCATCCAAGCAAAAGGGCTGTCTGGAGTTTGAAGGCACTATTTCAGTCCACAGATGACCAGGGTAAAATTGTGATCAGAAAAGTAGAATCTGAACATCTAGTTCAGTGCTAGATGAGCTATTAGATGTTCTGTTTCTGCTTCCTAAGGCAGACCGGGTAACCCACTTGCCAAAAAACCCCCAAAAAATCTAACCAAACCAAAAAACCGGCTACATTTATCACTCTATTTTCCCTGACAGTAACTTATGTTTAGAAAGATTTACTACCACCACCATCACCACCTTCTAAACCTACTGGAGTCTTTTTCTTCTCTGAATGAAGCCCAGTAAAGTTCTACACTATCTTCTGCAGAAAATTACTCAGTTGTGGAACTTTTCTTGATCCTTCACTGTTAACAGCAAAAAATCAAGACTGCTGTGAGTTCTTTCTCCTCTATCCACTTTGTTCTAGTGCACAGCTAACATCAGGCTGATGCACAGTTTTGCATTCAGTTTAAATGATAACTGCAATCAGCATACTGTGGTACAACACTGGCAGATCTGCAACCCCCTGCCAGTCTGTGTATTTACTTATCAACAAGAGAGCCAAACAGCGAACAAACAGCTCCATGAGTACAGATGCCAGCATGATGTTAGCAGTGAAAAATAAAGACTGTTCACATCAAAGTATGCAAACCTTTTTTAGTACATGGAGCTAAGTTACAACTTCTCCCTAAAGCAGGGAGACACGATTACCCTGACCAAACAACTGAGGGCAACTTTCCAACACTGCCTCTTTACAAAGCACGGAATTTATAACTTCCTTGAGAAAGCATAAAAAAGCACAATTTTAATTATATTCATAATGATTTATTTTAAAAAATGTTCCCATTGAATTGTTATCTAAGCACAACGCAATTTAAGTCATAAGTAGTTTGGTTCCACCTGCATTTAAAGTGATTTTTATAATTATTCTCATCAGAACAGCCATTAATCACATAAACAATACCTAGCTTGCAGAAAATACATGATAAGCATCTATGTTATGACTTACTATTATTTATATTGCATTCTTTAACTCAGTTGCAAATTTTCTATTAAAAAGTCTTTTTAAGAAAACATAAATCTTACCTTCAGATTGATGTGTGGCCAGAGGCGTCTGCGTCTCCTTGGAGTATGATACCACCTCCCGAGGTAAGAAATCAACCTGGGTAATCTTTGACACCCCTAGTTTGTGCAGTCTGCGTCTAAGGTGGAACACACAACATCAAAAGGTTAGTCATGTTAAATGTAAATGAGCAGCAGGAACAAACGTTTGCTGTTATGAACAGGATAAAAATACTTCAGTGTTTTTTGAGATGAAACACAACACAGTATGCATGAGAAGTACCTCATTGCAGTGAAGAGAATTAACCTGGGAACCATTTGCCATAATAAAGTATAGTTGTTGAATCTGTAAATCATGCTGCTGAGAGGGACTGCAAACGGGAGAGAGAAATGGCCTGCTTGCGTCCCTCTTAACATGCAACAAAATTCTTTTTCATACCATCATTACTGTAATGTTCTGTCTGCTCAAATGAGTTCATCCTCAGCCTGGGATACACAGTTGTGGAAAGCGTACAGTGGGCTTAAACCAGGATGGATTAGACTGCCAAATGTTCAGCTGGGAGCAATAACACAGTCTTTAATTGGCAAGGTGGATGATTTCCATAAAGAAGGAGATTCTCCCTTCCACAGGAGTTGTTAATAGTGGCATTGAAGTAGGTTTATCATTAGTGGAGTCCTAACGCAAGGGCTGGAGGAATGCTAAAACACAACTGGAGCATGGCAAGTATAGCCTTCTATTTTGTCCACTTGCTTTATTTTAATTAAACAATATGAAATAAATCAGTGAAGCAAACTAACTGTAAGTGGATAAAGGAAAAAGAAGAGAGGCAGTTGAGTATGGTCATGAACTCTTTTAGTTGTGCACAGTTCACTCAGCAGAGGGGGGGAAAAAAATCAGTTTATTTCCTGAATATTATTTAACTGTCTACAGGGACAGTTATTTGGAAGTGTTTTGCTGGAAAAAAAATGCCAACTTTCAGCAGAGAAATAATGCAAACACAATAAACAAATGAACTAAATAAGACCAGCTGCCTAAATGAAGAAGTGGGAGCATGCTTGTGCATTTATGGGGAAATAAACTCCTGGACACATTGTTTCTCAACTTGTCCCATTATTGAAGGGAACAATTTGGAAAACCAGAAAATTCTTACACATTATCCATATCCTCTTCATTTTCCAGATTGTCAGAAGAACAGAAGTCATAGGGGTTTTGATCTAATTAATTTACAGTGGTTTCAGTATTCAATCAAGATTGATGTCTGAAAGGAAACGGGAGTCTAAATAGGAAACTTTCATCATTGGATAACACCTACTGAACTTTTCAGCTGCATCAGCTATATTTTTTTCTAATCTATTTTACTGCTTGGGTTGTTATTAAGTTGACTGCAATTAGATTCAGCAAGTAATCAGTACAAATCAGCTGTATTGTGTAACAAGCCACTAGAGCAGAAACAGTTACTCTAGCTCTGAGTCTTTCCTCTTTTCAAAGAAGAAAAATTAACCAGTCTCCCTCCTTACAACCATCTCTGACTTTGCCAATAAGAACAAAACCTACAATTGTCTAAAAACTCTACAGAAAAAACTTCTACCTCATTACTGGGGGCAGAAAAATTTCTTCAGCTAGCAAAAAATTTTAGTAGTTTTACATTTTGTAACTGCCTTAATTTACGGTCTATGTGAATTCAATCTTTAATAAATATCTCAACCCAGCAAACTCTCACGTGCTTTTCCCTCCCTCAGCACCAGATGTGCAATCTCTGTTGCCTACCTGGTCAGTCTGACTTCCCTCTGTAACCAATCCCCTGCTGCCCCAGGCTACTCTTTCCATTTACTGAGGTTCTTAAGCCTTTGCATTGGAAGAGCCTCTTGACAGCAGTCTTGGTTAAGTATAATCCCTAATTAATAATGGGTCTAATCTGGACCTAATTAGAACCTCACCTAATTCTAAAAAAATTCCACATGAGGTCACTCCATATCTCCTGCACTGCCTGAGGGTGGGGAACATGACCCCAACGAAGAGCTGGATTTAACCACTGGTTGGGTGGACTGAACCTCCTTGTCTGCTGTGTCCCAGAAGTGAGCTACTTCCCACAGCACTGTGCTGAGACAATGCAAGGAATTCTTCATCTAAAACACTTCCAATTCAGTAAGTGCTGGTGCCTGTACAAATGCTTTCTGCCACCCATATCCTGTAACTACTGGTGAAGATTGGGAGGTCCTTCATCTGAAGGAATGTGATCTACTGATTGCTGTTTGCCTGTGTCAAGCCACCTCTAGTTGTTCTCATGTTACTAAAAGTTAGCCTAGCCTTTGGTCCCAAGCACTCTGGGACAACTGGAGCACCTTTTCAATATCCAGACTCTACCAAATATGTGCTGTAATGTTCTAGTCTCTAGTTGTATTTAGGGCAACACTAAATGGTCTATTGCGTTCCCATCCCCATTTTTCATCTGAGGTGCTCATAATTCTCATAAATTCAATGAATATTTATCTTAGAGAGCACATAAGCTTTGAAGGATTGCTTTCCCAACTGCCAATGGGATGTCAGTAGGAGGACAGTGACTAAAACCCATGCATGAAAACTGATTATTTTGTCCACAGGTATCACAAGATAGATGTTTTGTGACGCACACCATTTAATTGCTGACTGCAGGATTTCTTTTGCATTGGTTTTGTTGGGTTCTTTTTTGCTCTAGTCTCAGGACACGAGAGAAAGGTTTAACTCTGCCTGGGGTTTGAAGACAGTTTTCTTTCCAAAGGGGCAGGACTTCCATTAAAATGGGTACCTGTGGATTTGCTCTTTGGCATGCTTCTTTTCTGTCTTTGCACTGACCACTAGTACATGATTGAAGTCTTGTAGCTACATACAGAGTTATCTTTTCATGAGTCAGATAAAGGAACTTGTCTTGCACAGCTGTTTGAGAAACCTTGTTCCTAGGAGCCCTCATCTTTTAATCCAAACATCCGTAAAGAAAGCAGCTGGGATTTCTAAAAGGTTTCTGTAGGTTAAAATAGCTCAAAAAACTCTACCTTTTTAGTACAGCCCAGGTAAAATTGTAGAAGTGTGACCTATTTGAAATCACACTCATGTGCAAACTACAAACCTTCCTAGGAGTTTTAGATATGGAGAAATATTTCTGTTTAGAAAGCTCTCTAGACACCTTTTTTCTGGATTTTTCCTGGTGAGTAGACCTAACACACCTAACTGCAGCTGGGAGCACTGTCAATCAGCAGCTAAAGGGAAGTTGTTTTTCTTACAGAACAGTGAATGAAGTAGCACATGAACAAGTAAAAGCATGAGACACTTGCCTGGAGACTCAAAACAGGCAATTCTGTAAATTCATTGGTAGAACAAATTTTTCAGCATAGTGATTTGGTTTTACCAATGACTCATGCTCTGAAGAACTTGAGGTACTGCTACCCACCCTTTTAGAGGAACAGATTATCCTAAATATCTGTGCAGGCAAGCATTTCTACATTATATAAATTAACTATTTTCTCTTTTTTTGCTTGTATGGGGTAAAGAAGTTCCATCCCAAAATATAAAATACGAATTTTAGCTCTATTTCAATTTTAAAAAAGCTTTATAGGCCTGAACTCGGATAAGATGGCGCTTATTCTCGGACTATGATCACTTTTCCGTGCACAATTTTAAACCCATACACAGCTCCCAAGGGAAAAGGGGACATTGTTACTGCATGTGGAAACAGCGTAACTATAGCGGGCAGAAAGGAGGGGGAAAAATATCTTGCAAACGATTCAGAGAGGAGTCAACATCAACAGGCACAAACAAGATCAATGTAACTATACATGCACATATGTGCCACAATAATAACATTTCATCTGAGATGAAATAGTTATTTTTATTGTGATTTGGGCAACAGAAAGAGCAATTTATCTTTTCATAAGCTGGTTTGAATAGCTGGGATTTTTTCCACAAAGATGACTTTGCTCAAGCCTCTTACTTATGAAACTAAAAAAAGGAAACTTAAATTATGGTCTTTTTGAGTCAAAAAAGCAAATGAAAATCACATATAACCAGCTCAACTAGGAAGCATTTTCAACATAATTCTTGCAAAGAAATGATAACAAAAAGAACTGACATATACCCAAGTTCAGAGTCAGACTGGAGCTGCAGCACTGAGGGGTCTGTGTCCCATTGCAAGGTCCTAGGGTGGTAATCAGCCGTGCAGCACGAAGGGGAGGGAAAAAAAGAACACACAGAATTAACTGAAAGGATGAACAAAACCCATCTCCTTAGTTACATGCTCTATGTAGTACATTCAACCTCCAGGTGCAAGCAACAGCCACCATATGTCAAACAAGGTTTGTATGTGAAACTGAGACAGGGCAGGCAATTTACTAAAATAACACATTATTGATAAACAGAGGAAAGAAACTGGATTTTCTGTCACATATTGATTAACGAAACACAGGGTTGGGGTTTTTTCCCTTTTCCTGAAAAAATTCTAACTCTTTAACTTAGGTTGATGGAATCACAATAATTTGTAAAATCTGCAAGCACAATTTATTTATGTTTTTGTGATAAGGTATACTGAGCACTTGCGATGAACTCCAGTGAAGAGTTTATCCCTTTATACACTCCTGAGACAGACAGTTAATCCATCCTGTACAAAACTGCTCTGGGCAGGAACATCATGAAGCACATTTGACAACAAAAGGTACACTGATAACTGCTCTGACATACTCTGAGGGCATCTGGGACAAACAAAGAAATTTTTCTTTTCCTCCCAGTAAAATTCCTGGGGAGGAGGGCAATAATGCTTCTGAGAAAATCAGATCTATGACAATCTCTTATGGACTGCTGTCACATGAGGCTATCACCAAATGTACAAATGTTCCAGAGGTGTGGTCTGAAGTGAAGATGTTGCTCCTTGCACTGCAGTGCAGTTTCTTGTGTGAACAACTCTAAAACATCTTGCAAACATTCACAGAGTCTTTAATGAGTCTTGTGAAATATTCAGAATCCTCCAATTCAGAAATGCAAAAACTGACACATCGAGGCCAACATTTTCAAAAATGCCTGTCTCCTTCCATGTCTCTTAATTTTACTTTATTTTTCCACACTCAGGAAGCCACATCTTATATGCAAGAAAACTGCCGGAATCCATGACAGAATCAGGAACACACAATTGGCTCCTGAACACCTTTTCCTGTAGTATGAATACTAGATTATGCATTGCTCTCACTCACAGAGGCTAGAGCAAAGGAAAGTGCTCCTTCATTAAGCAAGTAAGTCTTCATGAAGACATGCTGGATAATGATAGTTGTCAAAATTAGTAACTCCCCTAATTTCTTCTGAATACAAATTCTGAGGATATAGAGATCATAATATTACCAGGTTCAGCCAAAAACAGCCTTATAATCAGCTGCAGTCAAGACACACAAATCTTTCCGCAACAATAGCAACCTCTGCCAATGAATCACTCATATAAACTAAAAAAGTTACTGAACTAGTTCAGAAATAGATTTAGCAAAGCCAAGTAATTATTCTACCTCCTGTCCATAGTAAACTCACCAAATCTATTACCAATGTTACCTCACTCTCTGGAGAGACAGACAAGGGCATGTGCTGCACTCTTGTCATTTCAGAATGAAAAGGAATCAATCTCAACAAACTGTGCATACAAAAAGAATGAAAAAGTAATGCAAAGCTGCTTTCTCATGCAACATAAGGGCACTCATTTCCCTCAACTTCTTATAGTCATGTTTATCAGGATAAAACATTTTATTACCGAGAAAGAAAGCCTTCTCCAAAACTAAACAGTATTACAACAGGCCAGAGATAAAATAATACAGCAAATAAAGAACAGATTTTTCCCTTATAACTTGACTGTAGTGTAAGTACAGTGGAAAATGGACATAAGGTCTGAATGCCTGATGCAAGGCAAAGGCATCAATGACTAATGCTTTATAGATACTCCATTAAAAAAGCTATCTGTATGAAGATTACTCTTGTAATGGCACCAAGGTCAGTTGCATATATTAGGACTTGCTATATAAGTGCCAGTTTCTAATTATACTGCTGCCTAGGGGCTATTTATATATTCATGTCCAGGTTTTCCAAACTCTTAAAAGAAAATACGTAACTCATTTCATTTTCCTCCCCTCAATATTCACTTTCAAACCTACAGGATTTTTAGGGGGATAAAAGCTATTTCATCAGAAAGAACACCATTATCATTTGATTAAAGCAAAAGCTTGCAACAGGTAGAAGTACAGTTCCTATGGCCCACCTCCAAGAATCCAGGCCAGATCACAAGAGAGGACAACTTTACCTGGTACCCAGATAAAAATGCCAAAACAAAATAAACTTAGAGATCTCTCACACTCAAGACAGCACTTAAACCCCAAAATATGAGAAGAGCAACATTTATGGTTTGGGCCATCACATGCAGACATGTATAGAGATATGGTCTTCCCTTACATATTTATTATCTGGCTTCTCACATACAGCTTTCACCACTCTGGACACTGACACCTGCTTTTAACAGCAATTCTCCTCGACTCCTAATTATATCTGTTTTCAACAGTTTTAATGCATCTGCAAAACATTTGCCCAATTCGCTCTCCACTGTGCATCGCTGTGTTACCACTTGCACAGGAGTGAGAAATAGATGAGGAAGCAATCTGCTGAGTTGTCCTCTCCCACCTGGCTGAACAATGCAATCACAGAAAATGAGGCTGCAGGTAACAAATCTTCAGATGTCAAGTCTCTTGACCTAGGAGACGAAACACAAGTGGCCATACTCAGGTAGTAGAGGCTGGAGAGCACAGGGAGTGACTCTGTGTTTCAAGGAACACTATTGATTTGGTTTTTTGTCCCTTCCTGGCACCTGAAGAATGTCATCAGATCAAAACGAAAGTGAATGAACAGTAAAGATGTAATTTGGACCTGCAATTTAGCCAGTTTCCATGGCAATAACATAAAAAAAGAAAGAAATAGATTCTTTGAGGTTTAGCAACCCAGAAGTGATGTTGAATATCCTGTGCTGTCATCCTGACTAGAAAATTAAAGTTAATCTGTTTTTGATGAGCAGACATTGCGTACGACATTCCTTGATCATATGGATGAGCATCCTGATTACACTTGTTCTGCTGTGGTCACTCCTCAGTTGGGATTTTGAAATGCCACTGGATCTCAGGAGAAAAGTGGTTGACAATCTTTGTCCAACTAGTGCACGAGTTCCTTCTCCAGACACTTCTTCATGAGAAAAAGGATTCGTGCTGTTGCTCTACCTTTTTCTTTTTTACTTCTTCATAAAAGAAAACTGCAATGGCTTGACTTCAAGTCACCCAGAGACAGAGGCAGAGAAGGTAATGTCACAGACCCGGAGGACAAGTGCACGGCCTAGGAGTCAGCAGTCAGGCTGAGGTGCTCCCACTCTGGACCTTTCAGAGAGCACAAGTTGGTCAAGGTTCCCCTATATGGATTCAATGGATTTTGGCACACGTCTATATAGAAGAGATGCAAAACCATTTAGTTGAACACTTTTATTGGAAAAAGAGAGGAGTATTACACCAAGCAGGTGAAAGTAGGGCTCCCTAGCAGTCTCCAGTCCTGCAGACTCCTCCCACGGGGGAAGAGAGCGACACAGGCACGGCAAGGCCCCCTGGAAACTCACTGAACAGAACAGTCAGGGCCAGATCCATTTCCCCAACCCAGACAGCACGGACAGTACTTTATCAAACTACCCAACATTTTTTCAGAGCCGGGTGCTGTATCAGCCTCCCACATAGTGGCAAACAATAGCCCTGTGTCATGGTCCATCCCCCTTTTACACGTTCTGTGCTCAACAGCTGACCCTGGCTCTCTGAAGGATAAAAAGCTGTATTACTAAATAAAAGATTGCTCTAAAGCAGCACAAAGGGAATGAGGGCTGTTAGATGTTGCACTAAGAAGACAAGGTACAAGTGTTATTACCTCTCTTTAGACTGATCTGCTTTTACTCTCTTCCTTTAGACAGGCATCTCAATAACCTATTTTTTTCTCAAATTTAGGACAGTATTAATGCTGGTGCTGTCTCAGCTCTTACTACTGAAGAAGTACCAGATAATTTTGACACATTATCTTTTAATAACCTGAAGAAGGAAACCAACAAGAGGAAGAGGCCCAGATGTCATATATTTATAAAGGATTAGATGCTAAAACAACACTTGTCTCTTCTGAATTCAAGTCCAAAGCACTACGAAGATATTCAGAGCACAGTCCTAAAATGACAGACAACTGTTGCAAAATTTAAGGTGGGAGGAATTTGAACAGAAACATTCCCTTTTCTGTAGCATTATTATTATTACCATGGAAGAACAGGCCTTGCCATATGTTACAATGCTCTGTGTAACCTTACCTCCAGAAGATTTTATTCTGATTGCATAATGCCAATTATGCAGATTAAAAATGTGGAAAATACTAAAATAAATAAACTAAAAATAAAATAAAACACTTGAAACCTTTTGGAAAATTTCCAACATCAGAATGCATTAATGAAGCATAGATTTTGACATCCAAAACTGTCTGGATTCCATGAGAACTTCTCAGCTGATTTAAGCAACTTTGGGTCTGGCATTAGCAGTAGTGTATGAAACACGTAAGGCATCAGTTCCAATACTTAGTAATCTGCCATCACAAAATTATATTTAATATCTGTAATCATGGCCATATTGCAACAGAAATTGGCTTTGGGTAAGTGCCCCAATCCAACACTTTTTATATCCAACATACTGATAGCTTAGTTCTGACTCTGCTTCCCTGCAGCCAAAATCAAATCCTCCTTCATCTGTTGCTGATGCTGCAGAACATGTGTTCTGCATGACTTATTTCCCCCCCCCACTTCCCTTTCCCAGGTCAAGAGCAGCCAGGCCTGAAAATCCATGCTAAAAAAAAAAGCTCCTCACAGGAATAACATCAAACTCTGCTTTCCCAGGGGTTTCTTGCAGGGCAGAAACCTCTTTGCAGTATTGCAAATCACACCTTCAAGCAGAACCGGAGGAAAACAAACATCACATTCTGGCATCTCCTGTCACCAAGAGCTGTTGTGCTTTCCAGACCAGGAGAAAACTGCATTGACAGTGTACTGAGACCTGAGGTATCTCCTGAACTGAGATATCCATATGTGTCCCTAATGAAACACCATTAGATCTGACAGGCCCCAAACCAAGCATCTGCCCTTGCAGCAACAACAGTGTCCTAAAACAACCCTACATATGGGAAATAGCAATGCCCTCCTAACCCTAAAATTCAGTGGCAGACTGTGCCATGACTCTGCAGATTAGGCTGTGACAGGGTTTTTCAGTAATCAAAGGCCAATCCACTAACCATAGCACAGACTCTTACTAAACTGAAGCAAAGAGACCAGTAATTAACGTGGGACTTGCCCAGAGCATAGGGACTCACCTATCCTGTAGGAAGTCTCAAGGCACCTTTGCTTATCAGAGCAACATTTCAAAAACTATGAGTGTGACTAGCCTCATTCTCCCCATCTCTGGTAGGAGGGGGTCTTGGTGTTGCAGGAGGCATTTCTACACAATCTTCAGGCCCCTAAATGAAGGGCTCCACCAGTGAAACATTACCATGGACTCTTTCCATACAGAAAGGCAGGAGATTGCTCCATGCAGCAGTTCCAAGCACCCAGCTTGGACTCCAACTGTGAACAGGTATTAGAGGTGGTTGATATCTTTACTGTTCTGTCAAACTTTGATATGCTGAGAAATAGATAAGGAAGCAATCAGCTGCTACTTGACAGCCTGCAGGCTTCAATCTGCTTCATGCTTTCTTTTCTTCTAACTTCAAATTCAACTAGCAAAATAAGTGAATTGGGAAAAAGGAACAAACCAACAACCCCAGAACTGCAGAGAACACAATTCTTGTTTCTGATTTCTTGCTTTGATGTAAGGAGGAGTCTCATGTTCAAAATTACAATTTTAACCCTGGATTACTATTTCCAAAAGATTCGGACTTGCTTACATTAGGAACTCTGCACCTTCATACTAATGGCACATTGAAAAACATGTTACACCCAACCCATACAACCTTTAAAAACACTGGACTCAACAATCGTGAGATAAGAGACCTCTTTTAAAATCACCAACAGAATAAAATGCTAAGATTTGTGTGAATGCATTTTTTAATATGATACCAAATATTGTCAGCAAATTGTAATGCATTAGTATTTTCAGCTTCAATGTGTAATGTATCATGTATCTAGACAATTTTTTAAATGTCTGAATATTGCCAGAATGAATTTAAGGCTGCATAATTATTTTGCTACATTAAAGAGTTCTACCTAGTTTGCTGTGTCAGTTTCTCCAAAGTTCCTAACTTGCTGCTGATTAAATAGAAAATCTGAACTAAGAAACTGTTGATGAGAAATTACTGCAGGTGTTTAAATACATGTGTGTACAGATAAACTATTAATTTTTATTCCTTACATTTTTATAATTTTAATTATCTCCACTGTGATTTTCACTTTCTGATATTTTTGTACACTTGAAGTGTGTCTCCAAAACAAACTATATTAAAAAAAAAAAAAAGAAGAAGATTCAAAGCTACTAGTCAGAGATGGAAAAATACCACTTGCCTCAATGGACGGTTTACATCTAAGCAACTATTCTGCTGCCATCTGTGCTCTGTTTTGCAGATCTGTTCCACTTTGAAAGGATTGGTAATAAGAAAAGACCTTCCTTGTGCTGCATTTTTTCTGAAGCATACTATAAGCAAGATGGCTATCAGCAGTTAGGGAGGATTTGTGCCTCCCAACACGATGCTCACTTGTGCTCGTAGAGCAGAAGTCTTCACTGACTTCACTGTGAATTCTTGTGTTCAGAGCTGGGCTGCTACTGCTAATCATAAAATAAAATGCCTTGATACATTCAGAGGACAAGAAGTTTGGCACTGCTACTGGACCACAGCCAGAAAGTTTTGCTTGGGTTTGCATTTACACTTCCAAGCAGGCTGACACCTCTGACTTCCAGTCTTCACCAATAAAAAGAGCAACTCTGACCTTCCTGAGAGCACAGCACTATCTTTTAGCTGCCTGGCAACAATAAGAGCCCTTTTCAGAATGGCATGAGTTAAAAACATTCTGGTTTGGTTTTTTTTTTAAGGTATATTTATGAAAAAAATCACAGACAAATAATATTTAAAACATACGTATTTCAAAATCCTTCTTGAACCAAGGCTATGCTGCAGAATGGATTTAATAGTTTTCAAAAACCATTTGACTTTTAAATCAGGATGAACAATTCTGGCAAGCCTGCAATCATAAGAACATATCACAGGACCAACACCTTGCTCATTCCCATTTCACAGAGGTCCACTAATTAAATCAGAAATTTAACTCATCCAATCTGCTGAACTTATCTGCTATATTTGAAGTCTGTCCTTTGATTCAGGTCTGCATTACAGATCTCCTGGCAATATGATACTCACACTTTATAGCTACAGAAATCTTAGTCTGCAAAATTATGCTGGTTAACCAGGAGGGTCACTGTGGGCAGCAGGCTGGATCTGTGAGGACAGAAGGTCAAATAGTTACAACTGACACAGATTTACTCCGAGTGCCAGATACAAAAATGGTAAATTTGAAAGTGCAGTAATAAAAAACAGGTTCGGGAGCAACGCACAAGTTGTTTTATTCCCTTAGCAAATCCTGAAAATTCTTTTTTCAAACACTATTTTTGTCTTGGTTTTTATACCAAGAGTAAGTCTGCGCAGCAAAACAGAACTCAAATGATCACAAATGTAAAGAAAGAACTTGGCAGAAGTTTTATATGCTATCAGCTTGTGCAAATGTTTGAAAGGAATTGCAGTACTCACATTAGGAGTCTTTGATCCAGACTCCATGGATATACATATGAGGAAAGTTTTCTCATAAACTTCAAGGGGCTTTGGGTACAATTGAATAAAAGACAAAATCATATTTAATAGCCAAATCTAGGAAAGGCAATCCATGACGTTTCAGAGCACTCAAAGAGGTAGCATGAAGGTTGGAACCTAGAGCTTTTAGGTCTGGTATTACTCAGCTGAAGAAGAAGGTGATATACACAAGAAAGAAGAAGATTTCAGCAAATTTTCCATTTTGCTTTGGTACTAAAATCCAGTAACTACGAGCTGGAAGAAAAGCTAGTGTTTCCCTTCCTTTATACAATTTATTTAGTGGTACAAAAAGCAAAATCATTCCAAAAGGGGATGAAATTTTTGCTACAATTAGGGTTGAAACAAGGACTCATTGTATGAGAGTTATCAAAAATTTTTCACATTAACAGTCAAAATGTCAAAAGTTCTCATGACCCAATGATCTGACTTTTGATAGACCAGCTCAGAAATTATTCTCTGAGTTTCAAATATAAAAGTAAATAAGTACATCTAAAATTTACAAATCAAAATCAGCTTTAAATGGAAAATCATTCATTTTAATAGGTTCTGCTTATGGAAAAATTTTATACAGTGTACTTAGATTGTTTCAAAACTCCTTGGGGAAAAAAATAAAATAAAAAAAAAAAATAACAATGTCTTGCCAGTGGCAGCAATTTCCACTTTACATATTTGAAGAAAATCCCTAAAAATGCATTACTGACATAGCAACTCATTGAATCTTTTTATTTTTTCAGATAAAACATGAAATTGTGAATGGAAGTTTCCTAAGGTGTTTTTAATAGGCTAGAGGAGAAAACATCAATATGCACAAACTGTACCAGTTTAACTATGTTAAACAGTTTAACATAGGAGGTGATCTTACACAATTTAATTAAATCAAGATGAAATTCAGTGCAAGAGAACTGCTTAAGCTGAGCTAGCCTTAGCAACTAAGTTGTTCTGTTTTAAGAGGATTAGTATCTTAGTCCCTAAAATCATCTGATTGTCTGACTAAATATATGGTGATATGCCTGTAAATAACTAAAGAGAACTAACTATAGCTGGGCTGATAACCTAAATGGTTAAGTGGGGCTTTATACATTAATATTGTTTTCTTCTGGATGCAGCTGGGTTTCAGATTTCCAAGGCATTTTATGAAGCACCCTGGGAATGGCAATCTTTCCTTCTCCTTTGATTTATAGCATGGAGACGCTTGCTAATGAGAAAAATAATCAAAGATCTGGAGGACTGAACTCTATCAATCCTTTAGGAAGGAAAGGATGAAAATCCTTAATGATGCCAGAGGCTCACACGCTAAAAGGATTGCAGATGATTCTAATTAATATGGACCATTCAGACTTTGTAACTGGCACGCACCAAAAAACACTCCCTACTTTCTAGGTCAGATATACAGACACTTGAAAGCAGCTGCCAAATATCAGTCCCTGTAGTGTCTGCTTCTGTTTATGGGCTTTAAAAATAAAACCAAATAAAACAAAAAAACACCTGGCAGGGAGAGGCTTTAGCTGTCTAGGGCTAAATTTTCATTGAATTTAAAGGAGAAGGATAGAGGTTCTTCTTGTGCAGGGAGAAAAGGAGGGAAAACAATGTAAGAAATCTGCCATCCTCCAGCCTTGCATCCTAAACTATGTAGGGCAAGCCATGATGTGCAAACAGCCCAACACAGCCACCAGCTGCTCTCCTGTAAACAGCTGATGTTGGGAAGGGTGAGAGATGGCAGTATTGCTTTAAAAAGCAGCAGAGTTCCTAGGCCAAAGACAGCAGAGACACCCAGGGCTCCCCCAGACAAGGGGAGGAGGCTGACACTGTCACTGCTTCACCAAAGCCATCACCATTCAGGTCAAGAAGGCTTAAGGCATGATTTGGCCTCTAAGTCTGCTGGAAACCGTAAAATGAAACATGTACCAAGTGATCCTGACAATGGAGTTGTGGCAAATTAAATGGAAAAAAATGTAACAGCCGGATGTTATTAATTTCTGTCCTACCACGTAATGGTGCACACCGCACACCAAGCCCAAAGCCACCAAAACAGAGGGGCAACACAGCATCCCAGAGGGTATCCCGTTTATCTCTAGCCACCAAGTAGAAAAGAATCTCTTGACTCTGCACTGTGAAAGACTACACAACAGTCCCTAGGGTTACAGTCCTTCTTTGTCTGACTAAAACACCATGGAAGCAAAGTCTGCAATGAAGTAGTTATTTTCCCTCAGTCTTTCCTGTAGCTGCCTTAGAGTCTTTACATTGTTCTGTACTTCCCTTTGGCTCAGCCCATTTATGAAATAAGTATGCCTCTAAAGCAACCATTTAGAAAGCATTTTGTACATATAAATTGATCTTACAAAAAAGCACCATAAAGAAAATAATCCACTACTAATAGCCATTACAGCTGCTGCTCCTGAGGCAGTACATCACAGGCTCACTTGTCCTGGAACAAGTGAAGAAGGATCCCTGTCATTTCTGAATGTGGTAACACAATGAAATGCTGGTAATGCAAAGCTGAGTGGCAGTGAGGAAACAGCATCATTGCACAGAACCTGTCAAATGCATTTACTTAATGATAAAGTAGCTAAGCCTGAGGCAATATGGTTCTGCTGGCAGTGGTTTCAGCAGATCTTACAGAAACATGGTTTTGTTAATGTCTGTGAGAGATGTTTTCTGCAGCTAAAGAGAAGATAAGAAATATGCTGTATGGACTATTAAAGGTCATCTACTACAATAATCCAACCTTCCTGTACAAACAAAATAGAGAACAGAAACTACCTTATTTTGCCTTCTTTATCAATCTAACTAAACGGCAAAGTAGACACTTAAAATGGAGAATCATTCTGATACTTTCGTCAGCTTGTTGATGTGTTATATTACTGTTCTAGGTGAGAAGCTGTTTGAAAATTAAAGCTGAGTTGCCAAGTGTGATTTTTCAGGCAAAAAGGACAGAACCCAAACATTTTGATGACACGTAGATGTACTCATGAGAGATCGTAGAACAAAAAGTAAATTTCTGATTTTAAATATTATATAGTAGGAACACACTGGAGTAGAGATACCTTCTTTTTTCTCTTTTGACTGACAGTGAGCAAGTTTAAATACTAAACTGTGAAATGATGATATGCTTTGACTCATTTGGTGCGCCCAGATGCTCTAGAGCTCTTTCCTTTTGATTGTGTACCTGAAAAGCATGAAATGTTTGTGCTTGAGAGTCAGACATGAGGTAATGTGGTATTAACAGAAGACTGGTGTGTGTGTTTAGATGCTGCAAAATAAATCAGAACACCTACTACTTATACAAAAATGAGTAAAAAATGTGCTGCAGAGAAAAAGGACTGGAATCATGTCTGCTTCTTCCTGCACCAGGCCAATACAATCTGGGAGTAAACATCAACGCATCAAAAGAAAACATATCCTAATGTATTTCTTTTCATAACAAGATGGGTCAAAGCAGCCATCGTAGATGGAAGGAACACAGGATCACATCTGATGAAAACATGCACAAATGCAGACTAATAATGTCAGCAAACTTCAAAACAAAACGAGAGAAAAGACTTGCTGTTGACTCTCTATCAGTAAGGACATCCAACCTAAGGTGACAGCTGCTACTGAATTCTCTGCAATACAACTGGGAACATGAAGAGGTCACAGTGACTGCAAGATGAACTGATGTAGTGGACAAAAAATTGTGCCCATGAGCCAAAGCCAAAGGTAATACTGCTCCTCAGAGAAAAGTGCTCCAGCATGGCAGACAGCTGTTCTATTTCTAGGATTGCTCATTTAATGTATTTTATGTAGAATTAAAAAACTAGTGATGATGACACAATCAGGACTCTAGAGTGATCTAACTTCTCCAGCACACTACTGCTACAAAATCTCATTGAGAAATCCAGCTTCCCTTTATTTTTTGTTTTCTTTGCTACTCAATGCAATGCTCAAAATTATTCTTACAGGAACTTTCACTAAATATTTAGAGCTTAATCCGAAGAAGGGCTAACCCTGCTTTACTGCAAGTACTGATGGAAGTTAATAGATTTCAGTGCATGAAGCTTATCTCCAAACCTGTGATATCAAAGGAACAACAGCATAAATCTGGTAAGAACTATTTAAACCAAATATTACATTGTATCCTAACCAAAATGAGAACAATAATTACAGAATGACTAGCTGTAGCCAAACAAATCCAAGCACAGTCCAGTGGGTTATAAGAGAAATAGTACAAAATAATCCAGCTTCCATTATTTTACAGCAGATAAAGCACCATTTTGAAATAACCATCCTCTGAAAGAAGCAACCAGTAGATTAATGTCTTAGTCTTTATGTGAGCCCACAAAATAATCAGGTGCCTAAACTCATGCACAGCAAATACACAAGTTAGTAAGCAAAAGAGCACAGATAAAATTCTTGCAGAAAGAAGGGCAACCATTAACCTTTACACATCCAAGACAGCTGAGCCTGGTGCAGTTCACTGAGCAGATGGAAGGTAGGAAACCTTACACCCAGCCTAATGGGATTCTTGTGTTCCCCAATGCACAGCAGTAAGAGCTGCACACATGAGACTCCACTGGACAAACACACACAAACACACACACACACACACACAATTCACAATAAATGAGATGCTACTGCACAAAGCTACTACTGTAGGATAGTGAAGCTAGATAAGAACATGTAGGATGTTCCCAGCTAGGAACACATAGGAGCAGAAGGATACAGGGCAAAATGGGCCACAGAGATAAATCACAGCTTGGTCCCCAAATGTAACTCCTCCCAGCACGCTTCATGCCAGGTGAACACAGGCATGTACACCAGTGCAGGCTGGAGTGAGCCCTGAAAGCTATCCAGCCACAGCAGCACCTCCTCCCAGCACAGGTGGATTTCTGCTATCTTATTTTGGGTCGACATGCAAACCTTATTTGGGTTGACCCTCCCTAAGCCAGGATAAGAGGCCTTTCCAGCCCACAAACCCTTATACTGCACTGCCTGGCTCTGAGGCACTGTACAAGGTTTGTCCTTGTGCACTTTCTCAGACAATACAAACTCAAAATTCACGGCTGTGAGTGTTGTGAAGGTGAGATTTACGAATGCCTATGGTATGCTGAGTAGCAGAACATACTTCTCCATGGGCATGTTTCATGGTGGCTCAATTAGTGTTAGCACACTAGCACACTAGGGTAGCAAAAGTTCAGAGTATCCACCAGGGAGATGCATATAGTCATTACAAGGGAGCTTTATATTAAGAGAGGCAAATTTTTGTTTCACACTATGCTATAGCACAGGAGCTCTCAGAAAATGCCTTTATGTGAGCCCTTTTCTCCACAGGCATTCAAATCTACATTGAAGTTGCGCATGTCTGTGCATGTATAAGCTGACCATCAGCAAGAGGACATGGGGAATCATCAGAATGCTGACAAAATACTAGACAAACCAAAACACTTATCCTGAAAGAGCCAAGCATACCCTATTCCACAGAGAATCTCCATGCAATCCTGCAATACTGTCTTATGGACAATGAGTCATGTCTGAATACATCATAGAGGAAAGCTCTGTGAACCAGTGACCCATCTACTCAGAGACGGGTATCTGCTCAGGCTATGTAATTTTTCCATCCTATCTGTGTAGCACAAACAAGACAGGCAACCAAAAAAGCAAAGTGGGATGTGTAAAGCAATGTGGAGGTTGCTCTCTGAGCAACAACTGGGCTCCAATGAATTGTTCAGTGTAGCCTGGTAACTAAGAGCAGCACCAGAATCAAAGTATAACACACTTCTGCCTACCCAGAAATGACCCCAAAGACGACAAAAAAAATTCTAAAATTTAGCTCTCCTGTCCAAGTGAAAGCATTCAGTCAGCAGTTTCTAGAACAGTTATCCATCTACCATCTGCTTATTCTTATGGTTGCCATCATGGCTCAGAGAGAAGCAGCTGCTCAAGCCCAGTGTTTTCCCCAGTGAAAAGATTATGACAAATAGCAAAATGGTATTAAAGATTAAGCAGCAAAAAAATAAACCCAAAAACCTATAGAAACCTGGGACGCAGCAGACAGAAATGGTCCCACAGTTGAGTGCTATTACAATGTCCACCCTATCTCTTCTCCTAATACAGTGAATGGCATCAGAGAAAAGACAACACTGCTCTGGCTATTGTGCTGGAGATAATGCACAATGGTCCTGAAGGATAGCAGCACTAGTCTGTAGGTCGCATGGCAGAAGTGACTATTGTGACCATGCAGCTTTTCTTCCTGTGCAACAAAAGGGCTGTACAACTTTTATGAATGAATTATTGTTTGACCTATTATCTGCCTGTTTGCCAGGCACATTATCCTGGACGAGCCACAGCCAGTGATAGAGGATCCCATGGAGTCTTTACATAAATTGCTTTAGCAATGAATTCGTCTCACCACTGAATTTTTTTCTGTTTTATATTTCTCCAGCTTCAATAGCAAACACTTTGCTGATTTCACCTTTTCTGCTGGAGGAGCCTGTTTGCTCCTATGTAACTACTACATTGGTGAGCAAATTACCAGCCAGTTTACATTTTGCAAAGTAAGACTGAGAGAGATCTGTGGTTCCAGGACTACAACTACTTAACAGTGCTCAAACTCTCCAGCTTATGAATTTTCTTTCCTGAAAAGCAGATGTCATAAACCTGTGTTTCTGGCTGAACTACATTCACTTTTATATAAGAAATCACTGATGCTTGCTGATCAAAGCATATCTTAAATATACTTGGTGATATTGGGACCAGCAGATTTAGTCTGACAACTGACCAACAACTCGAAGTATGAACACAACCTAGTTCTGTACCAGAATCTGTTCCCTTTTACAGGAATATATGAACATCTCCTGCATCCTTCAAAGCTTTCAACAGAGCTTCTCTCCCATAATGAGCCGAAATCTGTGACTTCACAGCTTTTTTTTTTTTTTAATATCCATTATCTTCCTCTGGGGAACACTTCAGCAATGAGTAATCAGACTGCCCTCAGGATTTCTGCCAGACTGTGTGAGCTTGTCATTTCTGCAGCAGTTAGCAGCAGCAACAACGGACAAGCTGTGACCGCTGAGATTGGGGCATTAGCAGCTTTGAAACTAATCTGCTCTCCTCTAAAGCCTGAGCTCAGCCTAGTACAGAAAAGAGAAAGCTCTAACAAGCACGATGGCATGACAGGGGATCCAGCAGAAGTGCCCCCTCTATCACAGAAAGTGAAATGGAAAAATAAATTAGAATTTATTTTAAGTGGGATAACCTTGTTTATACAGATAAATAGGCAATAATATATGCAGTAGTCAAAATAAGTTACGCACGTGGTCTGGGCACTTCTCAGAGAAAACAGCTGGGTGGTTTCATCCTGTTTACCCACTGTGATGACAGCTCTACCAACATCTTCCTCACTAAGTCTGACCACTCTATCACACATGCAGGCTTGAGTGCACCTGTTCACACAAACTCTGAGGACATCCACCTGCACCGAGTGACACTAATTCGACTAATTGCCACTCAATACTATCCACTGGTTACAGACATTCCCCAGAGCCTGTACCATACATTATCGTATTTCCATTACCACAAACCAATCGCTCCGGGCAAAGAGCTGCAGGCTGCCTTCCTGGCACACAGCACAGCCCTTTCAATACCTGAGAATAGGCCAAGCAAACTGGGACACTAAAAGCAAGGTCTTAGGATTCCCACTGAATTCCTAGTATGACCACAAGAAGCCAGAAAATGGATCCAAAATGAAAGCCCACAGCGCAGAACGTCATGAGCTCAGAAGAAGGGGACAAACTCCATTCTCCTCTGAAAGGACACACGGTCATGTGCTTTCATTGCTCACTGCTGACAGAGAGCCAAAGTGCTAGCGTGGGTAACAGCCAAACAAATTTTTCCAAGAGCCTTTTTTTACCTTAATGGCAAAAAGGTTACATTATTAAGGTTCAGAGGAAAAGCAGGAATTTAGAAATCTCCACCCAGCTTTGTCAGAGCTTCATGCAGGACTGTGGTAAATAGCTTAATCCTGGACAGCAGGCTATATTTTGCTTTAAAATAATTTTTGTTATACTCAAAGTACTTAAACTTACTGAAATCTACTGCATTTAGTTATGAAGGCAGAATTACACTACCTTCTGTGTAATTTTTTTTTAAACTGCTACATTACAGGCTAGGGCTTTTCACTTAACAATCTCCTTTTCTTCTAGAGGGTAGACCTGGGAGCAGGGCTGAGCTGATTTAATAGCAGCTGTGCAGCATTCACATCGCAAGGGAGAGTGTCTGCATCTGGCTGAAGGGGACACAACATGCTCTCTGCTTATGGAAGTGGGATTTTTCTAAGCAGAAGGCTGGCGTGGCATGAAATCTGGTGACTTGAAGCTCTGTCCCATTACAGTCTATGTCTGGAGAGATGTGATATGATCTCTACTGAGCACTGTTAAATACAGAAAACAGCCACTGTGCTTTTAAGCCATTAGCAGGGTCTTGGCTCACAGACTTGGATGAGCTGGCAGCTCAGCTCTATGTTGAATTAGTGCAATACAAAAAGAGCTATTAGAATCTATCTTTTACATTTCTCAAAATATACAGTATAGCTGCTTGCACCTCTTTTTACTTGAACATACCCTTCTTTACCAGCAGCATCCTCACATTCAGATTTTCTACTGGAGAAGGAATTATTTTGGGATTGCCACTTCATTTTTTATTTCCCCCATGGAAACAAAAAAAAGAAGATTGCTCCTGTTTCCGTCCTTCACATACATGCCACTTTCCAACAAAGCAGAGCTGCTTCCCTTCCATTCTGCAGGAAACTCTCCAATATCTAGAGTTTCCAAGGCAGAATTGCCAGTGGGTCCTGGGATGTTTTAGCCTGTTCCTGTTCAAGCTCTTCTCTGCCCCTGTCAGTGGCACACACTGCAATGAGCAGTCACAGGAACCTGAGGCAACCTGGTGTACATGAGGAGGAATTCCAAGGGCACTAGTTATGTGAACAAAGATAACTCAACATGAATAAGAGGTTCTACTCTTGGGCACATCTGCCCCTGTTTTAGTGTATTTCCAAAAAGCACGAGAGCTTTCTGTAGGACATTTTAGAAGTGTAAATTCAGTTCTTACTTCCACTATAAGGGTTGGGGCTCAGAGCTTAAGATCCACTTGCTGCATGCATTTATTTGCTTCACATCTGAGACCACTCCTACTGGATGATAACACCTAGTTGACAATGCAGGAACAAAAGTATGCATTCCATACAGCATGTTCTTATTTATAGCAGAAAAGGAAAAAAATGGAGAAGTAAGAGCAAAGTGGAAAAACCTCACATTTATTTAAGTCTGTTAACTCTGTGTCTTACCTTCCTATGGGTCCCAGATCCCCTGAGTCCTGGCTGCCTGCGTCACTGGGTGTGCTCACTGATTTCGAAGAGGGAGACATAGGGGTTGGGACTAAATAATGAAAATAACAGGTATCCCATGTTAACACATGCAGCGACTGCACTGATGAAGAGCAGTGTCAGACAAATCAAAACCAATGGACCAAAATGATAGTGGATGAATGAGTAGGAGAGTTTGAAATGGTGAAAGCAAATAAGGAAGGAAAGAAAAAGAAAAGGAAGAAGAGTCAAGTGAATTTAAGTCTTCTGGAAGTGTTAAAACTGACATGTATTTAGACAGGACTGAAAGCCCAATGGGAATCTACAGCTAATCAATGGAGAAGACACCTGTGGAAATAAAATAGCACTTGTTTTCTAGAGTCTGGTTTGAAGTTGCCTTGCAAAAGATTTTAAAGGTATGAAGAAATATCAGGGGCTCTTGTCTTGTCAAAAAACTAAGTGAACTCTTCTGGTAAAGTCAAGTAGGCATCAGAACAAGCATACTTTTCAATTTCTGAATTTAAATCAAAAGCCAGTGTCCATCAGATATGCTCTAAGGCTGCAGTGTGGAAATGACATAAAAAATAAAAGCTAAATAAGGAAATGAAGCTAAGTTAAAATCATTTCCCAAAGATGCTGAGAATACACGGTATACTTGATGATATTTTTCTTAAGTAATGTAGGTCATACAAAATTTCCATTTTGGATGGGACATGATTTCAACACTCAAGGAAAAGTTTCCCTTGGTTTAGACACTATTTGCCCAGGCTCTTGAAATTATTTTCTCTTTGCCTTGCCAGGGCTTTTGAAGCATATTTCATGCAAAGGCAGTTTTGTTTCCTGAAACAGGAAAGGAAGTTCATAGCTCAAGGTCAGCCCAAGTTAAAGCTCTTCAGCAAAGAAATAATAAATAAAAGAGTAAAAACATCCTGATTTCTTTTAAAATGGTTTCTCAAAAATATTAAAAATTAAGAGATGTCTCCATTCAAGATTTGAAGTAAGTGTTCTTCAAAGCAGCCACATTGAATAAAATCCAAAAAGAGGGTTTAATGCAAAAGCAAAGTTTCCATTTGGTTTAAATCAAGTGCATTTCCTTTTATAGATTTAACAGAGTAAAACTTTAAAATACTTTGTTATGCTTCACAATGCATAATGACAGACCTGTCAAGAGATTTGGATTTTCCATGTGGTCAAACATTTAATGCAGATTCTCCCTAGAGACTGTCACAGAAATGACTGCAGCATGAAAAGTGAATTCATCTTTGTGACAGCCCTTTGGCAGGTTACAGGTATGTCTGATTGTTTACACATTCCACATTCACAGTGAGACCTGGCATTGTGTGAAGGTGGAATTAAACTCTCCTTTGTATATTAATTGTGAGTGTATGTAAAGGGAACAAAAGAGAACAAAATACTATTTTTAACTAAAAGGAATTATCTTACATGTGAATTTACATGTTCTTTTGACAGTATTAAACACAAAAGAATTAACTAAGATAAAAACTGATAACTTGCAACATGAATATATGTGTTTGGTTAATAAAATTATAAGGACATATATACTCATTCGTATATAAAAATGAGTATTTTAAATGTTATACATTAAAAATACATATGATTTTATCTTTGACCTTACATTTTTATCATTATATAATTTTAAAAACATATTTTATTATACAGAAAAATAACATAACTCGTACTTGTCAGACAATTCTTCTGAGAAGTGATGTCTAAAAGCTTCAGTTACTCTACCATAACTTATAAAAATAGTTACTTTTCTCAACAAATGTTGGTTGATGTAAGTAATTAATTCAAATTCCAATTCAGAATGTCACTACCTACTTGCACATGCACCCAGGCATCTGTATGATGTGCTTTCCTAAACCAAAACTTCAATATTTTGTCAAATTTGAAGTTTCCCCTATATATTACTGGCAAGAATAACCAATGGTAAAATCCTAGGTTCAGTCACAATGAACTTAATGAAAAGGCATGATAGTTCCAGAGAGCCCAAGATTTCAGCAAAAACAATGACAGTGATCCTGAATNNAAGGGAAAGGGAAAGGGAAAGGGAAAGGGAAAGGGAAAGGGAAAGGGAAAGGGAATTTCTCACTTTAGGGCCATTCAATAAATGAGGCAGATCTTAATCAAGGTAATCCATACTCAGATACTGTATGAATTTTTAAAATGAAGTCTTCAGGTTCTAGAACTGAAACATCAAAACCAAAAAAGAGGTCAAGCACATGAAACCAGAGCAAAAATCTACAGTAGTGTCTGTTGATAAGCATTTTTCTATTGGTGATTTGTTGTTTGTTTTTTTTTTTAATTTTCCTTCTCCAGTTTTGCTTAATTTTAGAAGAAACTCAGTGAGAGCTCCCACATGACTATGCTCCTCCTTCCTTACAAATGCTTAATTTGAATTTTTGAAATAAAACTTGGGGCTAATGAAGTACAGCACTCATATTTTTGAGTGAGAAGATAAAACAGTCCATCAGAAAAGAAATCACTGCTGGTATGCAAAACCAACCTGCATTATGTTCATAAAAAATCTTGAAGAAATGAAACAGATGTTTTTGGCAATGACAAGTACTCAAAATGCCATGAGCTTGTATATGTGAATGGTATGGCAGGCATTCAAACAGAAGAGTTCACTTCACTAATACAGCCAAAAATCAAAAAAGCCAAGCATGCTTTAGTAGAAAGAAAGCATTAGTTGTGGTAGAGCTGAATGCTTTACAGTGTGCTTGTCTTAAATACCTAAAGGTGGTTCTGGGGATATACCAATGCTTTGTAACAAAGCTTCTGTCTCTCTTCTTTTACGGTCTAGGTCAGAATCTTCCTGAGCTGGCTCCTTCTTCTGCTGTAGATCAGCCTGCATTAAACCAGAAGAAAACAGAAAAAAATTATTTAATATATAATCAGCTCTAGCAATTATACATGTGGAAGTATTTTTATGCACTACTGCTTAGGTACAATTTGAAATTCATTTTGATACTTTTAGGTAATTTATAACTTAGATAATTTATACTGTATATATCAGTAACAATATTTTTCCCTAAATAGATGGCAAAACTGGTCTTTGCAAGGATATTGGCAAGAATTTTTACAGGATAATGATGGAAATTTTCTGCCTCTCACTCATTAGGTGCAACTTACTCAACTAACATAAAAACTGACCATAGAAGAACAGGTATCATTTCCCTGAATAAAACTGGCCCTTTCCTACTTCAGGATCAAGAATAAAATTTCATTGCATTTCAGTTGCTTAAGGTCCTACATTTGGTCCTAAGCACTTATTGGGAAAAGAAATACTTTCTCATTAACTTCAATATCCAAGAGGTGCAAAGGAAAGAACTGACATCTCTAAACTAGGACTTTGGCAGCCCTTGACCCATTAAAGGTCCACAAGACCTTTTCCTCTCTGCTTAGCAATCTCTGCCTCCTTGGAGCTTCCACACTTCTCCCACTCTGATCTGTGGGCATTTAAAAACAGCAGGAGCACCTGCATTAGCCAGAATCCCACAGTGAGGTTGCCCTTTCTGCTGAAAACAGAATGCTGGAAAAGAGGGCTTGTACAAGTTCCTCACACTGGTGTTGATCTTGGTGGAGGCCCAACAGAAAACCTGGAAATTCAGAAGCATCCCAAAGTTCTCCAGTTCAGACACAGACAGGAAACACTGATTTTATAGTCAAGGCCCTAGCATATTCCTGTGCTCAGCTCTTCCCATGAACTATCTCATGGTGTGTAGGGTTGTAGACAGCTCTCCAAGCACCTTTGCAAGTGTCAGCCTTCACTCCTGGACCCACCTGGCACCACAGCATGCCCATTTACACAATTATGCACTGTAGCATTATCTGCAGGCACAGCTCTCGAGGCCAATGGAAAGTTTCAACCACCACAAGCTCTCCATGAGGTGTAAAGTCTGAGTCAGGGGACAAAGTGTAAGGACTTAATAGCTCCCTTGAGACATTAGCTTGGCCCCCTTTCCTCTAGTTCTTTAATAAAGAGCACTGGAAGAGTTATCATTTAAAAATCTGCTTATGGAGGACTTCCCCAGTGAGTCCAGGAGCCTCACTGGGGCGTGTGCTGTAACTGCACGAATGTGGCTCAAATGAAAAAAGATTAAAAGGACAGCCAAAACTGGAATGCTGATTTCTTGGATCACATCACATTTCCACAGTAATTCCATGAAATTCATGTACAATATTAAAGTGTCAGTTTAAAAGGAAACCAGCTATTAGTAAAGGATAACAGGTGCTTTAAACCATAGTAAGTGTTGACATTTGAAGGAAAGGAAGCATAATCACTTAATGCTTGTCTGACTTTGCATGAAAATGAATATCCACTCCCTGTCAATTCTCACCTCTGTTCCACTAAGTGACTGAATAAAAAGAAGTACAAATCCCTTAATGATAAACCTAATGCATATTGTCAAGGACAAATAAACTAATATGTCAATCAAACATTAACAGAGCTGAAAGATGCACCCATGCCAGAAGAGGAAAATGCAATTGCAATTATGTTTTACTTTACTGGAGAATAATAATTGTAAATCTGTTACCTTAGCTGGTAATCAAACTAGTCTTCACAGTACAAAAATACATACTTAGATTGTAATGGCTTGAAAAAATGTGAGTCCGCTTTCTGTCTTTCCCCACTCTCCATTCCCTTTCCATTGAAGGAGAGCCCAGGAAAAAGCATTGTGGCAAATCAATTTTTCTTTATCTACATGCATGCACATCATGTTGTCTAAACTGTTGTCATTTGACAGTGCTGTGGTTTTAAAAGCAATTCCTTCATCCAAACATTCTTGACTAAAAATAAGCTTTTTGATTTTAAGGTTAGTCTGACATGGGTTTGACTATCTCATTCCACATGACAGATACCTTGGGGCACACAAACTGAGATGTCAAAACCTCAGCAAGCCGCTTGTGTGAGCATGAGCTATCTAAATGGTGGGTTTTTAAATTTACCTCTTTTTTCTTCCTTTCTTCCTCCTTCCGTTTCTTTTCTTCTCTTATCTGAGCCAAACGTTGCTTTTTGCGCTCAAGTTCTGCTTTCAAATCACTTTTGTCCGACATTTTGACTCTGCTGGAAACAAAAATACGGAAATCAAGGTGAAAATTGAATGATTACAATATTTACTGAAAAAAAAAGATGGTTAATTAAATCAAAAGGATGGCTTCTAAAATGGAAACAAATATATTCCTATGTAAACATTGGTCCTTGGACTATACAGACATTGTAGAAAGTGGAATATTTTCTTGGCAAGTTTTATTTCAAGAAACTAGACCAGAATATCACCAGATGTGGAATATATAATTCAGACTGCCTCTACTACAAAATTACCTTTGTGAAGCAAACCTATTGCTGTTCAAAATAACGCTTTAATGCTTTCAATGTGAAGCTAAAATCTTTTGATTTTCATGATCTCCAGCAGCTCTGCCAGACTGTAGAACTCAGATCCACAAATAGATTTCAAGTACCAGAATCAGAGCTGCCCCAAACCGCCCCATACTTCCTAGACAAGCAATAATTTTACTTGGAAAAAATGGAAACAGGAGAGCTTTTGCTTCTGCAGGTGCCTTGCACAGCTGCCAGGAATGATCCCCTATTTCCACCAGCACAGTCCCACACAGACCATCAGTTCAGTCTCAGTATCCTTCTCACATTCACCCCTCCGGTGAGCACACTCACCAAGCTATGAGCTATCCTGCCCAGGAATCTCCTCCACCCTTTCCAGGGAAATCTGGGCCATTCCCCCAGAAAGCAGTAGACAAGGTACAAAAACAGGCAACCCTGCAAATCCAAGTTTCTCTTTAATGAAGCAACACATGGCTCTACCAAGAGTCTTGTGCTTAAACCATCTTTCCAAGAGGCAGGAGACATGCCTGACACTCCTGATTTGATGCCAGCCATACAAACTTGACAAAAACATTTCCTCTGAATTACTGAAGGACCTCTCCCACCATTTAAAACCACTTTTCTTTAGACTAGTGATGTGAAGCCACAAATACTTTTTTGTCTTTTAAATCTTTGTCAGCCAATGCTGATGTATATGAGGCTTAAAAATTAAGGGTAAGGAAGTAAAAAGGTCATATTACACAGATATAGAGCCAGATCTTTACTACACAGATATAGAGCCAGATCTTTTATCATATCTTCTTTGAAGAAGATATGATAACAATTCTTTTCTATGGTTTTAAAACCTCACCAGTGTTGTCCAAATCCATAAATTAAGTCATAGATTATTTATTGATTTTCTAACATCATAACCATTATGAACTCTAATCTAACTGTATCAATACTGATTTTCTTACTAGGACACCATTCCAAAGACAGTTCTGACTAATACAGACATTCATGAAGAGTTAACTGTGCCTTTCCTGTTCATGCATCACTCACCAAATCCGCTGCTGCAACTCAAAATCAATCAGATCAATGGCAGTGCCATGTATATGCAATGGAAGTCTATTGTTCACTTGATGCACGGGAAATTTGAATGTCAACTTTCTGTTAGTATAATGAGAACTCTACTCATATTACTGACTGGATGGGTGGATGGCCAGAGAGTAAAATTATCTGCTAAAAATTACATGGCACTTTCACTCATCATGAATTTCACTGCAGACATAGGCTTCCTCCTCAAAATGATAAATGCATGGTTAGCCTGTGACATAGAGAATATTGCCAACAAAACATCAACTGCCCATTAAGCACAATCTGGGTCCCAAATGCTTTGTTGTCTTTGCAAGCATTTTTCTTAAAGGAAAGAATAGAATAACATTTGGAATCAGACAAGGGAACCATTTAATGAAAAGGACAGGCATAAGAGCAGCTCAAACTCCAGCTCACACTGTCACAGATTCTGCATTTCAGCAGAGCTGGCAAGGCACCCTTCCAAGGCCCAGGGACTCTAGTTCAATCCACAACTGCTGCCAGCAAATGGTATAGCTGGGAACGACAGCTGCCAACCAAAGGAACCCCTGGATACACTGGCTGCATGTGGAGGACCATATTTCTTTTTTTCCTCAATCACTCTCATCCTATCCATAATAGTATTGCTATCATTTGGAGAAAATCAAAACTGGCAGAATAAAACTGCATTTGGTATCAAGAAAACTAAGCAGTAGCACCTTAAACACCATCAATCTGTGTGATCAGCTGACATCAGTGAGCTATTTTTTACATGAGAAATGCCCAGAGGGGAAAAAAAGCATTTTAATGGCAGTGCAGGTAGTGTTTTGCCTACCAATCTGTTCAGGATTTCTGTGTCTCTCTTAGATATGGTTGAAATCCCATTTGAAGTCTTTTTCCTAATCTGTTGCACACATTTGAATTCTGATTATGAAGTTACCCCTCAGAGCCCTTTGGACTAGATGGAGTTTTTGCATCCTTTTAGTTCTGCATTTTGGCAACAGAGAGAGAGCTCCCGTTTCTATGCAAAAAAATATGCAAATGCATTTTAAGGCTACTGACAGAAACCCTGAGGGTTTGGCATCCCTTTCAAGCTGTTTGTCAGATATCAATGAATGGCTTTCTGAAAATTAATTTGCTTAATGTCAGGGAAGCTAACTAGCTTTTCCCCTGACTTGAGCATCAATGGTTTAATGCCTGGCCCCTTTTTTACAATGCTCCAGTCAGGGTGATCAAATCCTATTATAACTTTGCTCTATTTTTGACAAAATAGATCTTACATACAACAAAGATGATGTATTAAATTTCCTTCAAAGAATATTGCCAGAGCTCAGTTATATACTTTCATCCTGAATATATTATAGTCATGCCTGAGCCCCCCAGACAGCTTACCAACCTGCAGACTGGCTGTTTACAATTTTAGCACAATTGAACTCCAAGGGTACGTAACCACCTTTCCCAGATGCCAGCAAGCTGCTAGCAAGCAAGGAGGCAAATGTACTTATCACCCTGCTTGGCATTAGCCATGCAGTTAGTACTGTTCATTACTGGGAGCAAATTTCTAATAAATGCTGTTCTGAGTGCCAAAAGGCATGCCACACCAAGAGAGATAAAGGCAAACAGAAAAAGAGACTTAGTTTTAGCATTCTCTGTGGTGCAGAATGACAGCCCAAGGCTTATGCACAACCTAATCCCCACCCTAGGAGAAAGCACTGGTCAGAGGAATCATTAAGGAGCACATTTTGTAATTTAGCGATTAAATCCCCTGTATGGGAGAAGGAAAACATAGGAACAAACACACTGAATGTTGAGTACATGTAGAAATAATTATCATAGCAGGGCAACAGCCTGGGGCTTCCCCTCTTTAAGGGAGATGCATAATCTTTGGTCAATATTTATTTGTTTGGCCCAGTTGGTTGTCATGGTTTCAAAAGGGGAGAGAGAGTCCTCCCACTCCAGACTAGCTAACGACACATGCTAACAAGGTTCTTGTTATCAGGATCTGCCTGAACTCCCAATACTCAGAGAAAATTCTCCTTCCCTTGAGATACTGAAGAAAGAAGCTGGCTCCTCATGCCTTTTAACGAAATGGAGTGCTCTATTTCAAGATGTCAGTTCTCCCCATGGGCATTAAACATGCCTCAGAGTCCCCTTTTAGGCTTGGAAACACAGTTAATTCCACTTACACACCAGACCCAGCACGATGGCAGCTCCACAGGCCTGTGCACATGCAGCACTGCCTTCCAGGGACTGCTTTCTGGATTTCAGCATCTACTGGCTCAGCTCACAACATCCTGCATGCCCACAGTGTACATGCAGAGATATCCCTACCATCAGTACAGGTGAAATCAAAAGAGTCTGGGTATCCTAGGATGTGAATCCACTTTTTCTAAAGCAGATGTTTAAAAGAAGCTCAAATTAAGCGAGCTCCAAAGTCACCAATTCCTCTTTTAATGATGCTAAAGGGCCCAGGTGATCTACATTAAGTTCTAGAAATCTCCACTGTAAATGTCTGAGACAGGGTAAGAAGAATCATATCCTTAAATTGCTCCCAGCAGTTCCTTTTAGCTTGTCACTGTATGAAACAAGACATTTGAAAGACAATTTACATTAATCGCAAAATAATAATGATGTTTGCACAAACTTCTCTGCTGTACACAACATATGCCAAACTACTCCACTAAGCTCGTCCCACAGGTAGTAACCTCTCACAGCCATTTCATTCATGGTAGAAGTAAGAATATAAACATGCAAAAACCAGCATTTTATCCTCGGCTGGACTAAAAGCCATGCAAATACTTTCACAGGTGCAAGCCTGTTTTACTGCATCTCTATAAACTACAAGGTCTTTGTCAGTGATCAATATCACAATATTTTTTCAAAGCATTTATATGAACAGGTATCTAAAAAGGTTTTACTTAAATTTCAGTATCAATAAGTTGATACTTGTTAGAGCAATAAAACCAGAAGAACAGATAAAAAGAGTTGCAAGATGTGTGTGTAGGTCAGGCTAAATATAGGAAAAAATAAGCCCAAAATGTCCAATGTATATTAAAAAATTTCCAATGTATATGAAAAAATTGTACTTTTTAAGTAGAGAAGGTAAACAATATATAAGATCTCTCTTCTCTTCAAGCCTGTTCTTTGTATTTGCTAGAACAACATTTTTTCTGCATGCTTTCACCAAGCTCATCTAAAAAGGAACCTAAATATCTGAATTTGGTAGCACATAAAAAAGCTTACAAATTCGACTGCTTTTTGGTGTTTGCAGGAGTTTTACATGCTGTTCATTCAGTAGGCTGCACTAGAGTAGAATTTTTCCAAAAGGAGTAGAAATTTTAACCTTCATGAGCCTTGAGGTCTTTCCTGGTTTGTAACTTCCCGTGTTGCCCTTTTCGTTACTATCTCCATTGCAACTACCAAAGGGGTTCATTAAATACTGTTACATATGGCATTACTCATCCTATATCACTCACTATAAATAATTGATTCATTAATATACTTCTCTAAAATAAATAGGCAGTATAGAGCATTTAGAGATGCTGCGCATATATTATTCATATGCCTTCATAAATAATCAGTTACTTGAGTCCAAAACTGCAAAATGTATTTGTGTGAAATGCAAAGGTTGTTGCACAATAAAATATATTAGTCTGTGGTTTTGGTTTTAAATAATGGGTTTATAGAATGGGAGTACTATTACTATTGAATCTAACATATGAAGTATTCCACTGGAAATAAATTATTCATTTCTAGAATGTACCATATTTATCTTTATTTGGTACAAATGAGCATCCTTTCTACAGTTAAGAATATTATATATTTGTACAATAGATAAAAAAATTCCCATGAGATCTACCTATGACTTCCATAACTGTAAATTGTGCATGCAAAGTATGAAACTGTACAAAGCAGATACATATCTTTGGTCTGCAAGAAACCAGAGGGAGTTTCTAATCTAGCATAAATGCATTCTAATACATCACATTCATTTGAAAATACTATTTGGAACACACTTCAAATGGGCAAGAGAGGCTAGAAGCATCTCAACAGCAATTTTTAAATAAACATGAGTGCCTCTTTTCATCATGCATCAGAATTTGTACTTGACTTCAGTTGAATAACATAAATAATTTTGCTAAATGGGCATATCAATGTTTACGAAATCACAACAATGAGCAAATATTTGCTGCTGCAAAAACTCAGCATTTGCAGTATTTAAAGGAATATCCTGCATGTGATGAATTCAGGAAAACACTAAGTAAAATTGGAGAGACTAAGTATTTTTTCTACATAACCTTGAGGCAAAATAGTCAGGCTTTTTACACTGCATCTGTGTATTTATCTACAAATATTGTCAAGCGTTACATTTCAGGGATTGTACCATTTTTATCCTTCAGCTTCTGAACATTTCTAGCAGGCGGGCAAAGGTCTTGTACTTTGTTCTGTAAAGGTTTACAAATCACAGGCATCCAGAGATCTGGTTCTGTGCTTCCTCCTGGTTGCTATGCAACAGGTCAGCACGTCTCTAGCCTATTTATTTTAATGCTGACAGGGTATAAGATATATACCCACAACTGCTCAGTTACATAGCCCTTACAATCTACTACCATTTAATCTTTTCACTCTTGCTCTTCCATAATGGCCCTACTACAAAACTCAGTTTCAGCAGAATTGTAAGATCCCCACAAAGTACCATGTGAGCAGAACTCTTATTTCTCCCATTCTTCCAGCACTACGAGTAGTGTCAATGAAACAACACCTTCTTGTCATCCCTTTCTCTCATGCCCCTTCAGTCTCTTAAATTTACTGTGATCTTTTCAATTCCATCAAACCTAGTGCATGGAAGAGCTATCAGGGTTGAAGGGAAGAAGCTGTGGCAACCACTTGCTGGAGATGAGCAAGAAACACACAGCCTTCCAGCAAGGAGCAGAATGAACTCAAGGACTCACAATACAATGTTACTGTAGCAAAACTGCTGCACCAGATATTCTCCCTACACAATGAGTTCCACAGAACCAACTGCATGTATCACCTCAAAGAAAACTGAATTTTAAATAGATCTTTTCAAATATTTTGGATTTTCTCTCAAAAAGCATTTAATGAGCACAGTTATAACTGCACAGTGATCTCAGATGTGCTGCTGCAAAATGGTCCTCAGTGATGCAGCAGCCAATACTGATTTGTTCTTCCCAGGGATCTGACTATGGAATTGTACCCCAGTTACAAAGAGCAGATGTTTTTTTTAGCAAAGCAACCACTTGCATGCTTGACAACATTTAGATCATGTACTCTTGGTCACTGCCCTCTCTATCAGCTTCTGTCTGTGCTATATTTTACTGTTTGGCTGCAATAATACCCAAGACTCCATACGTGGCTCTGTATATGGCTGGGAATGGACATAATGAAATTCCAAATTTTGTCACGCTACATTCCCCACATATTAATTGGTCTTTCTCATTGCACTGTGTTACTTTCTGTGGATTTCACAGCTTGCCCAAGAGATGAATTGCAGGATGAACAGATTAAGCGCAGCCCTTCTGCGGAGGACTTGGGGTCCTAGTGGACGAGAGGCTGGACATGACCCAGCAATGTGCACTCACAGCCCAGAGAGCAAAAGGTGCCCTGGGCTGCAACAAAAGTGGGCAGCAGGAAAGGGGAGGAGATTCTACCCCTCTGCTCTGCTCTGCTCTGCTCTGCTCTGCTCTGCTCTGCTCTGCTCGGCTCTGCTCTGCTCTGCTCTGCTCTGGTGAGAGAGACCCCATCTGGAACATGACATCCAGCTCTAGGGTCCCAGCACAGGAAGAACAAGGACCTGTTGGAGTGAGCCCTGAGGCCACCAAGTTGATTATAGTGATGGAGTACATCTCCTGTGAGGAAAGGCTGAAAGATTTGGATTTGTTCAGCCTGGAAAAGAGTGGGCTTTGGGGTGACCTAATTGCAATTTTCCAGTACCTGAAAGGAGCCTACAAGAAAGAGAGGGAGACTTTCTGTAACAGCCTGAAGTGACAGAACAAGGGGAAAGAGATTCAGACTGAAAAAGAGTAAGTTTAGATGGGCTATTAGGAAAAAAGCTTTTACTGTGAGGGTAGTATGGTGCTGGAACTGGTTGCCCAGAGAAGCTGTGAATGCACCATCCCTAGAAGTGTTTAAACACCAGGTTGGATGGAGCTCTGAATGAAAGGTGTCTCTATCCACTGAAGGATATTTGAGTTTGAATTAGATGATCTCAAAGGCTCTTTTCAACCCCAGGCATTCTATGATTCTGTGACCTAGCAGGATAATTTAAAGGTGTTTTCTGACATTAAAAGATAACCAAATGCAAGCTGTAAATTGGTAAGATTTTAGAGATAGATTATGTGAGAGAGGTAACAATCTAAACCTCAAGCTGAAGGTCACTTATCTAGAAAAATAAGAGCCCTGTATTTCATGCCTTTGATTTCAATTTCTTTTGTATGTATTTCTTATATAACAATCAGATGTCAGTGATATCTGCTGCTATCATTGATATGACCACTTTCTCAAAACCTAGATAAAATATTTTGTTCATCGTAACAGTACCAAAGTGCCTCCTGGGGTAAATTCAATGATTTACTGAAACCTAACATTGAATTTTGCTTCAGGATGTCTGCTAGTCTCTCCTGAAGTGGAAGAAAGACTAATTTTCTCCATCCTGAAAATATTTCAGCCATAAAAGCATGCACTTTCATTCCATATGGGGGGTAAAACTGACCCCTTTGACTTTTCCATCCTCCTCCTGAGATAAACGTAGTGGTACATGGCCAGCAAAGTGATAAGTAAAGCCATTTACCCAAACTTGAAAAATGCATTCTCTAGTGTCTGCTTCTTAACCCAGTTATGACAACTGCCAGAGAGACATCAAAAAACAAGCTATGCTGCCAACACAGGTTTTGCTGGAAGACTTACCTGGATACTGTTTCTTTCTTATAACAAAATATGGATTTAACTAGGCTAAAAATATTAAACATCGATTTCAGCTCTGAAGTCAAGACAGCCAAAGATTTAGAAAGCAGGGAAGATCTGAGCACTGGCTGTAAGAAATATACAGAAAGTTTTCAAAAAGTGGAATAAACAACACTACCATTCTCTTTGTACTTCCCAGGGCTTACCTGGCTGTAATAAAGCAACATGAATGCTCAGAGCCTGCCATAGCCAAATATCCTTCTTGATCAACAGAAGAAAAAAAAAGGTATGTCCAGACAATAAATGCAGATATCTAACAGCCTAATTTAAAACACATATGCAAAGAATTTGAATATGAGAGAGGACTGAGAATCAAGAAATCTATGCCTTCCATTTATCTTTTCTGTGGTTAAAACATTCCACCCAAATAGGAGAAACAAGTTTTGGGGTTCGTTTGTTTGTTTCCTTGTTTGTGATTTGTTTGAGGTGAGGGTTGGACTTTTTTTGCTTTGAGAAGACTGAAACCCAATTCCTAGAATAGAAGTTGGCTAATGAGTGAGAAGGACTGGAGGAATGGAAATTGTGTTCTTAATAATTGAAGCTATTTTCTATTAATTTTCTTTTCTGCAAAGATTCATTGGACCAGAAGAAGCAGAAGCAAGAGAGCGAACATTAATCCCTAGCAGAGGCCCCTGGTTCTAGTCTTTGTTTCAGGCTTAGTTTATATTATATGCAGTGACTGTTTAGTTTACAGTACAATGCTGTATTTAGTATCTGGAGCCAAAGACTCCTCTTTCTTCCTGAGGGTTTGAAGCAAGGTGTTGAAGAGTCCTTTTGATTTCTCCCACATGCTCTATTGCACCCAAAGAAATTTTAATACTTTACACTTATGTGAAGCAGCTTCAGCAGGAAAGACTGGGAAGGTACTTACTGCAGAAGACATAGGTTGCTGGTCAGAGCACAGATGAAGGCAAATATGTCTTTAAGCAAAAGTAAAAATTACCTGAGACTCTACTTTAGATGAGTCCCATTAAAAGCAGGAGCAGATGCTGTCAGCTGCAGCTCAGCATGGAGTGCACAGTCTGGTAGATGGGCTTGAGGAATGCGAACTAGATGGAGCAGCCTCAGAGAGACAGAACATACACTTTGGCTGTTGAGTCCACGGGCTCAAGGGTAAGAACACATCAGAAAATGGTGAAAAAGGAAAAAAAGGTGAGTTTTTAGAGGCTGCCTGTGCTTTAGGAGCTAGGTGAGATCGAAGCTGATTTTTGAGGACAGTGATTTTAGTTTCTGTTTCCACACCATTTTGTCAGTTTAGATGCAGCTGAGCTTCCCAGGCACCATAAGAACTTCCAATTTGGGGAATTCAAGTATGCATCCCAGGTTTAAGATGTGGACATGCTCTGCACTTTGAGCACAGTCTCCTACAAAGGCAAGGCTGGCTGCACATGAGCTCTTCTCACACGCACACACGTATTTCTCAAATGCCCTGGCTTCCACTGAGAAGAGGCTTTGCAAACCAGCTGACTGAGAGCAAAAGCAAACAAGTTCCCATCCTAAATGGTGGGGCAATCACATCCCCGGAGCACACTGCAGGACACCTCCAGAAGCAAGCCCTAGTGCATGGCCCAGTACACCAGGACCTTGGCTCCCGAATTTGAGACTATGGCATTAGTTAGAGACCACCAGTTTTCTTCAAATGGGGAATGTGATACGGACAGTTTTGGAAAATATATCAATGTTTGCTAGTGGCTGTCCAAATAGTGGACCACTGAAGGTCCACAAGACAATCAGAGATGGTCCACATCTGATTTTTCGGCCACATCAAACTGTTAAACTGGTTCCAACAGGTAGTCTTGACGATTAAGAGCAGAACATAGTTTAAAAATGCTACAGATCATTGCAGTATCAGAAGACAGAACCTGAGAGAACTCAGGAGTAATTGGGTAATAGTTAAAGTTAATCTTTTAGCAAAAGGGGACATTATATGACATGAGAAAGCACAGCAGTCTTACTGACACACACACACACACACACATATATATACACATGTATATATACACACACACACATACAAGGTACCTCAAGAAAAATAACACAAAAAATAGGAGGCAAGTGACTTTAATCATACTTAGTCCAAATTCATAACTTGGTTTAGTGAGACCAGAAACTTTCTGGGGAGGAAAAAATTAAACTTAATTAAATTTTACTAAATGAACACTGAAGAGGCATGATCTCCATTTAAAGACTTCAAAATCAACACTAGTATTAACTAATATTACTGCTGCATTTTATTATAATTTTGTTCAAAAAGACTCATATGTTTGTCAATGTGGAAGTCTAGAGTTTTTTACTTCCCTGTCCATAGAGTCACTGATAAGTAAACAATAAAACCCAATAAGAGTTATGTATATAAAGGCTGATGTAAAAGGTGTGGAAAGCATCAGTAGTAAGGCGAAACACAGGGTTTTATTCCATCTTATCCCATAACAAAGTATATCATTTACTGTCAGCTTTTGAGTTCTATGCTATAAATATATGGGAAAAATCCTAAGCTCTTTAATTTATAATTATCAGACAAAGTACTTTGCACAAGGTGTTTTTAAAGTGTTTTCAGCGGCCTTTAAAGGCTGAGAAACTAGGCTTTTCCACATTTTCTGGCTATTCATCTTTCTGTGAAAAAGAAAATATGTGGGAAATAAAGGGACAGTTTTCCCACGGGCTCTTTCAGTACAAAGAGAGAATGGCATCACTGTTTTTTTTTATTTTGTCTCCAGTACAATACCCTGCTATCCCATCAGCACAATTTTTCTTGTATTATTATTACTACTGTGGAGATAGTGAAAGGCAAGAATTCAACATTCACAGACTTTGCCAAGTGCAGCAGATTATGTACACGAATAGCTAACTGCACACTAGGGGGTATGATTTAGGTCAAATTTCTTGTTTCATTCCAAAAGATTATAGATTTTTAAATCATTCATTGTTTAATATACCACACACTTTACAGTCATAAGCACATATAACCTGAACTATCTTTTCTCTGGTTTTTGCAGAAGTAATTTGTGTTCATGGGCAATGAAAAGTGGCAGAAGTTGATAGTCTGTAACAAAGTGCTATAAGTGTGACAAAGCTCTATGAGCAGTTTGAGCTAAAAAGGACACAAAGATTTAATTCATTTAGGGGCAAGCTAAAATCTGAAATAAATCAGAATTATCATACAAACCACCTTCTGGTTCAGCAGTTGCTCAGAATGTAACTAGAAACAAACGAAAGAAAACAGCTTCATATGACTTTGAATAGTGAGATTAACAAAAATGGCAAATCTTTTATATTACTTAAAGAGAAGATAAACATGTATTATGAAATAAGTCACATGAGTTTAGACAGCCCCCAACTTTGTGCTGTGAGACTCTGAGAATTTTTTTTTAAAAGCTCAGTGTCAGTGGAACAGTCTTTAAACCAGGACAGACAGGTTCAAATATAAGAAAACATTAGAAACATTCTGGGTTAGTTTGTTGCTTGGTTTTTTCCCCCTGTAACCCTGCTTTATTACATATTTTAATTTCTGGAAATATGTAGTAGCAATCATTTGAAATGTCTTTGCCCCAATTACCAAGTGACCTGGTAACCACTCTGATCCTGACAGTGGTGGCCTAATGTGCAAAACACAAAACAAGGGCATGCCTTGAATAGTAAGGATTTAATACGGCTGTCTATGCCCTTTAAAAGCTAAGATCTGTTTTAATGGATACAAAACAGAAGGGGTGAATAGTTTAAGGAAAGAGAAATCCATATTTTCCCTGCATGTGGTCTAAGACCTACAGTGATTAACTTTCAATACTAACACGGCATAGTTTCAGTACTAACACAGCATAGCTTTTTTGTCAAATTCAGCCTGAAAATATTAGAATCAAGGAGGGCTTGATATAAAGTGATATAAATAGGTAAGAAATATATCATCAATTATACTTATTTATATTTAATCATACTAGAAAATTCTGTGTCTTTGCCTTACTATAATTTCCCATTGTTTGAACACAAAACACACTACATCTTTCTGCTGGGCTGAAGTGAAAAATTAATAACTGAGGAGCAGGATTTGGAATTATTTCTACCACATCACAGATGGAGGGAGAAAAGAACAAGGAACTAATATAATATCCCTGCTAGGGAGAGAAAACAGAGGGGAGGGAAAGGGAAGGCCTGCAAGGAGGGAATGTGATGTGAAGACAAATATTGAGAAAAAGAGAAAAGGATAAGCCTCAAAGAATGATTGCAAGAGGGGAGAGAAAGGAAATGTGAAGAAAAGATAACAATGTAAACAAGAAGTAAGGTCCTTAAAAGATTCCTTCTGTAATTGTTTTCTGCTGAATGGCAATAAATGAGCCATAAAGGAGACATCTAAGCAGCTATTATTCATCAGGTAACATAGATCTGCACACAGGTCAATGCAGCAGTTAGACAGGGACTCATACAAACTCTGGTACATCAATGCAAAACTTGCATTTCCTTCAATAGCATTTGGAGAAGCATCATGGCTTTCAAACACTGAGGGCAGCTGACTTCTGCCATCACCCTACAGGCTCGGTTCCACCACCAGAGAAGTCAGAGAGAAACTCGCATTACTGTCAGCAGTGACAGTGCTGAGATCTCTGTCCTTAAATGTGAGCATGGAGTTAAGAGCGTGCTGTCCATGAAAGGCTTCAAGAAACCATCACTCCTGTTCCATGCCTTCTCCATGCTGCACTGCACTCCCAGATATTCATCAGAATGCTTTTACCTCAAAAGGTACAACAAGAAGTGCTGAGGAAGCACAGTGAAAAAGGAAGGAGTATAGTTCTAAGCTCGGGAGGAGTTGGTACATCACCAGTCACAGATTATCAGAGGTTCTTGTATCTGTAAGATCTAGTGGCTCACACATTAGCCTGCTTCACAGCTTCCTGCAGCCCCTGCCATCTGCCTGGAAGTAGCCATTTTCCCAGAAAAGCTGGCAAGAGGATGCCACATAAAATGAACAGTACTGGGGGAGCAAGCTCATGTATACTGTCTTATTTTGAGGCTTGCAGATGGCCAAGTGAACAACAGCTCCCAATGTCATATCTAACCAGAAAGAGCTAGCAGACTTTTAGATGGATTATTACCAAGTAGCAAAGGGACATATTGCATTGATCTGAGATTTAGACTGAGTCAGGGTCTCTTTGTTAAGCAGCATTATTCCTGCATTATCATTTCTGCCTGCTTACAAACAGCTGAGGGGAAGACCATTCGAGCCCTCCTCTGAAAAGCAAGCTCCCATATGGACACATCAATGTGTACTCACCTGCAGGACTTGTATTGCTCTGATGAACAGAAATAAAGCTGCACTGGCAAAAGCACAGTTTTACTAACACAAGTTGCATCTGTACTAAGGGCATTTTGCCATCATATTCCATCAGTATTTTGGCTTGAAAATGTACCTTTTAAACACAGATTACATCTAGAGTCATTATGGTTTGTTTCATGTAGGGTTTTTAAAATAAAAATCTGTAAGTATCATGTGAGCATTGCATTGAGAGGTTATTATGTCTCACTATGGCTGCAGAAAGACTGAGACTGTAGCTCTGCGGATATGAATTACCCCTTGCACCTCAGTGAGGATTTCAGTGTTACTTCCCTTCAACTTCTCTGAAAATTAAAGCCCGTGGAAAGGAAAGGAGGATCATTCTGTTAACACCCCAGCCCTACCTCCAAGCAGCAGCTCATTTTGGCACTACGTGTTGGTAACTCCGAAAGATTCCTAATAACTACTTCTGCTGCTGGTCAAACCAAGCCAAAGGAGCTCGACAGGGCACTGGAGGCATAGCTTTGGTTAATCAGCCTGAGTAGACCTATAGAGTGACCACAAATATGTTTTAAATCTTTGTGAGAAGTTAAGTTTGAGGAACTGAGAGATACAACGTGATTAACTGATTCACTAGCAGTAGTAAATGAAGCTTTCAAAAACAATACTACTTTTCTATACCCTTATGTTTTTTCTATTTCAATCCCTTATCTTTTCCCCTTTCAGCCCATTTCACATCATTGTCCAGTACCCTGCAACAGTGGTGCCTCTAACACAGCCTGTTGGACAGAGCAACCTGCTCTATCTAGTACTCCCCCTCTCTCTTCTTGCAGACTAGAAAAGAGAGGGCAGCAAGGACTGCTCTTCGAAACCTGTCTTACAAAAGAAAAGAAGACTAAGGGACTGAATCTGTTACTTTATTTGGAAACAATGCAGGTAAGTTCTTGCATTGTTTGGAGTACCTATGCTGAAGATGGCTGCTAAAGCAAGGCTTTTATCTACAGGAGGCATAACAGGAACCAGAAACCTGGAAAAATATACTGGAAAACAAACGCATTTCAATAATGAAAAAAATAGCTACTGAAAGGCATCACAAAGGAGGGCAGCTCACTGCCCTTCCTTCTATAGAAAGAGCTGGAAGGTCAGCTTCTTAATTTAAGATATGCAGGGTACAAAAGAATATTTTCCTGACTATTCTTTGAGTAGTCAGATCTCCAAACTTCCAGTAATTACTGCATGTGTAAGGTGTGGTTTATTACTGATCCTTTAAAGGTTCCTCTCCTAAACTGTGGATAAGGCAACACTACAGTTAGTTCATTTTTATGGTAGACTAATTTGAGGCAGAGGTGCTCAGAGCTGAGAGAAATCTAGCCAATCCAACTGTAAACCTTTTTTTGGATCTCCACAGACCTGGACCTTAGAAGTCTCACTTATCAAGGAAGATGCCACTAAGTCCCAATCTTCAAAACAGTCTGTTCACAGAGAAGGTACAGAAGGTACAACACATTTTGTATTTTTATGAACTACAAATGGATGATATTGGGAACAGATAATAAAGCAGAGGATGGGTGTCCCAGTGAGCACTCCCATGGGGAGAAGACCTGGATGTGGCCCTAAGGTTTGTATCAAAGAAACCTATTCTTGCAGAAAAATGCTGCAGAGAAATTATAAAAGAAATTTTATCTTCCTTCACTAAATATAGAGAAAGTTAGTAGAGATGCCATCTCAAATGAAAATAATTTAAAAAAAGAGCTTAAAAGAATAGCAAACATGTAACTTTCCCCCCTTAACCTAGCAAGAACAAATGAGGCACTTCAACAAAGCACATTAGTGGTAACGGAAATTAAATTCCCCGATTGCTCTGATAACACCATCTATCAGGAGAGAGGCAGTCCTGGGACCTGGTATTTCCATTCTGAAACAAGTTTTGAAGTCCCGTGCTTCGTGATATTTAGTGCAATTTCCAATGTAATTTAAAGTCTTCATGGAAGCAAAGCACTGACAAAAGCCTGTATGTCAGGATAAATTTCCAGGTGCGAGTGCCAAAGTCAGATGCCAACTTCATGTCAGGTCCATCCATCTCAAGCCTTCTATATTAGCAGGATAGATTGCTTGATCTGCCAAGAATCATTACATAACCTGCATTTATAGCTCAAATCTGTACTTTCTGTCACTGGCTATATTGACAGAAAAACAAACATTGCTTTGGTACATAAAACGGGGGCTTTGTAAAGGAGATCTGGGGCCTTATGTTCTCTACTGACCGTGGGGGATCCCTGGAATGATGCAACTGTAATAACATCCTTCTGAAAATCCATTTCACTGGACTACCAGTGAAAAAAGGGTGAAAGAAGGAGGGAGAAGGAGGGAGTCCTGGCTGACTCCCTCTTTCTCTCACCCTTTTGGGAATTACCCTAAGAAGGGGGAAAGATCTATTTACTGTCCACTATCGCCCTGGACTTGAGTAAATCCACTACTGCTCACGCTGTGCGAAGAATTATAGATGAAAAACTTTTACCACCCCCTTTTGCTTTAAGCCGTTCGGCCGGGAGCCTGCGGCCGCCGCTCACCGCCGGGGCCGAGAGGCGCCCCAGGGACCGGAGCAGGTGCCGAGGCCGGTGGGGCTCGCTCACCGCAGCCCTCCCGCAGGCGAGCCGCCAGGCCGCCAGAGCCCACCCGCGGCGAGGGCGGCCGGCTCCCGCGGGCAGCCGGGGATGCTCGCTCGCCCAGCCGGGGATGCTCGCTCGCCCAGCCGGGGATGCTCGCTCGCCCAGGCGGGGTGGTCGGTCGCCCAGCNTGCTCGCTCGCCCAGCCGGGATGCTCGCTCGCCCAGCCGGGATGCTCGCTCGCCCAGCCGGGATGCTCGCTCGCCCAGCCGGGATGCTCGCTCGCCCAGCCGGGATGCTCGCTCGCCCAGCCGGGATGCTCGCTCGCCCAGCCGGGATGCTCGCTCGCCCAGCCGGGATGCTCGCTCGCCCAGCCGGGATGCTCGCTCGCCCAGCCGGGATGCTCGCTCGCCCAGCCGGGATGCTCGCTCGCCCAGCCGGGATGCTCGCTCGCCCAGCCGGGATGCCTGCCCGGGGAGCGCCTCCGGCTGCGCATCCCTCGGAGCGAATCCCGCCCCGCTCGTCCGCCGCCAGCGCCGGCCCCCGGAGGAACCCCCGCTGGCCCCTCTGGTGCGGCCCCGCCGCGTCCCGGCCCCGCCGCCCTGCGGGTGCCTCACCTCCGCCGGCGACCGGGAGATGCGGAACGGATCCCGCCGCCTTGCAGCCCTCACCGAGCCTTCGCCGCCGGGGGAGCAGAGGGATGCCCCGCTGACTGAAGGAAGGGCGGCTGCCAGTAGCTGCGCCCTGCCGAGCGGAGCTGAGCCGAGCCGAGCCGTGCCGCCTGCCGCTGCGGCAGGACCGCCGCCGCCGGCTGAATATGCTGTCTCACGGTGGACAAGCTCCTCCCGAGAGCTGCTGCTGCCGCTTGCCTCCTCCCGCCTGCTCCTCCTCCTCCTCCTCCGCCCGCGCGGCCCCGATAGCGACGCCGCCGCCGCCGCCGTGGGAGCGGGGCGGGGCCGCGGGGCAGGTGGCGGCGGAGGGGCCGGCTCAGTGTCACCGCTCGGCCCCCCAGCAACTCCGGCCCGAAGTGCGCTCGCTCGGCTCCTCGGTGCTCCCCTCGCTGTCACCCCCACAGTGGCGCAGGCTTCGCCCCAGGAGCAGCCGAGCCGTCAGTGCGCGGCTGCCCGGCTGTCAGCGCAACACCGGCTTCACCGTCAGCCCCACGGCAGCCCAGGCGGCATCCGTCGCCACCTCCACAGCATCCCTGACACCATCCCGTGACAACAGCTGGCAGCCCCACGACGGCCGAGCAGCATCCCCGCCACCACCCTCACGGGAGCAGCTGGCAGCCCCACAACGGCTTAGCCATCACCGTCTAAGCTGCCTAGGATATTCCCCCGGGCCAGCCTCACCATCCTCCTGGCATCCTGATGGGAAGCCTGGCCATCAGCCCCCCAGCAACCTCGTGAACTGCCATGGCACCAGGCTCCTGCTTAGTCCTGTCCCTTTCTGGAAGAACTGGGAGAGCTTCAGAACAGATGAACAAGACCAAGCTTTCACGGTTCAATAAGGACAAGGCTGCCCAGAGGCGGAGGTTTTGTTTTGTCCCTGTTTGCACACACCGTGTGTGGGGACAGGTACCAGACAGGAGGGGCCAGACTTCTAGCGTTGCTCCTGCTTCTCTCCACACACTGGCATATCCATCTCCTGGGGGAAAGGTGCCAAGCAGAGCTCTTGGGGATAGTCCACGTTTCTGCAAAATAGCACCCACCTCCAGTACAGATAATCCAGCTTTTCCCCTCCCTTATTGCACACAGGTATGTTGCTCCACACATGAGGAAAACCCTGTGGTACCACGGTTTGTTCTTTAAAAACGTGATGTCCTGGATATACAACTCACTGTTTTCCATCCCTCTGGTCCAAAAGCGCAGGAAAGGTACCCTCCAGAACCCTGTCCCTGGAGGCTAATCTCTTGTTTTCCAGTGGTGGGAAACACTAATTCCAGCCACTGTCATTTGAGGTCTACAGCCTGTCCTGGGAAGAGTGAGGTATACCCAGCCATAAAGGATTCACATCACCTCCAGTTCCTGCCAGACCCAGACAGACTGCACCTGACCAGGAGACAAAAAATCCTGAAGAGGAACAAAAACCTCAATTCCTGGTGAGGCTATAGTGATGAAATAACAGTTTCTCCTTTTAACTGGAGTTGAACTGGGAAAGATTCATCTTTTGCTCTCCTGTAGAAGTCCTTAAAGAGCAACATCTTCTGCTTCTGGATTTAGAGCCTGTGGGAAAAAAACCCTGTGGTTTTGAATGCACAATTTGAAAAGTTTTGAGCTTGAAGCATTTGGTTTGCAACTCTTTATTGAAACAAGGCCCTTTCAATATCAGACACCCAGAACTGAACTTCAGAAACTGATTTTTGCTCTTGAAAGTGTTAGAGTGTTGGCCCTAGCTTTAACATAAATGCCATAGGGTTTGTTTAGATTCCTTTGAATTTTTGTCACTTGCAAATTCCCTGCAAACTCAGCAGATTGCTTTAAATTATTCCTGACCTAAGAGGGCCTTGGAGTCACTTAGTATTCCTGAGCTGACAGATGGGATGGTTCTCCTTGGGGCCTGATGAGATCCGGCTATTGTTAGCATGTGAGAATGTTCATATAACCATGGATAACCATGGTATCGCACACACATCATGACATCACATTGTATGACAATACCAGGCATACTAATATATGGCATAAATGGGTTTCCAGAGCTTGTTAAGCCCTAGATTTTTTGTTACAAAGTAATTGTATTTTGTGTTCTAGTAATAACTACATGAGATGTTTCTTTAAAAATCCTGCAAACCCCAGTTCAATGGGACACAATTTTGATATCTGTTATAGTCACATTTGCAAGAGGTGATTCAGTCTTTTGAAAGTACAAAAATAAAGGATGGAAATGCAGGTGTCAGGGAAAAATTGCTTAAAAATCCTTATCAAACATAATGACATATTTAGTAAAATTATTATTAAAAATGGGGAATTGTACAGAGACGAGTTCAGAAATAACTTCGGTGGCCAGGGTAGTATATTAAAAAAACCCACAAATTTCTCCTCAGAATCAACTGTTGTAAGGAAATTTGGAGAGAAGCAATCCTAGGTAATATAGATTAAGTGGTCCTACAAGTAACAACCTCCAGGAACTCCTGGAGGAGAAAAAATTTAAAAAATAAAATTATAAGCAGCCCAGTTAAAGAGCTCTCTGAAGGAATAACAAATTTCCCTCTAACTGATGCTCTGTCCTCTTTGACCTCAATCTCACCATTGTCTTCTCTAATCTTCCACAGCAAAAGTTTGCACCATTTTTGTGGATTTCTTGCTTTGGGCATGCAAATTCTGTTGTCACTAATTTTACAAGGCAAGGATAAAGTCTTCATACACCAGGAAGATATGATTATATTCACTTTTCAAAACAAAATAGTCATGACCAATAATGTCTTTGTAACTCCTTTTAATGAAAAATATCCATTTACTTCAGTATACCTCACTAATTTTACATTTTCCCATGAAACACAATTCCGTAATATTATCCAACTCAATATATTCTGCTGGTAGCATTATTTGATTATGTATGTCTTAATCATCAGGTGAATGTGCAGAAGCACAGAGTTAAGATTCTTTTCAAAACTTCTATGCTCTCATTCTGTGAGTTCAGAAGGTGGTTATTGCAGGCCCAGATTGCTTTATGAGAACAACAGAGGGCAAAGTGGTCAGCTATTACAGATGCCTGACAAGCTGCCTTCCCTACAGCAGAGGTCAGCTGCACATGGACACACAGCCACCACGCTGTCATCTGAAGAGAAATCAAAGATTAAACGAAAGTCTGAGGTCCATCACAGGCCACAGACTGTGCAGGGGAGAGCTATTGTTAAAATTACAAATACTCATTGTTTGCCTGTCTCCCCTCTTCTAGCTTACACAGATGTAAAATGTAGAGGTTTCCATGCACATTAATAAGTGCAGTATGTGGTTAATGGCTAGATTGGAAAAGTTCAAGGAAAAACAATTTGACATGTTTTCTTTTTGAAGTTACTTTATATAGAGTTGCTCACATTTAAATTATTAATGAAGATGGGCATAAGTTGCTCTGGCAAATGAACAACTGTTTATGATGCAACATAAGACAAATAATTAGTAATAATTAGTAGTGCATTGCATTTTCTTGCCCTAGGCACCAGCAACTCCTACATCACAGCGGGCATTAATAAATGCGCAAACCCTCTAGGAAGTTTGTGCCACTTGAAGATTAAAAATTAATTTCAAAGCAGACGTTTCTAAGGCTTAGTGGAAATGGCAGCACACTTTAGACACTTTGCATGGTAGGCATAACCTAGGCTTGGCAAATAACAGAAGATGTTACAAAATGCCTTCCAGCTTTTCAAAAGCAATGATTTAAACAAAGGATCAAAAGGCAGAATGAAAGCAAGATTTAGAAAATGTGAGAAATATCACTTCTGAAGTCAGGTTTACTGCAGTAAAGTCCCTATAGGGCACCATTCCACATGGCTTCAGAAATCTTTCCTTCACAAGTGAACTAGTTAGTTACTCATGTAAGAAATGAATGGGTGGTTGCTCAGTTAAAAAAAAAAATAAGTTAATAGGAAAGTATTGGAGAGCTTTTTTTTACTGTTTGCTGAAATCAGTTAGATCTCCAGGCAGATTACGGAGTTGAAATTTCTGCAAGTTTGAATATCCACAATAAATTTGAGAATACAAATGAAGATTTTAACTGTATCCAGTATACAGTCACTAATCATTCTTCTGTCAATTGATTTCCTATTGGTAGATTGCCAGTTCCAAGATCTTTGCTGGAACACATGGACAAAGCCAAAAATACCCTACGTATCTTAAAAAGGACAAATTCTTTCTGAGAAAAATATCAGTAATAAGAGATGATGTATACAAGCAGAAAGTAAAGGGAGATCTGTGGCAGATGGGTGAGTTCCGTACTGTTCTGGATTTGGGTTACTTTCCAAACGTTGCAACTGTGTGCCCTTAGGAACAATTATTTTAGTGACAGGCTCTTTTCTAAGCCTCTTTTCTTGCTTTGTTCCTCATTTTCCTACAACACTGTCACCAAAATGTTGTTGTCCTAAAACTCAACAGCTCTGTACATCTGTACATCTGAAATAGGAATTATAAACTTCATATATGAGACTCTGCCTGTTAAAACACATAATTGCCCAGGCTTTTGATGTTGCACTTCTAGGCAAGGTACAGAAATAGCCTGCAAGAAAGAAAGGCTCCAGAAATTTTGTTACTGCCTTTGTAAATAGCAGGTGTTTGCCATGAAATACAACAAATTTATTTTATTTGAAAAGATTCAGTGTACTGGGAAGGGCTTGGAAACATTTCAGCAAAGCAGCTAACCTGGGAAGGAAGTGGAACGTTGTGGGAGACACTTCCCCAAGCTCCTGGCAATGGTCATGCAGACTCAGCAGCATGGAGAGGACTTCAGTGCAGTTTTACTGTGCTTTGCTACCGTGCTCATGTTATGAATCACTAAGGAAGCTGCAAAAGGAGAGCTCCACAGCTCCACTTCACCTGGAAGTGAAATGGGCTTGGGGCAGGACTGGACAGTTTAGGGAGCACAGACTTTGAAATACCATACTACACAGTTGTCTCCCTTCACCTCTGTTTCGAGTTCCTGAGAGCTCAATAGTTTTGTTGAAAGAACAAAAGAAATGTCTGAGTTTACAGAGTTACCAGCAGCACCCAGCTATCTTTTCAATTATTGTGCTCTTTTTATGAAAGGCTGTCTCATTTCCCCACACCACCTTTAGTTTGAAGTCCACACCTTTATGTTTGATTGAAAACAACAACAATTTGCATTTTTGCAAACACCAAAGGATGATACTCCTTTATAGGATGAGTGAGACCTCCCAAATATTAACTTGAAGATTAGCTTTACTAAAATTAAAATCAGCAGTACATACAAGGTGATGCATGAAATTCATACATCATGAAAACATATTAAAATGTATGAAAGTAGATAAATGCTATTTTTGACAACAAATTGAACCTTATGGCAAATTATTCATACAATTGAAAGCAGAAACACATTATGTAGAGGAGATTCTAAAGGAAGGTATTTATTTAAAATCTCTTTGAAATGTTCCTTATTTTTCATACTTCGCTCTGCCCAAGACAGTCATCTTTGCTTTCCTTTTCATTATGCCTTAACCATAACTGGATGGAATATTTGGTGTGAATTACTAGAAAATTCTGGCCTTAATGTCCCAGCTATAGACACAACAGTAGGTGCTAATTATAGCAATCTGGATCTTTGTAGAAATGGCTATCAGCGTGTCAGTGCACAATGAAAGTTTTCAGGCAGTATCCTAGCTCTGAGTTTATGCTGCAGTGTTAGAAAACCACTTACCTGCAGCCTGAGGCATCCAGCCCTGGCCATGGCTTCCACTTTTTAACCATGCTCTTCTCATACATACCCACTGCTTATTGACAAATACATCTGTAATTTTTATTTTCTCTCACCCTCATTTTTTCTGATTTAAAGTCTCCAGATAAGGATAAGCAGCCATGCTTGCCTGGAGGCCTGGATGAGACTCACAGAGGGAAGATGAAAGCAGCAGCAGAGAAATATAACAGTTTAATCTTCTTAAAAAGGGATGGCTGATAAAGCAGTTCTGGGGTGGCCTTGTTCCACTGCTTCAAAGTGCTGTTTGGTTAAGAGAATTTATTGTTGCACTGTGTGAGCATGATTATTTCAGCATTGCTCCTGATCCCAAATCGCTGTCATTGCTTAGAATTGTAGATGGGTATGTTTTTTTTCTCATTGAAATCTAAAAATAAATACTGGAGGAGTTGGGGAAAATTTCTACCGAATGCCATGATCTTCCATAGACAGCAACTATCACATCAAAGATGCCTAAGGGAAAAGATATGGCAGCATAGACTGTTCCACCAAGACGAGGGAAATTAAAATCCAGCAGACAAGTGGTCTTCAAACCTGGGCTTTTAGAAAATCAAATCAATTTTAGATTTCAGCCCAGAGGAAAGAGGCTGCTTCCACACAGCCAAAATGAATAGGACTGCTTAGCATGACATGAACAGGGTTATCTGTCCTCACTTCATGGTGGAATGGAGTGCTGCATGTGTGGCATATAGCAGGTAAGGTGGTTTGGAATCCCTCAGCTCACAGGACACTGAGATTATCACTTGGAATTTAAAGTAGGCAAGCACCCAGTGTCAGTTTAGACATTGTTGTGCCTGACAACGATTCACCTTGACTTCCCCACAATTTTTAACACACCCATGTCCTGAATGGGTTGTCTGCTCTTGGTAAGCAGCACAATTCTGACATTTTTGCTTTGAGGGATGCCTATGTCACTCTCATGTACATACAGATAACATCTCCACTAAGCCTTGTTATGTAGACATTTCATGCCCTGTGCCATTCTCAAGGACTGCCTGCCTGCTCTCTCCAGCTGTGACAGATCTATGTCTGCACCAAAAGGCATCTCCAGAAAGAACTGCCAGGGATAAGACTGAATCTTATCCACTGAGAATAAAATCTCCTGCCCCACTCTTCTTAACTTGGAGGTTAGTGAAGACTGCAGAAGAGATGGAGGCAGAAGGCTTACTTAGGAAATTGTACAGTAGATGATTATAAAACCAGTGGCAATTACAATAAATAAGGATTAGGAGAGTTAGGGCCTGGGATCAACTTTAGGTCTGAAAAGGGTGAGAACAAACAGCTCTGCAAGATATAGGCAAGGGTCCAAAAGCTATAGACCTGAGGAACTGGGAGGCACTGAAAGTGATTGTGAAACCTGCCTTGTCTACTTGGATTGTAGTAGAGGAATTCACCCCTAAGCCCTTTCAGAAGGAAAGGCCTGGCAGCTACTGCAGAGGCTGAAGTGACCAGCTCCAGGGGTGGTTCTCTGTGAATAAATGACAGCAGTCACAGCACAATTGTTCCTGAGTGGTAGAGGTGGTGAATGTCAAAAACGTTGCTGCTGTGATGTCAAGTTTAGATGTCAATCTAGTACAGCCCAGATAATGTTAAAACAGGAACGGAAGGAGGAAAGATCTGTCTGTATTTCCACTCTAAAAAAAGGAGGTATCTGCCTGAAATTCATGGTCCCAAGCAGTGGCAGCTTGTCTTACCTCTGGGACTGTGATCATCAAGTACAGCAGGGCATGACTTGAGTACTGGCTTTCCTTTTGCACATCAGCTTGATAGAGCTCATTATTTGGAGGGCTGGGATAGTAACTGACAGTGGGAAATATATCCATTATGAATTATACACTTACAAGAGTGCTCTGCACTGACAAAGAGCCTCAGCAATTTGTTGCTGCTGTGGAATAGTTGCTGCCCACTGTTTTCTGGAGTACATTGGACATCTTCAGAAAACAGCCCAAAATATGAAACACTTGAGAAGATATGATCAAGGTCATTCTAGAATAAAGTTATTTTTCTGGAAAACAGTATGCTGGAAGTGATGAGCTACAGTGATGACTTGGGAGAGAAGGGAAGTAGGGAGGTCCAGGCTGGTGTTCCTAAGTCTCTCTTACCTCCTGGGCTGTTAAAAGTGGTCAGACTCTGTGGTGGCCAAATCATCTAAGTGCCCATCCACAGACCATATTCCCATGTAGCCTGTGAGACATCTGGCAATGGTCTGCAGAGAAAGGAAAAATGTATAATCTGGTCAGAAGAGAAGTACTGTGCATTGGCTTGGTGGTGTCTCAGTGATGAGCAATCAGTGGTGTCATTAGCAGACACCTTGTGTCTGCATTGATATCTTACTGCCTGTCATGCTGGATGCAAAGACTTGTATTAAGTGACTTGTTTCTTGCCCTTTGAACTTACTCCCTCACTGCAGCAATGGTGCCACATCCCAGATCCATCTGTGTGCAGGCAGCTGCAGAGCGGAGCATCAGTCAGATGCCACCTGAAAACCCATGGACTCACATTCGTTATGGGAGCATGTGAGCACAGTGCAGGGCATGTGACAATCCCCAAACTGTTTGTTCATGATGCCCAATGTGAAGGAGAAAAGGGAGGTCTTGCCAGAGTTATGTCATCTCAGAGGCCCCACACAACACTGCCAACCTCCTGGAAAGCATTTTTTCCTTGTGGAGGAGGGAGAACCCATGCTTTGGTGTGGCTAAGACAGGCACTGATTTCATACATCCACACTATTTGATCTGCTTACAGCAGGGCTATTTAGCATCATCCATCAGGGCTGATGCAGAGCTGCCATAAGTCTAATTGGCTTTATGGTTCCAAGAGTCTGAGGAAAGCATTAAAGGAGGACCTCAACACAAACTTAGGATCGCATTTTTTCCCATGATGACTTGTCTATCAGACAAATCTGCCAATGTTGTTTTGACTCTTGCGCAGTATTTGCCCAAGGAACTGCTGCGTGTTGCTGCGAGTCTGCTCTACCCCAGCTATTCCCGAGATGAGGTGTTTCTTCTTGACACATGTATTACCAGCACATGGTAGTGATTGGCTGAGGTGTGGGAATCCTCCACTTGAGGCTGGAGATCTGCTGTCCCTAGTAGTGCTGCTGCCCTCCAGCCCTGCAGTGATGCTGGCATTTCTGGGACCTTGTGTTAGAAAGGGAGGATCTCACTGTTGGGAAAGAACGTGGGCTTCCAAGGTCTTTTTGCAGCGGGAGAGCTACGACTGCTACATGGGAGAGGGGTCTCTCAACAGCTGCCCTGCAGCCACCTTGGCAAGCAGCTCAGGGATGCTGGAGCACTGAACAGCTCCACCTGCAGCCTTCAATGCCTCCAGGCTTCCCTCTGAACAAGCAGTGGAGGGAAGTACCTGCTGCATGACTGAACACAGGCTGCAGCTTTGGGAGATGCCTGTAGCCTAAATGTGGATGACATCTTTTAGTCAGATGAACTACACATCAACTATACCCATCCATTGTAAAAATACCGTGCAAGTGCACATTGTGAGAGATACACTTTTTGCCACGGCCTGCTCCTGTGCAGTCACAGCTAATGGCAAGGCAGAGGCTTTGCTGCAGCCTTGGGACTCTGTATTTCACATGGCATGCCACTGGCTCATATCTCAGCAACCCCTCCCATTTCTGTGTCAGTGGCTAGTGTTGCCTCTTTTTCCCTGGGCTGCACCTGCTGTGCAGTGTTTTCTTTGATACCTTCCTTTACATAATTGCCTGACAGCGGCCTGCAGTCCATATCTGCTTCTTGCATCTCACCATCTCCCAGCAGCACAGCTGCCAGGTCTGGCACATATTTCCAATGCCTCTCCAAAACCATCCAGGAGTAGTAACTCATTAGCAGGATTTAGTTTTTGAAAATTAACTGTCAGGCTTTGCAGTACAGTACAGAAGTAAAATCCTCCTCATCACCAGCAGTTTTTATTAATGTGCTATAAATACAACAATAGCAAGGCTAAATGATGATTACATGAAATTATGCTGAAAGCATTGTAAGCAGCTTAGGAATAAAAAGTTTACAGAGGTGCTGCAATTGTTCCCCATTGTATTACACGTCCTAAAAATCCTGTTCCAAGGTTACACAGGAAAAGAAAACACAGCAGACCTCATAAAGATCTAGCAGGGCACTGCTAACTTTACACTACATTAGCATGATGATGGAATTTTGTGTTTGTAACCACTAATCAGAGTGGGTGAATTTATAAAGGCATACTGCTTTTCAACACATCCCCTAAAAAACAACCCTTGTGGTATTGCTATAAAGGTGTCACAGAGTTAACAGAAAAGTTATCTGTGAAAAATGTCAAACTGAACCAGAGGAACCATTACCTATGTCACACTCTACACTAGGAAGATTAATGTATCCTCACTTCAGCGTGGTTTTCTCACCATGACTATGATGAAAATAAAAATAGTTCTGTGTATGTTTCTAGACAATATAGGTACAACTCTCTCCAGTAAATATATTTATTTTTTTTTGAGCAGAACCAGATACTCTGCTTTCCACTGATTAATCCTATATACATACATTTTTTAGTGACTATCATAAAGACAGCTAATATTCTACTTTTTAAGAAAGATTTTATCCTCTTGGTTTACCTGAAAAATGTTTTTCTATTAGTAACAGGAAACTTCATTTCAATGAATTTCAATGCATGCTGAGAGAGTTCTATTATTTAATTCTATGTATTTTGAGTTTTGTGGGGTTTATTAATAGTTGGGAGTATTCTGTCCTTGTTCCCAAACCTTTGACATGCACATAAGCTGCGAAACCAATTGTGCAAAAAGGTTGAGTGACCTCCATGAGACATGCGAGTATGCAACATTCCAGTGACAAACCCCAGGCTCCTGTCTTTTTACAGGAGCCAGTGATAACTACGTGGAAGTCAGTGCCAAAATCTCCCTTGCATGTACTGTGCATTGTGCAAAACTTAACATTGAACAGATATGCAGCATCACCATCTGGTGTCATGTTGAAGGAGAAGCTTTGGCATTACATACCACTGCCATGCCTCTGCAATTATTTCAGATCGCCACCCTCCTTCAAGATAAACTGAGTTATGTACAAAGTGACTCTTGAGGTATGACATCAGTTTGGCATGGCCATTGACACAGTAAGAGAGAGGCCTGCATTTGGGAACCTCATAAACGGATCCTTAGGTTTGTGTCATTGATATCAGTCCCATATTCTGCTACCCAGAACTGCAGCCTCTTTCATGTTTTGTGATCTCTCCCCACAGAGGCACTCATGGTAAATGCTTTTCCTACCTCTGTCTAAATAGTACATTTTCATAATCATTTTCAGATAAGTCAGGGTCAATCAAGTTGGTTGATGGGAAGCACTTGGATGCTCAGTCTCCAGATGAAGTGGCTGGGATCTTTCAGAAGAGTGAGCTGCTCCACAGCACCAATCCCTTAACAGCCAGCATCTCATCCACTTTATGATCCTGCTTTCCATCACACAAACCATGGATTCTGTTCCTGTACACTTAAGATTATTAATTACTTCCTTAGTCCATGAACCCATCCCTTTAATACTTATTGCAAAAGTAATTTCACTCTACACTGCTTAAATATATTTCAAACTTTTCAGGAAGATATGATGGGTGAATTAAAGGGTCTGGGTATATTCCATGGCAAAACATATACATGATGTAACAGAGTGATTGGGACAGACACCATTCATTTTTATATTTTTCCCATTTAAATTATGATTTAATAACTAAGTTTTATGTCTACATTATAGGAAATAAGAAAAACAGCCCTAATAAGTCATTACTTATTACAAGAGCACTACTTTTTTTTCCTTACTCAACTCTGTATTTTGAATTTGTTCAAATACTCATGTTTGATACACTGCTAGTAAAATAGTTATTTAGTATTCTCAATTCTCCTATTTATTCAGGCTTCTCCTCGTATATCAGAACCTGCTTTAAGACTTTAGACATTGATTGATGCTTGATCTTCCATTAGTACAAAGGGGTTTAATACTTAAAAAAGGAAAATAAAACACCTCCTTGAAGTGTGAGCATCATAATAAAGCGAGTATCACAGACTCGATTACTGCTACACAGCACCATGTTGCCACTAGGTGTCAGGGACACAATTCACTCTGCCCGGGCAGCAGGACTGCAGGCTTGCTCAGCTATGGCTCATGTCCCCCAAGGATTGCGGGATAATTTTGTCTACGCTCTTATACTTCTCAGTTAAAGACTTTAAAAGCCCAGTGGAACTGGTTGTCTCTTTGAGAAGATCACTGTTTTGAAAATTCTGTGTACTGGTCCACTTAGCTCTGCTGCCCTGGTATCCACAGTGAGTTACAAATAGAAACTAGAGGTAAAGTATAAAGAAAGTACAATACAAGGGTGGAAAGGTAGATTTTGTCTACTTGGACTGCTGTGAGGCCTTTGACACTGTCCATCATATGAAACTCACAGAGAACCCACAGAGAAAACTCACAGAGAAGCATGGCCTGAACAGACATACGCAGTGAGGTACACTGAAAATCATCTGAACATCTGAGGCACAGAGTCTAGACAGAGGCCAGGAACCAGCAGTGTACCTCAGGAGCCAGGGCTGGGTCTAATTCTGTTCAAAATCCTCATCAATGCTCTGGATGACAGGTCAGAGTGTACCCTCTTCAAGTTTGCAGATGACACAAATCTGGGAGCTGGGTGGAGTGGCTGCTATACCAGAGGGTCGTGCTGCCATCTGGAGGGACCATGACAGGAACGGGTGAGCAGGAAGCTTAGGAGGTTAAACAAGGGAAAGAGCAAGTCCTGAATCTGGGGAGGAACAGCCCCAGCATATAAGCATCTTTGCAGTAGATCTGGGGTCCTGGTAGATGCAAAATTGAACATAAGCCAGCGATGTGCCTGTGCAGCAAGGAAGTCTTAAGAGATCCTGGGCTACATTAAGAGTAGCCCTGCCATCAGGTCAAGCGAAGTGATCCTTCTGCTCTACTCACCACTGCTGAGGCCACACCTGGAGCAATATGTCTGGTTCTGAGGTCCCAGTAGAAGACAGGCATGGACATACTGAAGGAAGTCCAGCGAAGATTTCATAGCTCTGATCACCACCTCTAGGGCCTGGCCATTCAGCTGGTTTTCAACCCACCTTACTGCTCATCCAGCTCATATATCAACAGCTTGTTTATATACACTGAGAGACAGTGCCAAAGGCCTTACTGAAGCCCAGGTAAGCAATATTCACAGCTCTCCCCTCAGCTAACAGACCAATCACTTCCTCATAAAAGTTTCTCAAGTTGGTCAAGCCCTTCCCCTTATGCAAGCCATGCTGACTACCCTTGGTGATTTTTTGATTGTTCGTGTGCCTGGGAAGGGTTTCCAGGATTAGCTGTTCCATCATCCTCCCAGGAATGGGAGTAAGGCTGACCAGCCTGTAGTTCCCTGGGTCCTCCTTCTTGCCCTTCTGAAGGACAGAAGTGACATTTACCTTCCTCCAGTCTTCAGGTACTTCTCCCAGTAAACATGAACTATCAAAGATCATTGGACAATTATTGGAAGTGGCCTTGTGATGATATCTGCCAACTCCCTTAGCATCCTGTCAGGGCCCATGGACTTATGTATGTCCAGTTTATTTAAATATTCCCTGATCTGACCCTCATCACCAAGGGTATGTTCCTTGATCCAGTCCTTCCTCCTGGTCTTTGGGACCTGGGATTCCTGAAGGCTGGTAAAGATGGAAGAAAAGAAGGCATTCAGCTCCTCAACCTTTTCCATGCCCTGTGTAGCCGGATGCCCCACCTCACTGAGCAAGGTGCCCACATTTTCCCTAGTCTTCCTTTAGTCACCTATGTACTTACAGAAGCCCTTCTTTTTGTCTCCATTACCCTTGGTCTGATTCAAATCCAGCTGGGTTCTAGCTTTCCAAATTTCATCTCTCAATGTTCAGATGATTCTCTCGGTATTCCTCACAGGTTACCCATCCTTTTTGTGTTTGAGCATGGCCAGGACCAACTTGTTTATTCACATGGTCATCTTGAAATTTTTGTCTGATTTTTTATTCATTCAGATGGAACAATCTTGAGTGTGTAGGAGGTAAGCTTTTAATATTAATCATCTTAGCCCCCCCTTTTTCTCCAGGGCCTCATCCCACAGCTTTTTTTTCANCCACATTTTCCCTAGTCTTCCTTTAGTCACCTATGTACTTACAGAAGCCCTTCTTTTTGTCTCCATTACCCTTGGTCTGATTCAAATCCAGCTGGGTTCTAGCTTTCCAAATTTCATCTCTCAATGTTCAGATGATTCTCTCGGTATTCCTCACAGGTTACCCATCCTTTTTGTGTTTGAGCATGGCCAGGACCAACTTGTTTATTCACATGGTCATCTTGAAATTTTTGTCTGATTTTTTATTCATTCAGATGGAACAATCTTGAGTGTGTAGGAGGTAAGCTTTTAATATTAATCATCTTAGCCCCCCCTTTTTCTCCAGGGCCTCATCCCACAGCTTTTTTTTCAAGATCTCTGAAGAGGCCAAAGTCTGCTTTCCAGGGTTCTGACCTTGTTTCTCCACCCTCCCTACCCTTGGGATCCTGAATTCCACCATCTCGTGGTCCCTGCAGGCTGACCTGCACACAAGGCTGTCTTTGATCTTCACATCCCCAACAAGCCCCATCTTGGCGAGGATGTGATCCAGCAGTGCACTTCTAATTGGCTTCTCTATGACTTGGAGGCTTGGAGAAAGAAGCTATCTTAAATGCCCTCCAGGAGCTTCCTGGCTTGTTATGTTCTACAGTGGTGTTATCGCTGTTATTCTGCAGATAATACTATCTAAGTCTGTGCTGTATATCAAACTTGTTATGCAATATGTGTTACTCTGTTGGCATGAACTGATTTCCGTGGCTTTGGCAGTCCTTTGTACAAGATCCACAGAACCACCCAAGATTCCCTTTGCCATCTCACCTGAGGATCTCTTTGTGTGTAGGGTCTGGACTTGGGACTGGGCTCCTTCCATTACATTTTATTACGTGTGCTGGAGATAAGATTCCTGTTTCATTTTTAGCCATCACTGCCACCATCAGAAACATGAGGTGGCCTGCAAATAATACAGAAAAGAGTGGGAAAAATGTCCAGGAAAAAGAAAGATTTTTTTTCTGGAGTCTGCAATAAAGTAACCTCCGAAATGCTTACAGATTTACGAGACCATATAGAACTGTTGGTAATATATAATAATACTGTGACAGGCTGGTTCTGGTAGTAGTAGCCTGAATACTTTTCTTGAAAAATTCTTATTTTTGCCCAGAAATCTTCAATTATGATTCAAAGTAACCTGCCTAAATAATTCTTTAGTTAATACCAACTACATTCAAATGACCAAATATACACACTGAAAATTAATAAAAATAAATAGGAATAAATAAGAGTCTAAAGTATGACTTTAAAACCAGGCAAAAGAAAGGACCAGCATTATAAGAAAAGATTTCAGGATCTCAGTAGGCAATATTCTTGAGCTTAGACAGTGCCACACAGGCAAATCTAACCTAGGCTGGGTTAGCTGTCATGATATCCTGCATTGCCACAGAAATCTGCTGGGGTACAATGTCTCAAGGAACATAGAATTGATCAAATTCAATAATGTCTACAGCTCATTTCAAAACCTATTGCTTTCTAGACAAAATAAATCTGGTTTTACAAAATTTTGCTTTCTTTTTCTGTCATTTATTTGGATATTACTAACTTAGAAAGTTTTCTCTGATTATTTACCAAGAATGGCTACAGCACACATTTCTTTTAACAGCTACATAAATTATGTTTGCACAGTGCACAGAAAGATTTAAGGAGCAAACTCTAGTTAAAGGCACTTAGCAGAAATGTACTTTTTCTGGGCCAGGAAGAACGAGCCTTTTGTCTTGTAAACAGCTTCCCCAGCAGATATTTTCACTATGCCAAAGATGGAATACAGTAGTGTCTCTCTGCTCAGTGTCAGTCTGGAAGCCAACTTTTCAAAAGAACAATTAGTCGTCCATTTAAGATGTTTTGAGCTGGACTGCCAGAAACTTGGGCACATAAAAGGCATTTGTCTTTTTTGTCTGTAAAATCATTTCCTTTATCTTATTCTAGACAGAAAATTGAATGTATAGAATAGTATCAAAGTAATTATTTTCAATTCCAATGAAAACTTAAATTTTCAACTCTATAGTATTTTTCTCCAGGATATTACAGAATGTCTGTGTTGAATGAGAAAATAGGTTTAGCCCTACCAGAGGCCTAGATCAGATCTGACGACTTGATTAGAATCCTAAATACCCAGTCTATTTCTGAACACCTATATCATGTTTTCCCTTACCACCTCTGCTCAGAGCCAAAATACAAACCCTGCTGCATGTGGAGACTTGATCACGTGTAGGCATGCCAAGTTCTCAAACAAAAGCTAGTGAATGAGGGATTGATTCTTTCCACAGTGGGAAAAACATTATGTGTTATGGAAATACTGACGCTTCACAAATGAGAAAAATAATGTGTCTTCAATTAATTCAGCTATAAGAAGGAGAAAAGGTCCATGGAATAATAAATATTTCTCATTTTATTGTGTTAAGTTGCAAGATGATATTTAAGTACTGTTTGCCAGAGTAAAAGAGGAATGCCATTCTGTTGTGTAACTGCCTAGTTTTCATAAACAGGCTGTTTCTAATGTACCATAACTGCAACTGCCATGGTTCTCACAGAAACTAAGTTGTTCAAGCTATGTTTATATCTCTTTCCTATCTTCCTTACATGAACAAATTTATATTTATGTGAGCTAGTACCTTTGGGTTTATGTCATGCAGCAGATGTAATCCAGGCTCTAATTATGTCTAAACTTAGTTCAAAAGCTCACAACCTGTTTGCTTGGAAAGTAGATGACAAAAATATACTAATATACCATCTTGTTCATTGTCCTACACACTTCATATTTTTAGTTCAGAATTGTACTGAAGTTTCTTGCAGAGCTAGGATCAGTTCTCACCAGTATTTTGCCAAGGAAAAGAAGTCATGTGAGTTTATACTTACGGAAAATTGATATCCTCAAAAAATGTTACTGTTCACTTTGGCACTAAAGTTTTCACAGAAATCAGTACCAAGCCATTGCCCTGTATGGATATCAAACCTCATTTGAACTCTAAATTGTAGATGTAGTATAAAACCACTCTATTTCTTTCCGTCCCTAAACATAAAACTGAAATAATCCTTGAAGCAAAAATAGCAAAATGACTATTGCCCACAAGAAAATACATGACCTGAGTGCATCGATGAAAATGTTGTCTAAGTGCACTGTCAACACCATACCTGCTCATATCCCACAGGACATGATGGTATCTAGCTTTTGGTTTCTTTTTACTCTCCAAAACCATAACTCTTACCCTAATTCTAACACCACTATCCATCCTAATATAAAGCAGAGGATGTTGGCTCTCCACACAGTGCTGAACACTGTCCATGGGCAACGAGAGCTGGGACTGAGGAATTAGTGCCCACCTAAGACCCACCAGCCTTTCACACTCAGTCCAACCTCATTCCAATCTGTAAAGCCCTTGACACAGGGGTTCACACAAAAGCATGCCTACAGTGCCTTCCAAGTCCAGCCCTTACTCCAGTTATGCCTACTGTTGTCTCTTCACAGCTAAGCAGAGGTCTCCCATCCCTCAGTAATACCCCCTATGCCAAATGGGAAGCTTCTGTGCACCTGACTGAAAAATTACTTTCCTAAAGGATACGGCACAAGGTCTTCCATTCAGACACCTCCTCCCTTTCCACCAAATCCACTGTCTTCCCTACTCTACTCAGAAGTGCAGAGAGGTGCCAAAACTCAATCAAAACTCAAGGTGTGGGCATTGGCCTGTATGGATGCCAATCCTCACAATATCTCAGGGACCATTCCTAAATTAGCACAAAAAGGGAGGGCAGCTAGTCCTGGGTCCTCTCCTCTAATTGTTTTAAAGAGGCAGTCAAGCCATCTTAGACTCACTCTTTTGTGATTATTTGCTCAGACTACTTTTTTTCCTAAAAAATCTTCAGCTTCTGCTCATTTTGGATACCACTTTACAGTGACAGATGCCTTCACTGACTTGGATCTTCAGACTTGATGCCTGCAGTCAGCAGTAAATGGTATCTGCATATGGTTCCCTCCAGATGTTGACTAACGGGGCAGAAAACAGACAGTCTTGATCTGGGAGCTAACACAAAGGCCAGGGTGGGGTGTGAAAACCTTTCAAAGAATTTTGTTTAGCTTAGAGCTAGAGATTCACTACAGAACACATAATTTATGCAACTCCTTGAAGGGCCTTAGGGATGTTTCCCATGTTTTATGAAGTTTTACTGTTTGGATTGAAGCAGCAGCCTATAGCTGAGTCTTTGCTGAGTACCCATATTCAGAACTTAGGCTACCTGTAAAAATCTAGGGAGTTCCTAAACATACATAAACACCACTGAGTCATGGAAAAAAATCCAGAACACTGTTCATCCTGATAGTAAGAGCATTTATCCAAAATATGAAGTAGTAAGGAAAACAAAGATATTTTGACCAGTAAAAAACAAAAGGCTTATGTGCCTGCTAGGCATAAAGTGTGCATACATGTCTCATCTTTTGGCTAGTCCTGTTTTGAGTATGGGTATTAAGTACACTTTTTCTTTCACATTCCTACTTAATTACCAATACCAATACCAATACCAAAAAACCCAGCAAGATCATCTCTCTCAGTCATTAGCTATGAGGTGTTTTAGCATAATAACAACAGCTGATCAGAGTCCTGTATGTGGTGGTATGAATGCTAAAAAGGCCTTGATAGGACCTCTCTGTAGGATATCCATCCTAGAAGTCTGGATGGACACGGCTGGGATGGTCAGTGAAGCTACCTGACGTGTCAGGCATGCCTAGGCGGGGGAGCTCACCAGAGCTGGTGGCCCCAACAACTGACTAAAATAGAAGGGGGCTCTTCAGAGATCCTGCATAAAGGAACATTCACTCAGTTAAAAACTTACATGCAGATCTCCACCTTACCTTTCTAATATTTTCTTACTACATCTGGAAAAGAGACAGGCAGTTCCAGGGTTAGGTGTCCCTCGCTTCGCTCCTATCACAGAGTGCACTCAGATGCTGGTCCTCACATGGCAGAATTATCAGTTTCTCCTTTCCTGCCCCCTGGTTTCTGGCATAAGATCTCCCTGATGGTTTCTCTCAATTCAGATATCCCATGTTTCCTCTGACAGCCCATGAGCAATGATGGACATGACACTGGCAGAGCACTTCCAAAAAAGAAGTATTGCTTATTTTAGCCAGAAAGAGCAAAGCACGTGGAAAAAAGTATTTCAAAACAAGCATATGAATGTCTGGTTTATTTTTCCTTGCTACAAAGGTGGCATGGTCACTGACTTCCTCAGCTTAGACAGCCATAAGAAAAAAAATTACAACTCATAGAGTTCATCTATGCATAATGTAAGAAACTGAGCAGGGGCAAATCAGATTTAAAAAAAACCAACTTTCCTGGAAGTCTTTAGAAATTATTGAAAAATTAAAATACTAAAACTAAAATGGATTCTTTTTCTTTCAGTGTGTTTTTTATTATCTCCAGTCTTACAGAGAGATGTTTGATCCAGTTCCTACTTAAAACTACAGCTGAAATGACTGGAAACATTTAACTGAATGCAGTGGGCATTGGATTAAGGCTTCATTCACAGTCATTCACACACTCTCCAGTAACCGGAAATAACATATGTACAACTTCCCTCTTGCTGAGAAGTTAACCCATCACTTCAAGGATGTCCCAGCAATCCACTCTAACATCCCACACTGCAGCAGCTATGCATAGTACTTAATATGTGCAGCTGGCAAGATGGTTTCCCACCATCCTGCTGAAATCATCCACTTGACTAATACAACTCATGAGCTACTATCTGAACTCTGAGTACAGAACATTACAGCCAGCTCTTCAGCAATGCAGTAGTGAGTGAGCATACCAAGCCTGTCCGTTCATGTAAACAACCTCTTCTTAATGCATTTTCAGACACAGCTGTCAGATCACCAAATACTTTAAAAAGCATTTGAAAATCCAGGTGGCACCCTACTGTGACACTCGTTTCCCAATCATGACACAGAATAAATCTGTTCTGCAAGCATAAAGGCTTTCTCTTAGGCCAAATCAAGGTTATTTACAAATACACACAGCACCTGGGATCAGACAGTTCATACACTTCGACTAGAACTGGAAAACATATCCTTTTGACCATGCTGTAAACAGTGTATCAGCCATAAAATAAAAATTTTAAAAATACAAAGTTAATAACTTTCTCAATGAAAAAAGAAAGGAAGAATTAGGCAATTGCATATCTCAATGCTGATCATGTTGCTCAATATATTTCTGGAAAACATGTTCATTAAAATGAAAACAGTGAGACAGGACAGGACTAGACAGGGTCCCTTTCCAGAGGGAGCTGTGGAAAAAGTAATTCAACTGATGTGATTACGGGGAATCGTTAGGGATATTGACATTGACAAAAGCAATGCTATTCTGGCTCTGGTCTGGGCCCCCTTCAGCATTTCCCTGCACCCAGCACACTCAGGCAATGTCTGTGTCATAGGGCATACACAGTGTCATGCCACTGCCTTTTTGGTCCCTTATCAAGATGATGAGGGACACTTAAAATGCCACCCTCAGACTACTGTGGTAACTGGCACGCTGACTCAGGACAGCTGTGAGATGCTCTTAAGGAGAGTTAAAAGGTCATTTACACAGCTCATGCACTAGAAATGTTAGCTGCTACGTAGAGCTGTAATGCCAGCAACTGTGATGTTAAGGCATTTGCCATATCCTGATCAATACCGGTTCAAATTTCGTAAAGCTGCCAGGAGCTTAGATTATGTTAACACAAACAGCAAAGAAAGAACAGCCAGAAAAGATACTGAGAAGTAGGAAAGATAGCAAGGCACACAGCCCTTATGACAGGCCTGAGAAAAGAATCAGGACAAACAGCTTTGGATGATCTGTAAATATACATCTATTCCTTTGAAATGTTGGGATATGTTTCTTTACAATAGAGGGGGACGTTAATGGAAGAGGTAGTGAATGGATGGAAATAACATGAAGTGATTTATGTTCAGGTGAGAGTGGCGACTTCACGACTGCTTCGAGCAGCAGCATTTAGTCTCTAAAGTATATAAATTACATACTTGGAAAACTGCAAGTTGCAGGTTGTAGCCTTGTTTTATTTGGCTGTCCTAACTTTAACTGGGGTTCAATAGATCCAATTTTTCAATTTCAGGCCATTAGAGAGAAGAAGGAAAAGAGGTTGTAATTTTTTTGTCTTTACTACCTTGTGATCTTTTCAGCACATAAAGGTCACCTACAGCAGATGTCAATAATCACACTCTTTACAGTTTCCCTAAAGTTCATAATTTTACAGAACTATTTCACAGGTTACTAAACCAAACCAAATTACTTCTCAGCAAGAGTGAATTGGTGCCTTTCCTATATAATTTTATGAGTTCCCTCTGGGTCTTCTCTACTCCAAGGATTTGAGCATTTGGCACAAGATTTGAAACATGAACTGACTGTAAAGGACTGGAATTATCTGGATGTTTCAAAAGGACAATATTAGATACTTTTCTCCAAGAATGGTTAAATAGAGACACCCTTTTTATTTGAAAGAGAAAGTTCTTGGAGTCAAAATGTTCTAACTGTTCTCTTTGAGTGACTTCAGATGGAAATTTATCCTGTGTTTTCAACAGTACAGTTAAATTCAGCATGTTGGTCAGACCTACTATCTAATTTCTCAAGAAGCTATGCATTCATAACTTAGACTGAAATCCCTCAGATCTGAAAGGTCTTGCAGCCTTTATTAAGTGCCAGAAGTGCTCACACAAAACTACAGAGTGTTTCTCAAAATCAAGTCCAGCCCTTTTTTCAGACTTTCTCATGGAAAAGGCAAATAATACCATATCCACTTACTTCACAAAAAGAGGGGAAATGTAATGAAGGTTTGAGTAAGGGAAATGTGATATAAATGTCTTGATTTGTTCAATTTTACCAAATCGCTGTTTTTTCTCCAAGGCCTTGAAGGAGGTAATTTTTAGCAAAAATTACATCCTAACTAGGATTCTTGGTATTGATTTGATTTGAGTTCTTCTAACTGAAGTGCTTAGAATTTAACAAATGTTTCCATACCTGAGAGTTGATGTGCATGCTGTAAGCCCAAAATACCAATAAAAATAAATACAGATGCACTTGTTTACTTCAGCATGGCAACACTCCCATGCAATATCCGTTTCAGTATCTTACTCCAATTAAATCCCACATTGCTCCTTTGGTAACATTCTTATCTCTCTTTCCTATGCTTCAGCATACAAGGAGCTGCAAAAAAATGAACTAGTTTTCAGGATTCCATGTAGCATATCTGGAACAAAAAGCAGAAGGAACACTGGTTCTCCAGCACCCAACCCAGGGTAAAGCAGTGCCCTCCCTCTCAGAACTTCCTGAAAGCTAGCAAGGGCTCTTGTGGTGATTACCAAGTTTTCTCTTGTGTAGAGTATCTTCAAGGTTGTTTACCTTGGATTTATTTCTTGATCTGAACATTAACATTTCAAAACATTTCTCCAGTTCTGTTGAAACAGAGAATAAAAAGCTTATATTTCTTTCTGGTAATGAGGAAATGCCCAAATATTCAACTTTACTTAAATATGTATTCATAATGAGCATCCACAAAATGGAAGGCTTAACAACTCTCACTTCAACAGTAGTTTTCTGAGCATGTAAGAAGAAATTACACTGCTTCTTGCATGGTGTAAATGCAGATCTTACACATTTTGGTGAATCTGGTTTTGTGCAGTGAAAATATGTCTTGTTAATATATACTTTTTCAAACTAAATTTGTAATTCAATTGGTGTCACAACTGACAAAGATATTTTTCATCTCTATTTCACAGACTATATCCTCCCGTGAGTATATAAAAATATTTTCTTTCAAAGGTGGCTTTTTGAGACCAATGCCTGCAAATTTATTGATGATTATTTGTACCCAGATATTATGCCCCAGATCATAGGGAATCAAGATTTGTATTTGCACATATTTTTAATTTTTAAACAGCAAAATATTTCAGTACTTTCTTCCTTCAGTATTTTTTTGATATCTAGGGGCCTTTTCCCATATAGAAACAAAATTAAATGTATGTGTGTGAATGCCTGCATATAAATGTAACCACCACAGTAAATTTAGAATATTGGTGAATTTTAAGTAAATGAAACAAAGAAATATTAAACTACTGTGGGTTTTTATGTTACTTTAGGTAGACAGAAATCTTGGAAATCAAGCACCACCATAGCTCTGATGATATTGTAAAAAATAATACAAAAAAAATTTCAGCAAAAAGAAAACATAATGCTGCATAGCAAAACTGGATTTTGTCTACTATTCCACAAGATTTTGCCATAGTAAATAGAGAGAGGGAGAGTCCCCTTGTTTAAACTGTTGTTAATGTTCCAGCAGTGCTGCATTGGTGATTTACCTGTTAGTCACAACACAAAAATATTTTGCACTTACTGAGACACAAAGAAAAAGCGTTTTCATTGTGCAGTGCAACATTTTTTATTGTATTTTTACTTGTATTGATATTCTTTATCAGGAATATTTTAATACACTAGCTATATTTTCATATTTAATTGCAGTTATCACACCTTTGCCTGTGGCTATACATTTCATCAAAGAAGAAAACTCCCATAGACCTACTGTGTAGTAAACTCCTGTAATGTATGTTATGGAAACTCACTGTTTATGAGAACAACTGATTACTATCTGTGAATTCACACTTCAGTCATAATAGTCAGGATGTTGTAAACAAAAAAGAAAAAAAAAAACAAAACCAAACAATTTCCCTTGGGTAATCCAAGGCACTAAGGAGAAGCAGCATTCCAGAGATACCATGAGCTGTTTGGAAGAGTGGCCAGGTAACACCAGAGAGAGCCCTTTTCTAGCTGATGTCTTGGCTTATTATTTCCCTGTCTAAACTTCTCATTCAAGTTCATATGACATGGACACTAAAAGAAAATAAACTCTTTCAAATCAGCGCTGAGAGGGAACAACTTTCTAAGATCAGCCTCAGACAACAAAACTTGGAGTAACAGTTTCAGGCTCCAGTACAGAGCAGAAACTCAAGTCACCACATCCACTTTACCAATTGTCCTGCTACAGTCAACAATATCAAGTGCATCTGGTACAAAACTTAGAAAAAACATCTCCTCTTAACCTGGAGTGATCTACTCTGAACAACAAAACATGTAACCATGTAAAGGTTACAGGTGAAGCTAGAACTTCTCAGAATGAGGTGTTTCCTAAAATGTCTAATCCAAAACTTTTAATTTGAAATATCCTGTTCCACTAACTCCATTTCCATATTCCTACAGAAAAAATATAACTGCTCAGATGAAACATATTTAGACCTTAGAAGATGTATCCTTTTGGTAACATTAACCTTTTCACTGACTTTTCACAAGGTGTCTGCTTTTTCCCAGGTGATCTTCTCCAGAGCAGGGTTGCTCACAGTAAAGGCAGCTGTGGCTCAAAGTGGCAGTTGTCCTGATGATACCTTTCCTCTTTATTTTCCTCTGCATCTGCAGCTCTCATGAAGGATGCCACATGCTCTTCCACAAGAACTACTATGATAATCAGCTGGGGCTGGAAAAGAGCATTATTTTGTGTCTAGCTATGTACTTTAGATCAGTGCTAGCCCACCCTGAAAGTCTACCTTTATTTCCTCTGCAATGGTATACTTGGCTGAAGATTACTATTTCCCTGCTTAGTAAGCAGCCTCCTGAATTGTGACAAGCATTTCAAGATAAACACTTTTGAGTCCTACTTTTATCACAGTTTGAGTCTTAGCTTTATTTCCTGAATGGTACAGCTATACGCCAAACAGTTTTTTCCCTTGGCTATCTCTACACTCCCAGTTTAAACACCCACGGTTAATCTCTTGCAAGCTTCTAGCTATTTTTTGAAAAAGCAATTTTGAAACCAGCAATCCAGTCTCATTTTCCATGATTTTAAAGGAGTTAACAGATAATTTCAGACGTGGCCAACAAAGGCAGGGAATGAGCAAAAAGGGTGTCTCCTGTTTCAGGGCTGCTGAGTTGCTATGTTTACAGCTCCGAGCAGGCTGCTGACCGGCCACAGCTCCGTCTGTAAAATGATCCAGCTACTGTACTCTTGACTTTTGCAAGTTATGAGCGGCCGCGGGACATTGTGTAAGTGCTGGAGCAGCTGCAGGACCTTTCCCTCACTGAACTACTGAAGAGGCACGCCAGCTTGTTTGTGTGCTCCTCCTCAACCTTTCACCTACTTAGGCTGTTTTAGCTGTACTGGGAGCCCCCAGCAGCCTGACAGCTCGTGCGGCAGCAGCGTCAAGTGACAGAAATATGAGAACAGGAAGATATGACCCTTGTTTGTAACGCTATTTCTGTCTTTTTTCCATGTAAAGGGCCACATAAATATTTAGAAAACAAATGTATTAGTAGGTTAAAGTATCAATCCAATTCCATAAATGCAGACACACATCTTCAGGGCAGGAGGGTAAGTGATTTGCCCTTACCAAGGAAAGTAAATTTCTGTTGGAAATCTCATAAGGTGCTGTGAATATGACTAATGCATTTGTCACCAGATTACTCCTTCTGCTTACATTCAAAACTTCCTAGTGCTACCATTAATTTCTACCCAGACTTACTGCTCCTTCCGGGTTATCATTTACCCTTCCTCACAAAAGATGAATTAAAAATTGCCTTTGTCCCTACCACAAAATGTTAGTCTGGTTCCAGAAGAGAAAAAGCTTTGATGATGTTTCCTGTCCACCTGTTCGCCACCAAATTGGATAATCAACTCCCTACAAACTCTGTACAAACTAGCAGGTTTAGGGAGGAGATATTAGAATTTTGCTCCACATTGGATAAAAGGGAGGGGAAACTCAACCAGACTCATTCTACTAGAAAGCAGCAACCACACCACACCACACATTCTGGCTGGTCAGGAGAGGGCACTCATCCCAGCACATCCTACTGGGTCTCCAGCAACTGTTGGCTTATGAAAAACAGTCTTACATTTTTGTCCCCACAGAGAAATAGGCAGGGGAAAAGCAACCATGTGTTCTGTTAGACATCAGCAACATGGTCAGTTATTACACATGCTGGCTGACCAGGAACACGGCTCTGACCTAGGTACAGCACATTGTGTCTCCAGCAGGGGCGAAGACATGAGAAACATGAGGCGAGAGACAGCTGATTGCAAGGGAGAGCTATTAGGAGACAAATGGACAGGAATCCAGGCTTCATTCATTCCACTCTTCTGGACCCATCTGCTGTGGAAAAAAGCAGAATGTTAACGCAGCTCCATTTTCTTAAGCATAGTCAGCAAAACATTACTGTGACCAAGCAACTGCAAGTGTTGTTACTGCATTTTCAAAAGTTGTTCCAGGGTAGTTCAGAAGAGGAAAGTTAAAATATCTAATCAGCAGAAATGAGAACCCTTCTAATGAATACTACAGTTCAGAATTTGGCATTGTCCCTCACAGTCACTGTTCTCTGACACCTGCACTTAAAACCGTCACGTGTTTCAGAAGGAGGGTGAAATGGTGCTTTAGAGAGGAAATAAAGGGAGAACACTGCCAAAGATAGGATAGATGGAGGCATTATATGAAGTGGTTACAATTTTCACAGCCTAGTTCACCTGCAGCTTGGCTAATGATGAATCCTCATATATTGTTACATTTGTGCCTAAAATGTAACTGTCTTGCTCGGCATTCAAGACACCCATAACAATTACTTCACAGATATATAGTTTGTAGGTGCAAGAATGGAAATTTATGTTGTACAGACCTCCTGTATAACCATCATACAAAGAGCGAGAAGCAAATCTGGATTATGAAGGAGACACGCTTCTTTTAGAAGCTCATCTGAAAAAAAAACCTCAGTTGTTGTGCTGCTGATGTGTAAAATTCTAGTAGAAGTTTGTTTTGATTTGAAAAACATCCAGGTTTTGAGTTACTGGAGCCTTGTCCTTTTAACAAATGAGGAAGGCAACACGCTTCCTGTATTTCCTGCAACTGTAATTTTACCTTTGTTCACAGCTAAACTGCTATGTAAGATATTTGTTCATATCTTACTGCATATAACCACCAAAAAACAATAAGAAAACAAATTGCTGTAAAGAAAATTAATGCAAACAACAGACATTGTTCTTAGTGCACTATTTTCCTATTCAGACTACTCACAAAGGATATTCGAGTTACTTATATTAAGCAGGCTCAGCACACCAACAGATTAAATAAAGTACCTTGTAGGAATAGAAATAGTGATCTCAGAAACTGCAATAACTGCAGAGAACTTCCTGATCCAGATTTTATTGCAAAGAGTTAATTTTGAGGTTCTTGCTTGTCACTGATTAGTGGCTTCAGGAGGAAAGTGAAATAATAATAAAAAAAAAACCTATTCTACACGTTTCATGTGTATACATGGTTTAAGCAAATTTGTATATTTTCACTACTGTGACTCATCTGCAACTTGCAGGCAAACCAAGTTGAAACAGTCAGAAGAAAATCCCAAATTCTCAAATTTTTAACTTCTGGCAAGGACTGGAAAAATCAGTCATTACAGTTGCTGCTATTTGATGTCTACATTTTGCTTCATTTCACATTTCTTATGCCAACATTCAATCATCGTGGTAAACCAGAATATACCTCATGGAAAAATAACAGAATAATTCTCCCAATAAAATAATAAAACAGGGAGCAATAAAATAATAAAACATAAAGTACAGTCGGAGTAGAACCATAAGTAGGGATAACAGATACACTAGGAAGACAAATATGAGATAAAGTTTAAAAAACCCAGTGTAATGAGAAGCTAAAGTATTTTCCTCTGTCCATTAAACTAAGTGAACAGATTTCTTGTGAGGAATTTTATCTCCCTTCCCTTGAAAAAGAGTCTACATGTTTGTGTGTGTAAATATATGGATATAAAATTGGACTAGGGAATTCTATGCAAATATTAGGGCACAATTACTTTGTATAATTTTACTGCCACATGCTCCTGCTGTTACAGACCAAGTTTTCAGATGTCAGAAAGCCCTCCACTGACATTAATTCCATTCTTCAATGCCTTATGCAAACCCTGCCCTCAGTGAAGTGAACTTGGCTTGTTGGGAAAAGGCCAGGCAGCACTAGAGATCCAAGCTCCTTCTCTAGCAAAGAGGAAAGGTGAGGGGGCATTTCCTAGGTCGAATGTGACCCTGTGAGATGAGCTGTCCCTGAGAGCACCGCGTTAGCCCCTTCTTAGGTCAGCTCTAGTGACAGTAAATAAAGGCCAGTGCGTCACAGCACAGCTGTCCTCGGGTATTTGGTCACTATTAACCAAGTCACAGCCGTGACCTACATGTCGATGGCCTGAACCCTGCAGCTGGGACCCGATTTTGCTCCTTTTGCCCTCCGTGCAGCCTCTGCGCCGACCCCGGAGCTATCCTGTCAGTACCAGCACAGCCAGCACCCCGTGTATGAGTGCAAGCACACAACTCTCCTCACGCTGGGCCATGGCGCCCGCTGGCAGCCCGTGCAGCACCGGCAGAGGAGCAGCACGGCGCCCTCGCAGCTGGGCACGGCCATCCCGCCAGCCTCGCCCGGCACCTGCCCGGTGCACAAGGTCACTGCGGGCGGCACAGCAGCAGCACCCGTCGCTCCGTGTGCCCTGGCCCCGCTCCGGGCCGGCACCCCTGGCGGCGCCCATGCCGCTGGCGCGGTGCCCGCGGGCCCGGCGGGGGGGCACGNGTAAATACGGGCGCCACGTGAAGCCAGCCGCCACAGGCGAGGGGACGGCGACAGCCCCTAAGACATCGGATTCCCCAGCTCACTCACCGATCGCGT